>CM036542.1:23379118-23856618 GCA_020745685.1 Tautogolabrus adspersus
TGTAAATGACATGTATTTCCAATCCATCACATTCCCCAAGCTAAAATGTATCTATGCATACATATTTTTTTGATCAATTGCTGTCGTCAAGTTCTTTATTTCCTGGAGAAAGTAATTTACAAAACAAATCACTTAGACTTTGGTTCAGGATATTTAACATCTGAAAAATACATTTAATAAATAAATGAATGTAACAGCCCAGAAAAGTGTCCTCTGGTTGTGGGGTGACAGTTACAAACTCTCAATTTTCCTATGCATCAATGCAAACAAATCACTCCATATCATTTTTTATCTTTCCTCAAATAACCCTTGCAATGTAGGCTAACTGTGTTTTTTAATCTGAAAAGTAAGATGGCAATAATAAATGAAAACTGGAATCAAGAGTGTTATTCTGATTATTATTATTTTTTTATCACGATACCTAAGGAATTTTTAGTCTGAGCCTGGCATTTTCCTAACTCTAACACCTTCACCTTTTGCTCCGCTGGATTTAAGATGTTCTGATTTGGGTTTATCCTGGGTTTGCTTAGAAACAAACCGTGGAGATGAGAGTACTCGGTCAAACCATAAACCTGATTTAAACACAGCAAAAGTTACTCTTGTTGTCCATTAAGATTTAATATTTAAGCTTATTTAGTCTGAAGAACCCCCCTGGATCTCACTTTTCACATACATATTCATAAAAAAACAGAGTGTATCAGCTTTATGGGCTCCTCTCAGAATTTTTAATCTCTGATTTCCGATAGTACCAACAAATTTTGGATATTCTGGTCTCAAAACAATTACAGTATGACGCTTACCGGATGTTGATATTTTGTTGAGCGGAAGTAATGTAGCTTTTAATGACCCTCCGTCCAACTTCAGGCGACGTAAAACCAGCCAACTCAGTAAATAACAGGAAGGTTTAAATGGGCTGTTGCGTTTTCAATTATGTCGTCATTAAAAAAAATAATGATAATTAAACTTATTGAGACAGCAGTATTTCAATTTAAAAAGAATAGCAATTTAAATGTATATAACATTTAGAAAAAAGGACTTTATTTTCAATTGCCGACAAGACCTTGGCCAGAATGAGCTCATTTTCTTAACATAACTTCTCAAAATGGTGATACCTACAACTGCTACGGTATTTACAGTATTACTGACCTGATTATATAATTGATTGCAAACTGCACTCGATGAGGAAGTGCATTATCCAACTGTCCTGGAAGGCATCACAAGGTAACACGCCAGGAATGTGGCTTGGTTTTGGTGGTTGACCAACGTTATCGTCAAGGAAACAAGAGGATTGTAACACATGAATGGATACATCGATCTACGTTTACTGTAAATCTAAATTGTGTCCCGTCCTGTTTGTTTGCTCGATTTTGCAAAGCTAGCTACGGAAGCTAACAGTTTTGTTTTGACAGCTCGGCTTGTCTGTCGGCTAGCTAGCTATCGCTGGCTAACTAACAGCAGCTATTTAACCCTTATGGTCACAACAACAACAACAACAACAACAACAACAACAACAACACCATAAACGCTGGTAGAAGCCGCTGGTATTTCTAGTTCATGTTAGATACGACACGTGACTTACAGTCATTTCAGAGACATGAGAAAGAAGAACATTAAGAAATGTCTTTATATAGCAACAGTTTATTTGTGACTGCTAGCTTAACTTATTTCATGTCAATTTAGCGTTGACGTCCATTTGGCTTTATAGTCAATGTATGAGAAGACCAACTTGTCTGTCTTGTCTGTCTTGTCTGTCTTGTAATGCTTAACATATTGGCATTTGACCAGCAGCATTGATATAACGAACTTATTACCGACGAGCTAGACATTAGAGCTTATGTTACATACCAATGCTTGATGCATCGATGCTTACTTTTAGAAACCAGCGGGTCCAGTTTAAATAATATACCTTTGTTGACACTTGGATTGCAGCACGTTACTTAAATGACTTGTTACTGTAGTTTAAACCGTGAATGTGTGTTTATTTATTTTGCAGTGTAGATAACTGATGCATTTTAACAGGTTGAGATTTTGTGATGCTAAAATGCTATATCAGAATCAGCTTTATTGGCCAGGTATGCTTACATACAGTATAAGGAATTTGACTTCGGTGAAGTGTGTGTGCAGGTGTGTTGGACCCAGACCTTTAAGTTCGTGCCGTCCTGCGTTTTTCTTTTATTCATGCCACATCTGACTGTACTACTTTTTAATGAGCCAACACAAACAGCATAATAATAGACATAAAATACTTTTTTTTCTACCATTTAGTTGTTCTAGTTCATATCAGTTCCTAACCGGAGTTTAACTCTGTGGTGTCTCACTTCTGCTGTCTTGCTGTTCTCACTCTTGTTTGTGTTTGTCTCTGCCTAACCTACAGGTCATGCATGCAGCCGGGCCTCTAGCCTGTGCTTTGTACACCCCGAGCTCCTGAGCCAGTGTGGTTCCAGTAGGTGGAGGCTCTTCCTCCTTTTAGCCTCTGTTTCTCCCCACTGACCTCATCCACCCAAGATTCCCTATGCTAACTCTCTTGAGCATGTTTTACTATATCTGTCTGCGGCGGCGCTCCAGGAGTGGGACTCGAGGTGAGGCTCTGACCAGTCGTCGAGCTGTGGAGTCTGGCCAACGTGCGGTGTTGCCGGTCAGTGTTGAGGTGGAGCAATTTGCTAAGGAGGTTCTTGACTTCAGCTCCCACTATGGCAGTGAGAATAGCATGTCCTACACCATGTGGAACCTGGCTGGGGTACCAAATGTCTACCCCAGCTCCGGGGACTTCACTCAGACGGCTGTATTCAGGGCTTATGGGAAATGGTGGGAACAGTGTGCCAGTGCCCCGCCACCTTTCCGACGTACCCCTAAAGGCTTTTACAGCCAGGACTACATTGAGCTGGGCTTCGAGGAGCCAGTCTACCCAACAGCAGTGGAGGTGCTTGAGACTTATTACCCTGGAGCAATCGTCCAGATTCTGGCCTGCTCTCACAACCCCTTCTCCCAGAACCCACCCACTGATGTCAGGTAAAAACAACCTTCTGTCTAGTTTTTTTAAAAGCTCCACGACATTACAGCCATTAATTGAAACACTTTGTTACTGGGTTTATTATGCTATTGCAGATTGATGCCTGGCATCTTCTTAGTTAAATTGCCTTTCTTTTTTTATATTTGTTTGGAAAACATCTCAATAGAACAGCTCTGCAAGTATTGTGTATGAGAACTTAAGGATCATTGTTTCAGTTTTCAAAGGTCCAGCACAGTGGTGCTCGAGTTTTTTACAATCGAACCAAACAATGCAAATGTAAGCCTGTTTGAGTAGTCAACATTTAAGTGATCATGATATAAATAAAAACTGTAAGCAGGGCAGTATTGAGCCACAAAAGGACCCACAATTTTCATTTTTAAAGGGACTTTTTGTGATACTTGGTGTTAAAAGCATTTCGGTGTTAGTGCAATAGAAATGTTGTTGAAACTTTTGTAACTTGTCACTCTTTGCTTACAGAACATGAAGGGTATTATAATTCAGTGAGTACTCATCTTTGAATGATAGACAACAACAGGTCAGGTTATTGACTTAATTTCAAAAGTTTAACATCAACATTCAAAAGTGATTGTTCAAAAGTAGCATAATTATAATGACTTCCGGTTCCAGAAAAAAGTACCTGTACATTTAAAAGATTGCTTCTGTTTTTTTCCAGCGTCATAACTGCATGTAAGTTTGACACTGAGTATAACCACACCTTTATCCTACATAGTTATTTTTTTGATTGGCTGGGCCTGGGGTCAGCAGAGTCTTCAATAGATTCCATTATTAAAGCTCTATGCCTGCTCAACAGCACCACAAGTGTATGGATTTGTAGTGGAGATGGAAATGAACATACAAGGACCTCTGTTATTAACACATAATATAAAAATAGGCTATTAGAATCCTATTTGAAACCATACTGTGTGTACTCATAAGTAAGAGGTGGAGACATCAGGAGGGAGCTTCAATACTTCAACACTGACTAATAACCATCCCTCATGAGTCAAGACTGGTTTTTGGCACACCAACAATCTTTGAAGTTGTGAATAAGCCAGGATGTTGTCAAGAGCCAAGGCTTTTTTTCTTCTACAGGATCACACCAAACAGGATATTGTTGTGCCTCTGTTGAGTTGTATTCATGATGAATGTACACATTTAATGAACAGTATGCACATGTTTCAGGTGAACAAGAGCCCAAACAGTCCTACAGACCTGTTTATCACTTGCTCCCATTTGGTGTGGCTTTACAGAACAACTCTTGAATTCACTTTCTGTTGTCCAGGTGGGAGGTGTTGTGGTCAGGGGAGCCCACCAAGGTGCTGACACCCCAGGCTCGCCAGTTTGCCCCTAACATCAAGCACATTAACTTCCCTACCAACCTGCTGCGCCTGGAGGTCAACAGTTCCCTGCTGGACTATTACACTGAGCTGGATGCTGTAATCCTGCGGGGGGTGAAAGAGAGGCCCATGCTGGCCCTCTATAAGATGCCTATCATCGACATTAGTGACCTGAGTGACAGCGAGGAGGAGCTGTCTGATGTAGGAGGGCCATTCAGACAAGGAGGAGATGGCAAGCATCAGAGGACAGGGAATGGATACTTTGACAAACTGCCATATGAGGTGATTACAGATCTAAAGAGGTGTACCTCAAACTACTTGGATGAAAGAATAGATACACGTCACCAGGACATCAACAAAGTTCATTTTTTTCCCTTCAGAAGTGATTCTGTAGCTCTTGATTTAAATATTTTCTTTTTTGTAAATATTGGCTTTAGGTGATTATTTTGCTGTATTTTGACAAATAACGAGGATACCTTCTTGCACCTCCATTTTTAGCCGTGATTGCCATTAAAGGAATCACATGGATTCATTGTAAACAAATAAACTTTATGTTATGTGCTACTCACCAACGCTCACACTGTTTCTCTTTGAGCTCAACAAACGTGCTTTCCTTCTTCAAAATTAATATTCATGCTGATTGTTTGAAGTTTTCTAAATCCAAAATAGTATCATCAATGTTTATGAGCTTGCAGTCTTATTTATGTCTTTGTTCATGGCAAACATTATTTTTTGTGTCCTGTTAAGATTAGTTTTTGGGGCTTTTCTGCCTTTATTTGATCGGACAGTGGATAGAGTAGGAAATCAGGGAGAGACATTGTTGGGAGTAACATGTGGGAAAGGAGCCACAGGCCGGACTTGAACCCATGCCAACCTCTTGGAGGACTATAGTGTCCGTACATGGGCTGTGATCTAACCACTAAACCATCTGCGCCCCAACATGTTAACATTTTCTTAATGCATTCAAGCAATTTATAGTTAAATGGAAAGATCTTGTTAAGCCGTTGGCAGGGCCGTCTTATCTGGTCAGCTACATGCATTACACATACGTACAGCGGCCACTCAAGAAAAAAGTGCTCTGTGGTGCTTCACGATGGCAAAACAAGGACGTGACAGTTTATCCTTAAAGCAGGAGTGTAAGCATAAAAAGAGGATATTTCAGTGTAATTGCAGAAAACACTTTAAGTTGCATTAAGAATGTACTGCTGTACTTGTCAGTGAACTACACAACCCTTCAGTCAGTGGTTTTCTAGTCTCTGGCTCCCTAATCTGAGCATCTGCATTTATTTTCATACAGCTCACAGTTTGCATGTGAACATGCAATTATGTTGTAGCAGTGAAGGCCTGATGCTAACAATCATTAATAAGTGAAAAGTGCTCTTCAGGTGCACCCAAAATGTAGTGAAATAATATCAAACAAAGCAGAATCTCTTCATAGTTTGGTACTAAACTAGAGCCGTGTGTGCTTTTATTGTTAATTCAAAACATTTCAGATGAGTAAAAACATGTAAATGTGTTGTTTATTGTAAATGGTTCATTGATAAATTGTTTTAGCACTTTTACAAAATGGCACACTGGAATCTAATTCATCTTAAAAAGAGACCCAGAAAGAGATTTTTCAGTTTGCCTCAAATTGTTGCCTTAACTGATAAATAACATTTTTAAAGTTCGCTGTGAGAAGATTATAAATGCTCTGAGAAAATGTTCTTTATTCATAATGATGATCATGACTAATTGTCTTGGAGCTGGGCCTTAAAGCCCCTCAGTGTGTGCATGTGTGCTGTACTTACAAGTTTTCCACACAAACACATGAACATTGTGGCATAGACCCAGTGTGACACTTGATCATGTCTGTACTCACAGACTTGGACTCATTTTCATGCCATACTGATGTATCGTGTCGTCTGAGACGAGCTTCAAAACACCAGCACCGCTCTTGATAGTCGTTCTCTTATCTCCTGTCCAAACCGCTGCCATTAACAGCAGTCTTCACAACCGCTGTGTGCTTGTTTCAGAAACACAATATAGCTATTATCTGTCAGCTGATACCAGCTTAAACCCCGTGTATTGTTAATTCACTGCAACACACAAACGAGCGCAGTCATTGTTTGTCTTTGAGAGGCAAAAGAACACAGTGCAAAACAAAACGGCTCACCTCGTTGCTGATCCTGCTATCAGTGCTTTGTGTCCAGGAGAACACTTTTAAGATCTGCCTGACAGAAGGGACACAATTAACATTCTCTGCTACACTGTGTGTTTTTTCTAGGTTCTTCTACTCTTTAATGCTCTGTAATATGCTTCACTTTGTGTGTTCCCCTACCAGATGTAACAGCCTTATGTTTTCTCTCTTTTTTTTCTGTTGTCTTTTGCTCCTTCCTTTCTCCTCTCCTCTCCTCACCCCTCTCCCCATCTTCCATCCATAGCTCATCCAGCTGATACTGAGCCACCTGACCCTGCCAGACCTCTGCCGTCTGGCCCAGAGCTGTAAGCTGCTGCACCAGCACTGCTGCGACCCGCTGCAGTACACCCAGCTGAGTCTTCAGCCCTACTGGGGCCGGCTGAGTGACGCCTCCCTGGGACACCTGCAGAGTCGCTGCACCCTCCTCCAGAGGCTCAACCTGTCCTGGACCGGCAACCGCGGGGCTCTAACCCTGACCGGCTTCAGCAGGTCAGTCTGTCAGGAGGCAACAAGTACAGTATTAGACAACAAGAAGATGACCTTGAAAACTAATAAGTGTTTAGAGTACAATTGTTAGTTTTGAGGGAGGTTCACACAGAGACAAATAAAATGGATACTTGTTTTGTTCTGTGATCAAGCTAAATATATAATTTGAAAAGATTATTTAAAATAAAGGATAGCCTGGCTAGCTGCTAATGTGGTATGATTTGATCTTCTGCACTCAGCTCATGTCCTGCTCTCTGAATGTATTCTACCCTCAGCTTCATGAAGGCCTGTGGTCTCAGCCTGGTCTGCCTGGAGCTGTCATGCTGCCACTTCCTGAATGAGGCATGTCTGGAGGTCATCTCGCAGACTTGTCCTGGGCTTCAGCAGCTCAACCTCTCCTCCTGCGACCGCCTCCACCCACAAGCCTTCACACACATCTCAAAACTAACACGCCTCCGCAGACTGGTGCTCTACAGGACCAAGATCGAGGTAGGCAGCACAGGCAACTGTGAATCTGGGGAAAGCATAATGCAAGTGACATTCTTAGCAGTGCTCCAACATGTATCATGACTAAATAAAATGACTGTGATACAGTTTGCTCAGCTGACATTGATGTTGAACCTTTTCATCATTCTGAGCATTGCATAGACATGTTTTTCTGTTATTTAGCAAACAGTACGACTGTGTTATATGTTTGAAACATTTAAAACACTTTGGATTTATCTCAGGTTAAGTTTGAATCTAATACTTTGCACAAATCAGTTCTCTGCTCAGTCAGTTCAGAACACTTTACACAAACGGTTTCTTCTCAATCATTTGTCAGAACTAAGATGGAAGCTGCTTAACTTTAAAAAGACCCAACAATGCTTGCAAGTCAAACATGTCTGTGTGTAAATAACATGACCGTCTTTGCTTTGCAGCACAAAGACATTGTCTGATCAGCTCTCTTTCCCTGCTGCTTCATTTTTTGCCTTCACAATGCAGCACACTGCCTATTAGCAAATTTGTTTTGCTGCAGTTGTAATCAGTTTCTCTCATGCTTGCAGACGTTCTGCATAACAAAGAAATCTAGTGTTAGTGGAAGAGATGATTACATCTTATTCTGTGACTGTTTGGAAACTACATACTGTGGCACATTCTGCCAGCAAGCACGCATGATTTCCTGTATACAAAGAAACGACTTTATGCCCACAAAACTTGGTCTCATCCGAACCTGTTAGGCTTTTTAGGTTGATGTGTTTTTTAGGAATGTCATAATTACTAACAAGCCATGTCACAGGTTACATACAGATGTGTATAGCTTGTTACTATATTGTTTCATTCTGCATTTTCTAAGAGTCTTGAAGACGTTAAACTCTGAAGGATTTCATTTAGCTCAAGAGACAAGCCTTAATCTTAGATTTCAGATAATAAAATATATTGCCCTTTTTTTTTTGGAACGTTTTTCTCCTCTTTCCTGTCATGTGACTCCTGATTGTGACGGATGTGGGGTCCAAACCCCCATTTTGGGATTAATGGATAAATCACTGCCTGCAGTTTGTTCTATCCATGCTAAAAGCGTAATTAATAAGACAACAAATGTGTAAAGGTTAACATCAGTGTAATCAAACTTCCAGGAACCTCTCATTAATATTGGAGTTATGAGCTTGCAAGCTGTGAAGATAGGTGTTTAATTAAGGTGTAGTTCATTCTCTGTCGTTGTCTTTTAAGATGACCTGAGTCAACTCTAAACCCAGGGCCCTCAAAATATCATACTGCAAGCGTTCAAGTTCAGGCCTGTCTGACGTGCATAACCACTGTCTAGTGTTTTGGTTTTGCTCCTCTGTGTTTCTTCAATGTTTGCCATGTTTCGGAGTAGCATTGCGGGCAGGAGGCAGGGTAGTGTTTCTGCGGTGGAGCCAGGCAGCGTGCTGCAGGTTGTTTATACCCCGGCACACAGAGCGAGCTGTGTGTCTGTTTGAGGCCCCGACATCTCAGCTGTCATTACCCTGTCACTGCTCTAATTAAATGGCTAGCTCGCCCGAGAGAGGCGTTTATAAAGATGCCAGCAACAGACTCAAGCGCACACACCAGCCGCACACGCACAAAAGGCTTTCACTTTCATGTCTCACACTTTCTCCTGCCACTGTGGTACATGTGTTGGCAGTTCTAGTGTTGAATTCCCATATCTCCATCCAAGCTGCAGTGCCACTAGAGAGATCTGTGTCCTCGCTGTGTGTGAAGGGACTGCTGGGCTATATTAAATTCTCTTAAATACACTAAGTGTTAACTGAGTGCCCTAGGCAGCAGGCAGTAAATAGCTTGACTTCAACTGGACATGTTTCTGTTATTTATTTAGAGATGTATTGGTATTTAAACACATAACTTTAATATATACTCAGGTTAAATGTCTTGTTATTGAACATGTGGCTCTAGTTATTTTGGTGTGTGTTGTTGTTTCCTGATTTTCAAGGTGTAAGTTCTTAGAAATGATCAGTGTGCCAAATTAAAATGGATAAGGTTTTAAAACAGATCTGATATGGGTATGACAACTCTGCATCTTCCTTTTTTTCTCATTGTTTTCTCTGCAGCAAACAGCTATTCTGAGTATCCTGACTTTCTGCATAGAGCTGAGACATCTCAACCTAGGGAGCTGTGTGAGGGTGAGAAAACACACACACACACACACACATACACGCACCTACACACATGAACACAGAAAGAAAGAAGACACAGAAAGGAGTCTAAATAAAGCACAGTCTGCTAACTGCACAATCCTCCATGTGTGTTTGTTGAATAGCAGCTTGTCTAAAAGATGGCGAGACATCAGTAGTGTTGCACTAATTGAGCTGCTAACAATAAACTGGTGGGGTGTAAAATAGACTAGGCCTGTGATATTGGCACTGCACACGATTTAAGTGAATGCTTTATTTCCTTCCTTGGCACGAAATGTGTCTTCAGCCTCACCTCACAACACAGAAAAAACCTGTGTGAGTCTGTGTGCTGAAGAAAGCACACAGACTCTAAATCAGAACAACACAAACCAGGACTTTCAAAACCATGAGCCTCACCATGTTGGAGGTAATGACTCTTGATTTGCTCTTTAAATTTCTGCCATAGATATTAATATATACTTGAAGAATTAGTTTGACTTTAATGGATTTATTTTTTAAATTATTTTTGTTTTTTAGGGGGAAGTAAGACGAGAGGAATTATAGCAAGCACATTTTATCAAGTCCCTAGCTGGTGAGCTTAGCGTAGAATAACAACTGGAATCTGGAAACAGCTAGCCTTGCTCTGTCAAAAGGCAAATACAAATAGAAAACGTCCTACCATCATCTGAAAAAGACAAAGTTTAACATGTCATATTTTAGTTTTGTTGTTTATCCCATTAAAAAAACCAGTTGTAAGTGGTTACACAGATGGTTGTTTGTGTCACTTTAATACAAAGTCTGATGGTCACTTTACATAGCAGCCTCTGCCATGCCTGTTTCTTGCTGACTGAATGACTCACTTCCCCACCTATAGTCACTAGCTGAGCTTCAGTATTGAACGTTATGATGTAAAAGTTGAAAAGGAAATTGAAATGTAAGTAGAGATACACCCATCTACTTTTTTTCAGTTCTGATCCGATACGTATGTACCGATACTGATATTTTTATAATCATAACTAATAATGTAATTGCTGTTGTTGGTATTAAGTGTGAGGCTGCACAAAACTGTATTAAACACAGTATTGCTTTGTGCTGGCTTCACATGCAAACAGGTAGCAGCACCAGCCGTCAGGTTTTCACATTAAACATTTTAAACTGAAGTGTAAGAGTTGTACTTTTGATCATCTAGAAGGAGCTGTTCCTGTCTGAACGTCGTCATGGAGACGATATGTGGACACTTGTTACAGTTCAGTCTGAACGTCGTCAAAGCCAGACTGTGCTAGTTGAGAATGTTTAAAGTGCCCAACAATCTTTCTTGATCAGTGACGTGGATCGGCTCCGTCAGTCCGATGTCCGATACGTAAATTACGTCAATATCGGACCTGATCGGCCCCATCTCTAAATGTAAGCACAGTTTCCATCAGCACTCTTCCTTATGGTATTCATTGTTGTTGTCATGGGTAATGCAGCAACGAAAATACACAACTACAGCAAGTGTTTCCGACAAAAGTTTTAATATGATCCCCTGGGTGCTCCGAGAAACCTTCTACATGCTGTGATTCTTGGAGGAAGGAGCCTGCACTGGCTGTTAAATTGCATTTCTTTGCTTTCATCTTTGGATGAAAGGATGAAATATGACCAACATTACCTGACACCAAAGAACAATAACAGCTTTGCAAAAACAAATCAGTTCTTGAAAGACTATTTCATTTATTTTCTGGTGAAAGTGTTTTCTGTTAGTGCTTTGTTCCCTCTCGGGGTAGTCAGGTTATGTCCCTCACACCAGTAGATACAGCTTATCACCTTTTTCTTATCACTGCTTTCCCAAAGTTTGCTCAGAATGCACAGTACAATATGAGGGAAGTGGCTATGGACTCACTTATTACTTAATTTGCTCAGCCCTGTTTCTCTCCCTAAAGGCAATTGATTGAATCCTTTGAATGTATGACATGCTCAGAGGAAGAGAATTGTATTTTATTTGCTCTTGCTGAACAAATAAACACAAAATCCCTGAACCTTGATGATGTCATTCATGACATACACAGACATGAAAAACAAAATAAATGTGTATCCTCTATCTCAAACTCAACATTTGAGGAAGCTGCTGTAGAGTGCATATTTTAAGGTTTCAATTTCAGACTGATGTGGACCTCCGAAGGTCCTCCATAAAGCCTCAAACAGTCGGCTGTCCTGCTAACGCTGCCTGGAGAGTGTGAACTGATTTTAATTTCTGCATGTCTCTACAACAGATTGAGGACTATGACGTTGTGGCCAGTATGCTGGCCGCTCGCTGTCGCTCTCTCTGCTCAGTGGACCTGTGGCGCTGCAGAAACCTGACCGACCGAGGCCTGGCTGAGCTTGTGTCTGGCTGCAGGTAGGCCACACCAATGTGTTCAGTGCTGAAAAGAAATAGTAATGATGTTTAATATCCCCTCACAAAGTCAAATTAACAATCATCATCATTTACACACTCACTGTCACATTCAAGTTATCAGTGTTTAAAGGAAACACTGATAATTCAGTCATATCTATTTAGATTACAGCATTTAATGCAAATGAACACTAAACTGAAAGCTCCCGTGTGAAACTCAATGTTTGAGATGATTCTGGCGCCCCCCTGTGGACAAAGTTGATACTCTTATCTGTTTGCTGATCTGCTCCTTACAGTAAGGTTTTATAATCAAACATCTCATCCTTCTGTCTTTAAAAGACAAACCCATCAATCACTGTAAATCTTTACAATGAAAAATATATTTAAAAAAGTGTTTCTGCAGCATGTTGATATCCTCGATTGATATCGACCCCGACAGAGGTTCAGGCATTAAAAAAATCAAATCAATCATCAGATCAATCCTTTTGCTGATGGTCTTGTTTGCATTTGTAGGTAAAAGAGACGTCAGAATACATTTCATTCTGTTTCATAACCAGATCAAAACTCCTCACAGGAGCTTTAAACAACTTCATCTTTTTCTCTCATTTGCACAAGTTTAGTGAAAAAGCAGTGCAATCCTTTAGTGGATCTGGCCCTTAGTCTTGTAGCCACACAGTCAAATCAGAGTGTATCTGTTGTCAGTATCCAAATGTGGGGACTCAGTCACCCCAGTACTCCTGCATGGTCTGTGCTCTGTGTTTGCTCAGGATGCTGGAGGAGTTGGACCTGGGTTGGTGTCCCACACTGCAGAGCAGCACTGGATGTTTCCAGCACCTCGCCCGCAGCCTTCCCCGCTTGCGCAAACTCTTCCTCACTGCAAACCGCACTGTCTGCGACTCTGACATAGAGGAGCTGGCTGCCAGCTGTCCATCACTACAGCACCTAGACATACTTGGTGAGTTCCCTTTCTTGATTTTTTACATAGAGACATATAAAGTTGAAAAGTTTTAAGATGTCAATTGTACATGATACTTGAATATAACAGTCTGATACATGTTAGTTCCATCATTACTAACACCTCTCATTATGCATTTTGCCATGATGAAATAGAAGTGATCCTACCCCCCCCCCCCCCCCCGTACAGTCTTCAGAGGTAGTAACAGAGGTAGTACAGGGGCGAGACGGGATCCGCTGAGCCAGCGAGGGAGCACAACGCTGTTTATATTCTTGTAATAGAATCATTAGATGGATATTTCTGTCAATTCCAAGTTAGATTTTAGGGGAAAAATTTCCCTTATAAACTTTAAGCAAAAACTCATAACACTGCTCAGTATCAATGTAAATAAATACATTTCTCAACAGTGGTACCACCATTACACAAACTCTGTAGCTCTAGTTGTATAAGGTGACAGGTTTGGCACCTTAGTAATGTAACGATATCAACCAAGCTGACAGTTCTGTGGCTTTACAAGTTTGATACAGTTACTGAGTCTCTCCGTGTGCTGGAGAGTAATTCATCTATAGCAAGTAATTAACATAAAGCGTTTCATTTGAATCTGACTACACAGTAACACAACCTATGGGAGAAGAATTATTGTTTAATTAGTAGCTGTACTTTTTTTTATTGAGATTTACTCACAACTTAAACCTAGACATGTAATATTTCTTCATTTCTCCCGTATTTTTCTGCTCGTGTTGCATCTTTGCAGCACATTGTTTACATTGCTTTATTTTGCCTGTTGTGACTTGTGCGTCTGACAGGTACACGGTTAGTGAGTGCTGTCTCACTGAAGAAACTCCTCCAGGCTTGTCCAAAACTTCTCCTCCTGGACGTCTCCTTCTGCTCTCAGATAGACATGCGGGTCGTCCAAGAGATCTCGGGACTCTTCCCAAATGTGGCCATCAAGAAGAGCTTCACTCAGTGAGAGGAAGGGAGAAGAGCAATGTGCTTGCCAGCAAACACTGCCTAAAATTGAATAAGAGGCAGGTCAGATGTTGACGGAGATCTCTGACCTGCCTTCCTCTGTATCACAGACAAGATCTTCTTTTTTAGCAGTTGCACTGGGGAGAAGGATTAAGTGGCTGAACAGAAACAATTACAGACTCCAGACCACAGGATTATAAAACATGAGACTTTATGGTTGTTTTTTGGACACTTGACATCAGGGTTGTTGCCGTAAAGCTGCTGCATCCTAGAATCTAAATCACTTCTTACGTATTGCCAAGCAACATGAGGCTAGAAATCTGCCTTGGTACTGGCCATATTTTTGTGAGCAATCCTCGCTTGAACATCCTGAAAGGACAAAGAAAAGAGATTTAAAAAAGGTGAAATATACCCATACAAGAAACTGGGAAAGCCCATGCAGGATTAGTAAGACACATATTGATGATAACTAACATAGGTAAAGATCACGGCCTTTGACAGTGCCTTGTCAGAATGTGCTTCAATCATGGACTGTTCAAATGCATGAGTGTCATTCTGAAGGCATCTGTCAACAACAAGCCAGCTTGATTTAATTGAAGAAATTAAACATGCTTCTGTAGTGTTTGAAGGTAATTTGAGCTTTAAGGGTGAAAACAGCCTTATATCATACAGTGTAATATGGAGGGTGTCAAGTCAAACCTGATACACAAGCTTAGTTGTGTTTCTGAAGAACTGAGTGAAGAATCAAACACAGGTCTGTCATGTTTGAAAGAAACACATCATCAACTGTCCTCACGTCCTGAGATTCGCAGAAAAAAAAAATGTTATCAAAAAGCTTACAGAATGTGAGAAAGAAAAAGCCCACTGGAACAACGTTTGTTTTAGTTAACACGTGCTAAAAATGCAGGCATAGAGAAAACATCGAAGGTATCAAATCAACAAGTGACTAACGAGCACATTCAGACAAAAGCACTGAGAAGCAACACAATTCAACAGTCCAAAAAAAGCAAAGATATATGATTTAGAATGACCTGAGGAAAGAAGAGAATCCTGATATTTAAGGAGGCAAACCAGCAATTGGAAAAAACTGAAAGTGTAAGTAAAAAAAAGCCAAAGTTTTACGTTGAACGTTTGTAATGATTTATAATGTCACAATGGCACAATTCAGAGAGGCAAGACTTACCACACTACTGTGCTCCTTTGTACGTTTCACCACATTCAGCCTACAGATTGATTGATTATTATGTACACGTTATTGAAGCACTTTCTGTTAGAGGTCTTTAACATGGTGCAGAACATGATGCGATGAAGTGAGCTTCAGGCTTTTCTTGGATTGAATCAGTCGAGACCGTCGACAGTAAGATCTGACGTGCCCGATCTAGGCGATTATTTATTTCATGGTAAATTAAACAGGGTGTGTCATGGTTACATTTTATGTTAGTCTTTTCAACAAGCTGCCCCCGTCAAGTCTGTTTATAAGTGAGGCAAAATCTTGGGTCAGGTTTTAAATTGAGCCAGGCCAAAGTGAATGGTATTACATCATGTAGGTTTTTTATGTGCTTTGATTATTCTGCTAATCCTTTCAGTTACAAACTCTTTTGTCAACTTTATTTTAAGGGTAATGAGTTAATTGGCTCTGCAGCTATTAGGTCTAAAAGCTCTCAGTTGCACCATGGTTTCATAACTCTGCATGCTTTTCCTGTTGTCATTCACACTGTCCGTCAGAACTGAAATAAGGAACTCTTCTTGAAGGGTAAGGAGTCCTGTGGAAAGTATGTTGAAATGTAAATACTTTGTTATCTCAGTATTTTTCCTGTAACTCAGGGGTTTTAATAATTCTTCTAGATTTCATTTTTATGCTTTACTTTTCTTTTTTTTCTTTTTTTTTACATATATTGTGCTCCTGGCACCAGCACAGCAGACATCCTGAGTCATCTTTGAGGCTGACCTACAGTCAAAGTTGCTCTTAAGAACAAACACACACTGATGTAACTGAGACAGAGAAAGTATCTGAGCTCCTTGAGTGTGGAATGTCTCCGTAATAGTACGATTGTGAAAAATAAATTGTTGTTCCTGATTATTTAATTTGGGTAATATATGAAGTCACAGGTGCAATGTGGCAGAAGTGCTTGAAAAGCATTTCCTTTGTTTTGAAACTTGAATTTTTCTTTTGAAGCTAGGCTACTATTCAATATTTGTGCCTTAAACTCTTGTTTGAATGTGGTGTGTTTTCCGTATGGGATAGATTGTAGTGAACTGCTTGCTTTATTGCCTTTCAACCAAAGTAATATGCAGACTCCTGGACTATTTGACCAGTTTTTATGCCATATACTGTATATTAGCCAGGGTAATTAATGTTATTTAAACTTCAGTCTTTGATCAAAATGTTATTTAAACTCATTTTCCTCATACATGTTAACAGTAAAACACATTTTGGGAATCACCGTGTTTTGTTGTTTTAATTGGAGTGAAAAAAGATCAATGTAATGAATTCAGCACTCGATAAGCTTGGCTTTGTTTAAAGATTGGATGCGTCTTAAGCCAAGTTTATCGAACACAATGGCTGCGGGAACAACCATCAACTACAGAAGTAATATCAAATATGTTCCCCTATAAGTCCTTAGCGGACACACACACAGTAAAAAGTGTTGTGTTTGATAGAGTTACATTTACTTTTTATTTCACCAACATGCTCTTTGGCATGTGTTATTAACTAACTAGTTCTTGTAACTACTAGGATACACTTGTAAATAAGTCTTCTTATTAGTTTGAACCTGTAACTTGTTGTATTGTACATGTCATTGAAGACACAGGCCACGTCTCTTTTAGGCTTATTAAGTTATTCTTTCACTTTAATATTTGTGGGTTTCTGTTTTAATTTAAGTGTTAGGGGTTTAGATTTACTCACCAGACTTAAGGTTTAAAACCTTAACAGAGGAAACAGAACTTGTTCATTTGTTTTTGTTTTTTTGAAGGGGAAACATTTGAATTATCTGAAATCATGAAAAATGACTCCAAGAAAATGTTGTTAGGGTTTTGATTCAAAGGGCTGCACTGTCTCCATGAAATGTTCTAAAGCTACACTAAACACAATTCACATTGATCATTGTACTTGTCTCTGAGAATTCAAATAGAAATCAACTCTCGTATCTAATTATTGGTTTGTAGGAATCCCCAAAATGATGGTTAGTAATCTTACATTTCTGTCAAAGTTGATGTCTATAAGTTGATTCTCAGTCTGAGTGTTTAAAAACAAATGGATGTGGTAACAGTGTGTCATCCAGCCCTCCCTTTCAGATGATGCAAATCTAACTTCTTGAAGGGAAGTCAGCTGCTTGACTGGAAGCCAAGAAGTGCATACATCACATTTTTTATTGGCCCATGTAATCCACGCCCATTTGAAGTATATTTTAAGAGAATTACTTTCACAATGAAATCACTGATGATGTAAAGTATGTACAGCAACTGTCAGGAACAGCATTTCTCTGTAACGGCAGACTATTTAAAAATGTACACCATTCTCTGGTGGTCACTGATTGGTTTGTTTAAACACTTTCAGAAATGTGTCGTCTTCTAGCCCTGCACCTTGTATGACTGTGTTGGCCTTGCTTTTCTGTAATGAATACGCATTCTCTCTCCTCCCACTCTGGAAGTGTGATCAACCTTTGTGCCATTGTTAGGACATGCAGTGATGCCCCCTGTGCTGCAGTGTGAAAGTCACTGTTGGGTGAAAAGATTGTGCCTCTGTCATGATGAAACTGGGTGCTTCACTTCCACCAGATTTTAAATAAACAAGGCTGATACAGCTAGCTCTGTGCATGTGTCTTCTTTTGTTTATAAGACAATAGTAATTATCAGAAATTTGACCGTAAAAAAAAAAGGTTACTGGAATGTACTTGCTTTTATTCAATGTTGTCTTACACTTAAACTGTCATTAACAAAAGGGATGAAAATTGTGTTACTGAGTCATGCCAGTGCTTCTTAAATACAGCCATGTAAGTGTGATTGGGATAAAAGCAGGGTCATCTACAGAATCCACAACAAATACTGAATCCATTAGTCTGGATGAATGGATACTGGTGGCGGAATGATCCTTTTTGCCTTAACCCTCTGCCATTTTACACTCTATTAATACCACAGAGAGAAGTGACATTAGCTTGTCTTCTTAACGGCCTTTTAATGAATTGTTTATGCCTGGTTTAATGATGTATATTGTGGCCCTGTAATGTGCCCTAATGACGGAGAACGAGGCAGCCTCGGCTGAAGTATTAATTTGGACTGCCTCCCCAATGATTATTCCTCAGTCAACAACACTACTGCTGCCGCCTCTGCCGCTGTGCGTGTGTGTACGGGTACAAACGTGATTCATAGAGGCTTTCTACTCGGTGCTATGGCGTGATTTCTGGCTGTCATGCTTCTCTACGAGGCTGATATATCCAGGGGGGATCAACAGCAATTAGATCAGCTTTTTATTTGTCTTTCAGGAGCCTACAGACGTAGCTTGATGAATCTGCAGGGGGAATGTATGGATAGAAATATTGTTCCTGAATAATAAATCCAGGATCAAAATGTAAACATGGGGAGTGTTGGGAGGTTTGTACAAGGCTGTCCCATGCCTCCCCTCTTTCTTACTCTTTTTTTTCTACTTTTACCTCAAATCACATAAGTGACACCAGAACATACCTTGACAAATATGGCAGCACCCTGCTGGTGCAGTAATATACTTCTCTCCGGTGAGACACATGTCTGCAGAGTGCTGTGGTCTGCCTCCTGAGCCGTCCTCAGGCTGGGACTCGACAGGCCTCAGACCTGCCTGAGGGAGGCCTCCTGTGTGATACCCATCATTATGTGGCTGGGTGTTCCTTCTCTAGTTTCTCTCCTTAGACTCTAATAATGAAGACATCCCTGTCAGTCTTCACACTGCTGTGTCTAAAGCTTATTTTTTTTTTTTTTTTTTTTTTAACATGTTGAATGTCAGGGCTGAGGTTCTTAATTCCATAGAAATACTTTAATCTGTAGGTAGCTTTGTGAAGCAGCACCAGTGGGCAATGACTCTTGTAGCCTAGTCTAAATCTATAGAGATAACTGTTTTCATACTTACACGTTAACAAGTACAAACACAAATGTGTGTGACGTCCTGGTGTAGTATAAGTGACCACACAGTGCAGACAATTATTTACCTTGAGTTGATGCAATGCTTCACATGTTATGCTAAGAAGAAAGTCTTGTGTCATCTTTTTTTACATGTTTTTTTTTTCTTTTTTTACATGGAACTTTTTTCCTGAACATCCTAGAAGAGAGGTTTGAAACCTTTTTTGGAATGTGAACCCTAACCCTGATTACAGGTCGTGTGAAAATGTTGGTGTGTGCCATCTAGTATTCAGTCTTCTGCCTTTTTTTTTACACCAGTTGAATCGCATTTTAAAATCCTGTATGGAATTACTGAAACTAATAAAAACATGAAAGTAAACTATTTGCTTTATTATTGCACTTTTTTATTGTTCCACTTTTTGTTAGTTTTGCTCCCATTCAGTAATTTACATGTAATTATAATGTAAGATAAGATAAATCTCTTACATTACAAGATGAATAATATACTGTGGATGTTTGTGTGAAACTTTAATTTTCAATTTCAAATTAAATTATTAGCATGTATAATTTTTACAGTTAAATCAATTTGTTTGATAAGGTAAGCTCAATTTAAGGTCCATTTGTAATTTTTTCCAATATGAGCTTAGTTTATAAAGGCTAATGCATGTGCCCCATGAACAGAGGCTCAAATCCTCGAGAGCGGGCAGCCCGGGTTTGAATCCGACCTGTGGCTCCTTTCCCACATGTCGTTTCCCACTCTCTCTTTTTGGTTTCTGACTCTATCCACTGTCCTATCTCTAAAATACAGGCATAAAAGGCAAAAAAAAAAAAAAAAAAAAAACCCCATTAGAACCACATGCAAAAAAAGCTGAAAAATGTACCTTAAATCAGGATAATTTGTTCAGGTGTGTGCAGAATTTATTGGCGAGAAATGTTTAACTGACCATCATTTGCCTCAGTTTTGATTTTTTTAAAAATAGTGCCACATGAGTTGCTTATGCACTTGACCTTGAAGTCTTACCTTACCAGGAGAATTAGTAACTTGCAAACTTAACTGTCTGTTGTCTATCTAAAGCTTTCTTTTCTCTCAGCAGTCCTGAGCCGTTCAGACGCTCCTGGGCGTTCTCCAACAGGATCTGGCACAGGGGCTGTGTGAGATGGCCTAGCTGGGAGAAGAGCATGTTTCACAAACAGGCCGAGCAATTACAGCCTGAATAATTATGTGCTGAGGGGGAGACACGTTTCGCCCCACTGATCAGCAAAGTTCATGTGAAGTTATAATTAAACAATAACTCGTTTACAAATGAACGCACACACGCATTTGTGTACTTAAGTGTGCAAAGTGTAATTAGCTGCGATGCATCTGAGTGAGATTGAAGAACAACAATGTCAAATGGTGGAATTATGTTCAGCTTGTGAGCGTGTATCAGTGTTATCTATGTGCGGGGAGGAGGAGGAGGGGGAGGGGGGTGAGTAAAGAGAGGGAGACAGATTGAACGAGTGATTGATACAGAAGGCTGATTCATCTCCACACCAGTCAGAGATGGACATGATGTTTGACAGGGAAACTTTATATAAAGACATCAGATTGAGATCTCAGGGGGGTTAAATAAAGTTTGTCAAAAGAAATTGCAAACATTCAAAACTAATTACATCTCAGGAAATCACAGTGAAACATTGTTACACACAATGTTAAATAACAACCTGTGATCTGAGTGAGATCCTGTATTTATCTTCTTC
The DNA here is from genome assembly GCA_020745685.1 of Tautogolabrus adspersus. Taxonomy (NCBI): domain Eukaryota; kingdom Metazoa; phylum Chordata; class Actinopteri; order Labriformes; family Labridae; genus Tautogolabrus; species Tautogolabrus adspersus. The sequence continues at coordinate 23,399,890 of CM036542.1, forward strand.
CTTCAAACAAACATATTTTGCTTGTTGTTCAATCACGCTCTTTTTGTCAATTTTCTAACATGTTTGTTAATCTGCTCACTTCATATCAAATGTTTTGTTTATTGTGTTTGCTTAGTCAGCATTACATTTTAACCATGTCTGGACACCATAAAGTTTGTCCCGCTTCATTAACTATTGCTGGAGGCACTGGTCTGTCAACAACACCGGAATGACACTTACAGATGAGGCCCTCTTTAATATCGGCTAGAAAGTGAGAAGAGAGGCGAGCTTGCTACAGTAATCCTGATCCCCTGATAAAAATGTATGTGAAGACACTTCAGACAGTTTGAGCGGATGCCCTTCATGATGTTGCCAGCTTGTCTGAACAGGCTTTACATGCTAAGATGTCCTTTCACCTCTACAATTAGATTTCACAGAATCACTTCGCAATAGAAAAAAAAATCAGTGGCATATGGAGTAAAAAAGGTTGAAAGGTTTGAAGCCAGCTTGTATGTTAGTGTAAATCATTGTGTGTTGAGTCTTGTGTGACAGTGAGCTAGCAAGCAAATTTACAAGGACTACAAAACGGCAGCAGCTAAAAGGAATTCAGTCACCATTCATTTTTTCTCTTTACACCTGTTTGTCTTTTCTCTGACATGTCACATAGAAAAGGCTTCTTGCTTGTTTTGCTTTTTCGACCACCGGTCCAAAACATTGAGAGATTCAATTTTGATTTGAGGAGCAGGAACCGAATATGTTTGTCTGAGAGATAACTTAACTCTTTGATGGTCTGCAAATTTTAAATTTGGGGATCTTGTTGAAATATTTGTTGCATTAAAAACATAACGTTAGAGAGCTTTCTCTTCCCCAAGGTGTACTAACATGTCAGAACTTAATGTTGGCTTATTTTGTTAAAAGAGTGCTTGATATTAATTTCAGTTAAAAATACATTATGTATTCTGTCATGTCAACAGATGTTCACCATTTCAGGCTTAGTATAGATTTTCTCTGTTGATGTGCCAATACTTTGTCTATAAAGCATTTAAAAAGAATGTTGCTGACCACAACTGAATAATGCCCTGATATACAAAGTTTTTAAATAATGAAATGTTTTTGCTATGAAAAACCCATCATGCATTTATTGGAATTACGAAGAAGTATGATTTTCTGACATTTTATAACAGTTCTAAATGGAATAAATAATGACGTGGTGTTATACTGATGGCACCAAAAACAAGCTTAGGAAACATCAGCAAGTTGCAGAGGTGCAATTCCTGCCCAGACTCTGGTTCCTGAGTGTAGTGTAAAGAAAAAGGTTTTGAACTATGAATTTCCTGCATATGAACTTTTTCTTCTTTTTAATATGAAGGTTAGTTACATCATCTCTAATAAATGTTTGTATTTTTACACACCTTCTTCTCTTGTGAAGAAAAGAGATATGTGTTATTAAAAACTCTTCCACTAAAGATGAGTTAAAAGGTATTGAGTTCACCTTTAACCGTAAATTCACAAGTTGAAAAACATCACATCTTAGTTTTCTTTTTGCTTTGACGTTTTTAAGGGCTAAACAATTATTCAAAGAATCAAATAAAAAAAATGTTGTCAAATAAATACAAACTGTTGGCACATGAACGCACACACACAATAGTAAACAACACCTCAACAGCCAATAATATTTCAGAATAAGACCTAAAAGTAGTGACAGTGTTGGTTATCTGTCATTTAAGCATGACCAAGTGAACTAGAGACACCTTGATGTCTTCTGACCTTCCTGCTTCTTTATTTAAGTCTTATATTGCTTTGAGTCTAACTCATAAGTTAAGAGCAGCTCTCCTGATGTCGATTATGAATGTTTCTCCATCAGACAACACACTTTATGGTATATCTTTTCCTCATGAGTGCCTGATTTGCTATAGATTGAATATATCACTTTTTCTGACCCAACTTTCACAGAAAATGTAATGACGTAACATTTCGGACTCACCCTGGGGTAATAAGGGTGTCGCTAGATGGCGCTAGATCATCGACTATCCGCTCTGTCTCTCCATCGCTCAGCACCAAAACACACCAGTGTGTGTGTGTGTGTGTGTGTGTGTGTGTGTGTGTGTGTGTGTGTGTGTGTGTGTGTGTGTGTGTGTGTGTGTGTGTGTGTGTGTGTGTTTTCTCCTCCCTGGGAGCCTAATGGGAAATTTCTAGTCACCTAAATAAAAAGGAAGGTGTAATTAACGCGACGCGCTATTAATTGCATCTGCTGGAGAGCGGATGAAGGGCACGAGGGCGCACTTTTCTGATTAGTGGCCGCCACAAAAGTCGACTTCAGAGCTTCGAGAGAGGGCTTTATTTCCGGGTGTCATTTCGTCCAAATAGCAGGTCAAATGGCGAGCGGTGATGATGCTAGAGACAGATTTTATTTCCTGCATCAGCAATGAAACAGAATGAGGAAATGATACGCTTTTGTCAGTAACACCTCCCTCTATTTCAATCCTTAACTTTGACTGTGCTAAATCTGCCATATAAAGAAGTAGCCTACACCATATTGTAGTTGATTAAAATACAATTAAGTCCATTACGGACACTGAAAACAATAAAGACTTTAAAAAAGCTCGCCAGTTGGATATTGTGGGATTGTAGCGCTTCATTTTCCTGTGGGAACAAAATAGGCCAATTTTTAAGCCATTATTCTCCCAAATACCTTTACACAAATAATAATAAAAAAAAGACATGTTGGAAAAATCACAGTTAAAGTCCTACAGAGATGTCTTCATAAGAACCAAGCAAAGATGTTGTGTTATTTTATCTCTGTTGATAAACCTACATAAAAAGTCCCCTTCTTTTTTACTGTATCGATATGAATAACTGATCAGTTTGATTTCCAATCGATGCCTAAGATGCTGATGCTTTTAAATCTTACTTTGTGTTTATCACACATGCTCATTTGTTCACACTCTGCACCACTGCAGACACCAGCTCGCATCTTGTTTGGTTGACTGAGAAGATTTGAATTGTAATTAATATTATGACGTTTTGGTTCATGAGGAAGTGGCAGGTAAATAGTAGCTTTAGATTTTGGGCTGTCAGCTCCAAAATACTATAAATCAGAATATATTTTAGAAAGATGCTCACACAAATATCACCTCATGGGTTCCTGTGGGAATATTACAGAGAAATGACAGACCTATAGGGAATAGGAAAATACCAGCAGGGTCACCACTGTCAGTATCAATGTTACAATAAGTCCAAAAAGAAATATTATGTTTGTGAGAGCATTCTGGGAATATGTTTCGATGGATACATTTTGGGGACAAAATTAATTCCTTTTGACGTTGAAAAAAACAACCACACAAATGATAACAACAAATGTCACTGCCTCTAATGCCAACCTTCAGTTTAAGGTTAAAGGGCTTGACCTTGTCGGACAAAGTGACACCAGATTTACAGTCAAATACGGTCTAAATAGGCTTACGCGAGTTTTTGTCCCTTTGAGGTCTAAAATAATAAATAACTTGCGTTTTTGTTCTCCTTGGACAAAGCAGAAAGAGTGCATTTTTTAGACAAAGAAACGTTAGCTTAAATTATAATCTACACCAAGACTGTGAATTGTAAGGGAAGAATACATTTTTAAAATACTTATAGGATTATGTTTGTTATAAACCCAAATAATATTAGGCCATATCTGACAATGGCACTGAAACCTATAGCCTACAGCTTTACGGTTAAATAACCAATTGTAACCCATTTTAATCACTATGGATCATGGCCTATCCTCGAACCACACTTTGGGAACCTCTGATTTAGTCCTGGATAGTAGTTCTGTTTTCTCAGCCAAAGCCAGTAGAAGCAGCCCGGGGCAGAAGCAGCACATCATCGACTCACAATCTTTCATTCATCAACCCTGATTTTCTCTCAACCATTAATTCCATCCATCCACCGGGCTCAAAGAAAGAAGCGTATTTTCCACAGCACAGATGTCAGACAGACCGTGAACCCACCGCAGCAGCATTCTGCTTTGCTCGATTAAAAAATACATTTAGGCTCGACATTGGAAAAAAGCTGTTTAATATCAACCCCATTATTTAAAAATGTGCAAGTCCGTTATTCATGTGTGAGGTGATGAAACACCTAAAGGCATTTCTCACCTCAGCTTTATCTACCCCAAGTTCATCCAGTGAATATGACACAGCCTACATCCCCCCAAACCACACGGCTGCTTTAACAAGCAATAAAAGAAAACAACAAGAAAACAGCGTCGGATTGCTACAGGTCTACATCCCACAACTTCAATGTCCAGTGAATTATGAGTTGGATCGATTCATTAAAGCTACTGAGGAAAGATTTCACTGCCAAGATCTTTTCTGCTTATTGTTTTCTGCAAAAGAAACACAAATCACGAGGGCAAAAAAGAAAAAGAAAAAACAGTTCCCACATGAGAGGAAAAACATAAACCAAATCCCTGGATATTTGACTTTTTTTTTTTTTTTTTGCATAAAACGAAAAACAAGCTTTTGTACGAAAAGATGTATATACATGTATAGCTGTGACGGTCCAGGCTGTGGCAATCCCGCTGAAAAATAAAAATATGTCTCTTTACTTCCCTTAAAATAATAATTATTACAAAGAAAACCTCGGTTTCATTTCATATATATCTCACCCTCTGTGTCATCTATAAAAGCCATTGTATAATAAATTACAATCTCATTAACAATACTAAAAAATAAAATAAAATGTCTACCAGCAGTTTCCCCCATAATAAAGCAACATTAATGAAGATGGATAAAATGGCTGAAATGAAATGCATGGCAACGACCCTAGAAACATAAAAAATACATTGTAAATAATAATAATAATAATCATAATAATCATAATTTTGATCATATGCTGCGATTTTTTGGAATGTCACTAAAATGTGTTTTGGGGAGAAAATAAAAACGCCTTATAATTATTTTTGTTCCTTATTAATAGTTATCCGTTTTTATTCTCTCTGAGGTCTGATTTATTAAGGACAATTCTCGACAGTGATTAGTCTGAATTAAGTTCTTAGAGCACTATGTTTTGATTGGAAACACAATCTTGTGTAATTTCACGACGGGAATCAAATGGCATATCAAAACTCCTTGGACAATTTAAACATTTGAAATTGATTTCGCATTAATGGTTATAATCGTATAGTCTCATAATAAAATGCGCTACAAACAACAATAAAAATAATAATAACACGTAATCGAGCATAATTTCGGCAGCAAAATGAACATTAAATAGAACACAGTCACAAGGCAGTAGGTAGGATGTGAATGAGACTTGATTTAAAAAAACTTAACCTGCTTGTTTTTGAAAACAACAATCCAAAAGTGCCCCAGTGAAGAAAGTATAAAGATGGATGAAGCCATGACTTTCAAAGTTATACAATATTTACAAAAGTGGATCCAAAGGTTCTGTGAGAGTTAATGACATATATGTTTGTAGATTTCTTTATATCTATAGCCCATATTGTGGAAAAGTGCCAGATAATCCAATCAATCGTCAGGGAGCCCTTCCTGCAGCTGGGAGACTCTCTGAGGGGGGAGAGCTTTTATTTAACGCTTATTTAGTGAAATTATGAATGGACCTTTTGTTTATACTGCTGTTGGACTTATGACGGACTTTTATTTACCATTTAACTGCCCTCGGGACAAATATAAAAGAGTTTTGCCAAGGAGGTGCAAAAAACTATAAAATAACAACAATAATCAGTGCTGAAAAAGTAAATCCTGACCTCGGTGTTCACAGCATAAATAAGAGCTGGATGGCCTGCAGCTTCCCAGCAGTGTTCCGAATGTAACGCGGCTCTGTGCTGCCTGGCTGACAGATGGGACTCAGGCGATGCTCACCCTCAGCTGGACTCCACTGGACTGGGGCTGCAGCATTTACTGGCCTCCAGTTTACTCCATTAACGCAGCTCCCTTGACCCCCTGCAACAACCACCCACCCATCACTGCTGGACGCACAATTTAGAGCTACAAAACTAAACGCCTTTGCATTTCTTTCCATTTTACGCACAGAAAAAAGTGTTTGTGATTCGATATAAAAGTGGCGAATGGAAACCATTCAGCTAAGCTTTTCCTCTAAAACCAGGTAGACAATCCCTCTTCCCCTCCCTCTTTTTCGTCAAGTATTATTTCAATACACAATAGGGGCTACACCTTGAAACTGCGTCGACTACAGTCACAGTGCTGGGCTTGTATCCTCGTAGAACACAACACAGGCTTATGTTCCTTTAGCTCTGGGTGTGAAAAATGTCCTGTCCTCCCCTCACTCTTTTTCCATTTCTTAGATATTCACTGCAGATACTGTGTGAGTACTCACTGCAATCTATTATACATAAAGCACCCACTATAGCGTCTCATAGTCCAGTGATTTATATATAACCTTGGGGATAAATAAATGGAGAAGCATGTCCTGGAGGGTCCAGCAGAGTTCATTGGATCGGGGTCTGGACCCCGTGATGCGGCGGCGTGTCCCCGTACACATCCTCACTCCCTGGCAGTGCTCCGGGAGGGGTCATGCGTTTCTCCTTCTGTCTCCTGTTACAAAACCAAACCCTCACCACTTCTTTCTCCAGGTGGAGACTGTCCGCCAGGCCGATTATTTCCGACGCTGCTGGTTTAGGGCACTTCAAAAAATGGCTCTCCAAAGCCCCCTTTACGCTTACCTCTATTGAAGTCCGTTTTTTCCTTTTTCTCCCCTGCGCGGCGATTTTGTCCAGGCTTGTAGGGCTGCCCGAGGTGGAGTCCGCCTCCTCCAACCACTTGTTCAACAGAGGCTTCAGCTTGCACATGTTTTTGAAGCTGAGCTGCAGGGCCTCAAACCTGCATATGGTGGTTTGGGAAAATACATTTCCGTACAGGGTCCCCAGGGCGAGTCCCACGTCCGCCTGCGTAAAGCCCAACTTGATCCTCCGCTGTTTAAACTGCTTGGCAAACTGCTCCAGGTCGTCCGACGTCGGCGTGTCCTCGTCCGAGTGGTCGTGGTGGCTCTGCGGTCGGTGCTGGTGCTGATGCTGGGACGGCGGATGACCGTGTTCGCTAAGGTGCGGGCTGTGGTGCTCGTCATGACTGTCTCTTATGTTGTGGTGGTGCATCCCCTGCCCGCTACCCGGGATCAGCCCGTTGACGCTGAAGCCTGGCTGGGAGTAGATAAGGCTTTGGCCGTTCGTCGTCGCCATGCTCGGTATGTGCGCCGCGGTGGTGGTTCTCCACGCCCGGCCGTCGTGGTGGTTCCCGTGCGTCTGGTGCACCAGATGGGGTGGCCGAGACTGGTGCTGCAGGTTGCTGCTGGAGTTGTGCATCTCGTCCCGGGCGCCCTGCACCGCGGGTTTGATGTCCTGCTCCGCGCCAAGCGGGCTGGAGGACCACGGGGCTCCCTCTCCGTGGGACAGCGCCGTGATCCACTGGTGTGCGTGGCTGAGCGTGTGGCTGTTGCTCTGCAGCGGGTAGTCGCTCTGCAACAGGCTCTGCGCGTCCCGGTACGCTGTGGCTTGCTGCATGCTGCCGGGCTCCGAGTGCACGATGGATGCGCTGGAGGTGAGGATGCTGTAGTGGTTAGACGCTGCGGTCGCCATGACTCTCGGAGCCGGACTGGTCGCTCTTATTAAAGGAACCTCGCATTTGACAGATACTCTCCTGCCCACAGGCGGCTCCCAGGCGCTCTGCCAAGTGGACGCCGAGGCGCACCTGGACTCCGCCCCGCCCCCGCCGCTCATTGGAGCTCAAAAGATGATGGACGTGGTTACCAAGAGCAACGGCACGGTGATTGGTTGCGGGGAAGTCTCAACAAACACTACTCTTCTTGTTGGAGAGGTGCGAGTTGAGGCTCCCTTGGAAGTGGAGAGACGGAGTGCAGCATGGGGGAACGGAGCAGCAGGATCAGCAGTGCAACTGTAAGATACAGTTGATTTACTTTGATTATCAAGTTCTGTCAAGGCTCTGCCTGTAGGTAGCCTAGATCCAGGAGAGAGAGAGAGAGAGTTTCCTTTCAGACTTATACAAAGGCTGTGTGGGAACTTATATTCTTTTTTAGGTAGACCATTGCTGTTAATTGTATAATGACTGTAATTCTGCGCATAATAATGTATTAAATGTTTCTATGGAAACGTGAGTGAAACATCATATTTGGTTATGACCATTTAAACTTTTCTTTGCGGCACAAATCGATTTTGGGGATTTGTGTTAGAATATTATTTGCATATAAATACAGACGTCTGGCCTTTTTAGTTTTTTAAGAGTGCTGTAGTGTTTCAACATGTTCTGCTAGGACATTGTAGGTTTGCATATTAATGAGTCTGTTATTTGTGCAGTGTTGTGTATGTGACCAGATGAGTGAAGTGTTTAATAGTAATGAGAATCTTCATTAAGCTAACCATTATTTTTAAATTAAGATAATATACATCAAACATTAACATTCAAAGCAATATAAGATATTTAAATTTAAAACATCAGGCATGTAAAAATAACTGAAAATAACACTGTCCAACAAAGTTCACTTTGATTATGAGATGTGAGGCATGGTGGAGTGCAGGAGAAATGAACGTTTATCATGTAATGTGTTTGTTTTCAAAATAAGATACATTGATAAGGAAAAAGGTGATCCACGTTTGAAAGAAAATCAATTTTATTTAAAATAAGTTTATTATCTGTGATAAAATATTAATACATTTCATTTATTTGGAAAAATGCACACTGCTGGAACTCAGTTGTTGACACTTAGTTTTGTAGCCTTGCACTAATCTGGTATATTTTTAAAACTGTCTGAAGGGAGATATGTTATTAAAAAATACACTGACTGCATTAGTGTTCTTGCCATTATGTTTCATCGACCAATATATTCATTGCTAATTAGATATATGAAAAAGTCCATATATCCTGGACTTTTTCCTACATTCTTCAGTGTTTGTAAAAGTGAGATGTGTATGTTTCTGTTTTCTCAATGAAATCCACACCTTTCATGTGTCTGAACCGGAAAACCTTTAACAGCTAATAAAAAAAAACAAACCCCCTTTTGTGTTCTATTGGCTGTAAAGTGAATTCATAAGCCTGCATTGGGAGGGTTGGTTACACATTAAAAATGAGGATAGCTCAAAACATAGCTTGAATGTCTTACTTTTTTTTTTGGAAACATTGAAACTTTATATGGTTCCAAAATGTCCCTTCAAGGAATGTAGTTTGGGACGTTTCATGTGCACCTTAATGGTTGTTTACAGCCCGGTAAAGGATCTATGAGGGATCATCGGAGCACGGTGCAGCATTATTGAAAGCTTTTAAGATTCTTAAATAAAGAGTAAAAGAGATTTCAAATCATTTTCAGGTCTTATACACAAGGCTTTTAGAGTTAATAGTGTGTGAAAATCTTCTTTGGCAGCTCATCGTCCAGTAAAGTGAAGACAGACACAAGTGAGGATGAGGATTAAGTCCAGACTCAGGCCTCCAGTCCAGGGCAGGGAGGGCAGGGTTCCATCCCGTCCCAGCTGTCATCCCCCAGTGTCAGCTTCAGGGACCAGGACTTTGTCCAGAGAGGGGACATTCCTGGCTTGCTGCTGCTGGTTGCCATAGGGAGAGGTAAATGAAACAACAGCAGTCGCGTCGCTGCTGCTCCCCCCCTCTTTCCCCTGTTCCTGGGCTATCTAAAGGCCTCTATTTAGAGAGGCTCTCTGGTGCGGGGACAAAGCCTTCGCAGGGATAAAGGAGGGAGGAGTAAAAAGCACAGGGCCCTGAGAGAGAGAAAGGGCCAGAAAAACTGAGAAAGATGAGAGAGATTATGTCTGTCCTCAAAGCCACTCCTCACACATGCAGTGACATAAAGAAACCGTGTGAGAAAATCACTAAAATGTAGCTTAGCAGAAGCATTTTTCAACTCTCTAACTCTTTAAGCAGTCCCTTTACATATTACACGCCATTAATAATTCCAGATGTATACATGTCATTAAAAAGCACTTTCAGACAGTTTTTTGGCCAATAACAATTTAATCTACCAAGATTGAAGTAATACACACTGGCTACAAATTAAACCTATAAATCAATAGAGGCAGTTCTTCAAATCCTCTATTTAGACCTTCTAAACTATGCAAATGATTGAAACTGTAATTAAACATTTTATTTAATAACTTGGACCCATTAGGAAAATTAAAAGGCAATAAAAAAGCAATTATCTAAGAATTATTTTCACAAAATATTCAAACTGTGCAGTAAAAGCATAAAAGTCAACATATTGAATGTGCACACCCACAAATCATTCTCAGCAACGTTAATTTATTCAAGAAGTTCACACAAGGACACATGTCATGTGTTTAGACTGAGGTCTGTGAACAATACAAGGGCATGTAACAAAGGACAAGTGCTAATTACAGAATTCTCTAATCTGTGCTTAACATGACCAGGGTTACATTCTGATCTTTTGCATTAAGGTGAATAAATGTCTTTGGCTTGTTGCTGCTTTAGTTGCAAAAACAGACAAAGAAGCTGCAAAAATGTACAAGAAATGTTTATACAAAGTTACAAATTGCTGTCTTCTGTCATTAACACACGAGTCCTTTTTTGCTTGGATAAATGCTAGACAGCAGTAATTATCAGTCGTTAATATTTCTGATGTTGGTGGCCTGTTGACATAAATAAGATGTGTAAACAGTTATATAAACCAGGCCTATGATGATCAGTGCAGAAGAACAAAATGCTCATATTCCATGTATAACTCAAGCTCTTCAATTAAGTATTACTGATTGGGCCTTTAATGGATCTCATTTCATAGGCTAATAATCCTTTATGGATGTGAATCCAGCTGCACTGATAGCACATGAAGCCTCCAGGATTTAAGTCATACAAGGAAAAGTTTCCAGGCACGGCTCAGTAATTCATTCTGGTAATATTGAACATTATTGTGGCGTAACATTGAAATCGGCCAAATCAAAAGAACATTGTGGTAATTAGGCTGTAATTCAAAGAATTACCACATCGCCACACAGGCTTAAATAGTCGTGTTGGGAGAAACGCAAAGCACATTATTTTAATGGTGTAATATGCAAACTATGGCTCGTTTCAATTACATGGCTTAACAATGCATAAATGATGCGAGCCTTGTTATTTGGACTGCAGGGTCCTCAGTTATTCAATCACTCTGAGGGGCCAGTGTGAGGGGCCATGCTGCCTCCTCTTACACAGTAAAAACACAGTGCCAGGCACCAAGGGCCGCTGCCAAACTACATTTAAGGGAATAAAAATGAACAGCAGAGAATGTAAGCGTTAAATTAACAGTAGGATAATTATATGACCCGTGTGCTGTAAAGATTCAATTTCTAACGCTCTAATTAGGCGACTGTCTCCCCATACATCAGCTCACATCCCTCTGCCAATTTCTCAGCAGAAAGCATCCTGCGAGCGGAAATAATTAGATTTTATTAAGACACGGCTCGTGTAATACAGAAAATCAGGGGAGGGGCTGGTTAAATATGATATGATTTTAAAATCATTTATTGTTCCACACATAGTCCACTGAGTCCCATTTAGAGACAAGGACATCTGAGTCCACACAGGAGGGGAAGAGGCTGGGACCTCCCTGTAAGTCTGACTGTGCATAGTGAACAGAAATGTCCATGTTTAAGTGCTTTAAGAAGGATGCTATACAATCAGAACTAGCTTACTGACTGTATGTAAGCTGCAGCAGATTGCAGCAGTTATCTTATCTACAGGGACCGAACATCCACCATGTCCGGTCCACCATGAGAAACACTTTGCAAAATTTGGCAACAGTCTTCTTTATATATAATTTTTCCAGAATGCAAGTTGACAAATTTAAAGTCCGCCTACATTTAAAAAAGGGGTTTGTTTATTTGAAATTAAAATGCATACTACAGTGTCATATTTATTTGTAGAATATGGGCAGAGTTCGAGTTTCCAAGTTTAGCTGATTAGAAAAAGTTGCTTTGTTTTCACCTAAAATGTAACACCTGCCAGTGCAAACAAGATTTGTTAACAACACAGCTAGTTTAAAACCAATCATGCCTCCAGTAAGTAACTTACGCCGGTTTGATGTGGCTTCTTGAAACGTCCTGAGTTGAGTCACTCCACAGGGATGTAGGAGACATCTGGTGCTTTATATAGTAAAACATATGAAATAAAACAAATTCGCATTTTCATAGATTCTGACTCTTTTTACTGATTCGATTAAATGTCATTGAACCAATTTTTAAAGATTTATTTTGAGGCTTTTTCTACCTTTATTGTTGATATAAGAAAGTGGATAAAGTTGGAAATCAAGGAGAGAGAGAGAGAGTGGGGAATGACATGTGGGAAAGGAGCCACAGGCTGGATTTGAACCCGGACTGCCTGCTCTGAGGACTGTAGCCTCTCTGCATGGGTCATGAAAAATAACCACTAGTCCACTGGCGCCCCGGTTATTGAGCATATTTTGAAAGATAAAGTAATGTTCATTTCAGAAAAAAGATTGTTTACGTGTTATTGTTCTAGGGACATTATATTTAAACATGTTTAGAGGGGATTCTTTAAGTCCATCTTTAACGTACCCAAATATTATTAGTTTACTGTTAGTAAAAACATCAGAAAACCTACATATTTAAATAACTTAAATCCTACAACATTTGCCTCTTTATATCTCAAATTATTTAAACAATGGATCATCTTTAAAAGAGTTGCAGATATGTTTTCTGTTGATAGACTGATTGCTTCATCTTTTTCTACACTACAAGATATTAGGGGATTGTAATGACATCTGGACTATTACTACAGGAGATAAAATCCAACGAGGTACGATGAAATGTTAAAACACAATATTTAGTCCCATAAGGACAAAAAATAGCCCCTGTTGGAACATTGTGTGTTTATTAAAGGCTCCTCTTTAGGGAACAATCAGGTATGAATGGATATCTCTTCGCTCTGATTTATCCCTGCCACAACTTTGACTTGTTTGGTTGGTACCAGAAAAGATGGAAAATCAAAATACCAGGGAGGAACCAAGCAAAACTTTATAATAATCTAAGTTTATGGTTAATTTTAATTTTTAGATTAAGATGAAACCTCTCTGTTTAAAGTGTAACTTACTTTTCGCACTGTGGAATATATTCAATAACAAACAAAACATTCACTTCATTTTATCAGGCACAGATCAATTGCAGCAGAGTAAAAACAAAGATTTTATGTAGCTGAGGTTTCATTTCAGATTATCTGTTCAGATATCAATAATTCTCGCTAAGGCTCGTTTCAAGTCTTATATAACGAGAGCCGGCCCACGTCTTTCATCCTTACTGTAATTGTTGTGTGCATCAAAGAGAAGGAGAGATTGACAGGCTGTATGGGAGGATTAATACAGTGGGTGAGTGACTACATACTGGGTCGGTAGAGAGGGAGGGAGGAACAAGAGAGAGAGAGAGAAAGGGAGAGAAAGATATGGGGCGAGGTGGAGGAGAATGAGGGGAAAGTAGAAGAGGACAAAAAGTGGGGAGCGAGTTAACGAGAGGGAGAACATTAATTGTGTGCATTGTGCCGGGGCTCTTTTGCTGAGTGTGGCTGTCGAGGTGCGGGCGCTAACCCCTCCAGCAGCCTGCCGTGATCTGAGCCAGCTCTCAGACTGCTGTATTCCAATGCAATTAGGCCACTCAAAGGCCTGCTTAAAGCTGCACCCCCACCGCACACACACCATACACACACACACACACACACACACACACACACAGATAGCAACAGCCCCTGTGGGTCCCCTCCATTGTAGCAGGGAGGTGTATTCTGTCCCTCTTTGAGGCCGTGGATGAAGAGACCACCCTGGGGAGCAGAAAAAAGGGAGGATTACCTCTCTTTCTGTCCCTTTCCCTCTGTCTTTCTCTCTGTCTGCCTATTTATCTCTCTCTCTCTTTCTGGTTTTGCAGTTCACCTCTAAATCAGCTCATCCAGGCACAGAGCTGAGCTTTGGTTATCTCCTCCAAAGAGACAGAACTTGGGAGTTTTTGCAGGAGGAAACAGTAGAAGAAGAGCAATGAGGCATTTCTGTGATGGATGTCATTGTGGGACTGCTTTAGCAATATCACTTTCCCTTTCCTCTTTCATTATTCATACAGTCATATATTTCAACAAGTGGCGTGGGGCGTGTAGCTCACTAGCTCGTCCCCGTTGGCATCAGCATGGCAGCCTCAGTCTGTCAGTCCCCTCTGTGTGCTGTATTAAGAGAAAGCTCTTCACGATAGCAGAGTTCTCTTGGCTGAGTTTCAGCGTGTCTCATTCCCCAGAAAGCATTTAAAGCAGATTACCAACCTAACGCTACACCTCCCCAATAAGAGAAGAGAGAAAAAAACTGGCACATTAACACCTGCAATACTACTCAATGGCATCAACAGATTAACGAGGTAATCCACACAATGAGGTCTTTGATTCGTGTGGTTTGGCAGGCAATAATGCCAGGCATAATGCTCACTGTTATTTCAGACCATCCCAGCACGAGAAAACCTGGCAGAAGCCGTTCCCTTTTTTGTCTCTCCGTCAGATGAGCCTTTGAAGAATTTTAACTCGTGCATCTGGTGGGTTTGCCTGTTTTCTTGTCAGAGAAATAACCTGCTGGCTGCTCCTGTGGCTCATGTGAAGGGAGAAGGGGAGGAATCACAGGCTTTCTGAAGGCTGTTTAAACAGCAGGGCTGAGGAGTTCTCCCTCGTCTTTCCCCCCATTTTTCTGCATAAGGACGTGCGTATAGGATGTGTGTGTGTCTGTCTTTATGTGTGTGTGTGTGTGTGATAGATCTCGTGGTCCCATTGCTCATGTGCGGCTCGATTAGCCCCACGTGCCTCGTTCGTCAGACGTTGAGGCAGAGCAGATGGCAGGAGACGCACCGTGTTACCATGCTGCGGCACTATGTAACGCTGCTCTAATTGAAACATCAATACTGGCCTGTCAATACACTACAGCTCCTTTACAAAACACCACTACCTACAGACCTGCACTTGACAGGGAAAAAGCAGCTAATACTCCTACATCTTTGTTTCATATTGAGACCACTTTGTAAAAAGTTTCCTTGTGTTTCCAAAAAGAGAGCAAAGAAACTTTTCCCAACACTTTTTGTTACGGTTTGTGGTGTTTTTAATATCCTAATTTCAATTAAACACTTGGGTTGATTTCAGTTTGTATACAGTGTTGTGGTGGGAAAGGAAGCATGCAGAAATAAAGGGAGAATTTCCTCTGTAGCATCTCCTCTGTGGCACATTTTTTAATGAATTGATAAAAAGTTGAGGGAGCTCACATGACTGTGATCAGTAATTCGACGTTATCGGAAATTCAGTGGAGAACAGAGAGAAATTAGGCAGCTAGAAATTAATTTGCTATTTGTCCAACTCAATGAGGAGTGACACAGCCCCTTTAATGAATGGGTAATCCATTTCTTATTGCACTGAGCCGAATTTACCCTTCAATGAAGTGGAAAAAGACAAACATATCTTTCACTAACCTTTGCAACCTCTGAAAGCAAAGGAAGGAGGAGGGGAGATGAGAGCGGAAACCTGCTCCTAAAACGATTTGTTTTTGGGAGAGATTTACACGTTTGTGTGTTTCTGTGGCCGGGAGACCGATTGGGATTTAAAGCCAAGCAGGAAGTCCACAATAAGTAATGGGTGCCAACACTGAGGCCACATAGTCAAATTACTGGACATGGAATTGATTCATGATCAATTGTTTTGCTGCACTGCCGAAGTCATTATTTAACAGTGGCTCATATTTGTTTCTTTGGTTTCCAGTTTTTCTGCTCATAGTTTCTCCACATCTTCAGAGTCTGATTGTTGCACCTCGTCTCTTTCACCTCCGTGATGACAACCTGCAGAGCCTGTAATGGTAAGGACCGTCTCTCTTTCAGTCCCTGATGGTCTTTGTTTAATGACGCTTCTTCACAGCTGAAGGTCTAGACCTTGTTGAGGACTTCTGTACAGCATATGTCTGATGTAACTAGTAAAAAAAAAAAATATGACATTAGAAACATGAAAAATATAGAAGCATTGAGTGGAGGCAATTTATGCTGCTACTGTCTATCAACAATTAATCTTCTAATTATTATTTTTTCTTTTCAAAATTTCAGAATATGATGAAATATCACAACACTTCCCAGAACAAAGTGTGTAAAATGTTACCCTCGAATGAGTTTGAAAAGTTGGTGTGTATAATGAAACAAATGTAACCTGAACACACAGTCATTTACATCTTTCGCTCATATTTTTGTTGCTGCTACTTACCTGGAAAGCCGTACTTGATGTCAGGGGCCTCTTGACGGTCTGGTTACCCTTCACTAAGTTGTCAGGGCTCTTCAACATCTGGAGGATGGAATAGATATTGCAGGTTAAAGACAAAATTAGGGTAAGCTAGTATTGACCCATGGATCTCATCTTGTTACTGAAGATGAACATCAAAATGTCAATAGATGATTTCAGTAGTCATTGCAGTAATACAATTGAGGGATCACTCCAACAAATTAGTATTCAATGTGCATTAAAGGCAGGGTTGGTCATTTTCTCCAGATACACTTTTTAAGATTTTCGTTGAAATTGTCTTTAGGGCTTGACAGACATTAATAATTCATGTGCTCTGAAAAAGAAACAAAGAAAATCCGTCATCTGTAGCAGTTGTAAACTCGTAAAAACTTCGACCAATGTCTGCACTCGGTACGAGTTTTATGAACCAATCGTGCCTCCCTGTCTCCCTGCTCGTTCTCTACCCCATGCATGCACCAGCCCACACTCAAAGCGTGAGCTGGAATCCGCTTCTGGACCAACCCTGCCTTTAAGTTGGGGAAATCAAAAGCGGTGCAAAAGTCAGAAATCAAAGCAGCAGGTGAGAGGTTGAGACACGCAGGTACTAAATTTCCCATAATGCAACCTTTTGGATCGTATTCATTAAAGCTAGATTTTTGTCAAAATAAATAAAAGAATACATAAAAAAAGACAAAGAAAAAAAGTGCATTCAAAGTCCCATGCCCCCAAGTCACAAAACTGTCATGTGTCCAAAGTCCTCTCCTACATGATGACATCATCATTTTTTTTTACACCTGACAAACCTTTCAGTGAGTGATAAAATACATAACACTACAGTTTTCACACAATGAGTAGTACTCATTTTCAGTATGAATTTCGAAATAAACTTTATGTGTAAAATCTGAAAGTGGCCCTTTGATCTTTTTCTCACATGGTGTAATTTATTTATAGTTGTTGTGGTAAATTATTTGTTCTTGTTAAGACTCCTTGAGGTCCTCCATCTGTTGCATTTCACACCAGCACCACTTGCAGCAGGGGTTGTGACATCTTTCCCGTCCTCTTTATGAATGTAAGTTAAAAAAAGAAAGAAAGAAAGAAAACACCAGAGGAAATCAGATTTCACCCTGTTCTCTCAAGGAAAAAGACAAGGACAAGCAGCTAAATTTGAAACCAATCAAAACCCAACTCTGTCCACAGGAGTGACATTCAGACTCTGGTTACGATTTGATCTTGGCTCAAGTTTTCAATGAGTGTTGACACCTCAGAGCTCCCGAGCCGACAGCTTACAGCGGGGGTTTCAGTGATACAGTATTTACAAGGCATGTGGAAGAGGGAGCTCTGCAACAGACGGCACTGAACACGGAGCTTTCAATTATTTCTCACAGCATTCATGAAAATAAGGCACAGCGGGGAGTACAGTATGAACAGCAAAACTATAAAAAGACACAGAGCGAAACAGAGAACTCCCAAGCTAAAATAAATGGCGTCCTATGATGATGCTGGTTAAAAGCTGAGAATAGTGCGTGTTTCCAAAGAGGGAGGAAAAGAAAACCTTGTGGTGGAGCAATGATGGAGTAACCCCTCAGAATAATAATTGGAGTTAGGGTTGAGTTTACGATTCAACAGTATCTGAAAAATCTGTTTGGGGACTGAAGCTGATAAACTTCGTCATGAGCACTCCATGCCTGGTGTGAGTCATGTAGATAGACTGCCTTTCTCCAGTGAGGGAGGAGAACAGTCGACTTAAGAATTCTTATATCCAGTTGAGAGTTGAGATTATGAATATTTTCAAATTAAATAAAATTAAACAAAACGAAACGTCTAATGCTAACATTTGCTTAAGAAAACTACAACAATGTAAGGCTTAGGCTGTCTGGAACGTCTTAAGTGCAGACGATACCCTCAAGCGTCCTTTTTTGGCCGATAAGCCTTTCTAATACATGATTAACATGATTAAATGGTCACAGTTTAGAAGGATTTAAATACCAAAACGACCTATTGGGTATTGGAAAAAAAGATCATGTTTTAGTAGAAAAACTGTCTCACAATAGATTTTTGGTTGCAGTCATGACACCAGCAAGTCTCGTGGCTCCCATATTAAAATGGCCATCTTTACAGTAGAAATAAACATGTTTACATGTCAACATGTTTATTTCTGGTAAATAATGAACGGGGGGGGGGGGGGGGGGGGGGTTTATTTAGTTTAAGATTGAATTAATAATCATTTGCATTATTATGGGCATGGCTGAGCTGTTTGCCAGGAGGCTTAAGGCCTGTTTCTAGATTGAAAAGTATGGCTTAGATAGCATTTCCAATATGGCGTCCGCCATCATTGGGCTTCAGAAACCAATGGGTGACATCAATGAGACCATGTTTTATACAGAAACTAAAAGGTACCTTGAGTTTTCCTTTCTTTTCCTCTAATTGTCTCCGCTTCAAGTCTTAGACCCTATTGCTTCAAAACATTTTTGCATCTAATGCTTAAACCACTCTCTAAATATTTCCTATTTTCTGATATCTTAAAGCACAGCAGATGCTTGTAATTTTACCCCCACAAATTTTCATCAGCGGTGAATCAGACTCTGAAATATTGGGTCTTTTTACTCTTTCATGACATTTTTGTGAACTAAATGGGGCAGAGTGGCCAGCCTTATAATAATAGCAATTTCGAGGTACTGATTATAATGTTCAAATCTCATGGACTTGCACATCTTTTTGAACAGCTGGCATTTCTTTGAAGAGTTTGGTAAATCTTACTATAACACTTGGAAGTAAGCAAAAGAGACAGAATTCATGGAAAAAAAGTCCTCATGCACAGGGACCAAATGAGTCGTAAAGGAAAACTCTGACCCTTGTTTGTGTAGTACTGGCAATGCTGGCATGTTATTTGTTAACATGACGCCAATAAAATGATGCCAAAACCCAAACAGAGACCTCTGTGGTTATAAACTAGAATTATCCAAAAGCTTTACATTGGCAGCATATATTCAAGCATTAAATGCATACACACCATATCCTGTCTGCCCTCTAACTCATCAACAGAAGCAGATGACAACCAGCTCTGTCTCTCTCTCTCTTTTAGATGAGTAGCTGTTAGTGAGGGAGAGAGAGAGGCAGAGAGGGGCTCACAGACAGAGATGTTTGTTTCCCAGCCCTTCTAACGTCTCTGTGGGACGACCCTCCCCATCCACCCACCAACCACCCCCCCAACCTAGTGGATCAAACAAAGGACATCATTTGTAGGCCAAGTCTTTTTCTGAGCTTCTCTCTCTTCAGCTCTGCATACCAATCCAATACAGCCCAAGGAAAAAAAGACACTCCGTGGTTCATATGTGTGTGTGTTTGTATGTGTGTGTCTGGGCTGGGGGTTGAAAGGTCTGTTTGCCTCTCTGCCAAGCATCGATTTATCCTTTTCTCCAATTTATTTCTCCTCCTTGCCTCTACGATCCATTCAAATCTGCCTCTAGGGGAGGAACTGAGGGTAAAGACGTTGTCAGGCCTTGTCGTTGCCTCCTAACACCAGCTCAAAACTCATCTAAAGGCACAGGGACCATGTTCCCCTGCAAGGACATGATGGGCAACAGCGTGCACACAAACACAGCTACCTGTCGTCCAGCGACACACTTTTGTCAGAGCTGTAATTGGCCTCATAATGCAGCGTAAAGGACACAGAGAGAAGGCTTCAATGATCGTGAGGGGATAATGTAGTGTTAGTCTGAAAGAGAATCATATTTGTTTCAGTTCAAACACTGTGCTGAAAGATGATTCCGTGAAGCACAATGTGTCCTCTAATTTCAAAGAGGAGTTATATCCTGCTCTTCTTTTTACAGTAACAACTGTTGGAGAAGCCATAGTGATATTTAATTGTTCCTCATAATCAGGCCTAGACTGAGTGTACGAGCAGATATGATCAGAATAACAATATCTCAAGTCCCCATTCAACTGTCTCTGTCTCTATGATTCTGACATTTTCAGATGTTATTACTCAGACTCGAGGATTTGTATCCTAAAGCCTCTGCGCTGACGATAGTGTTGAACAGAAATGCTGCATGTGCACAAATCCCACAGTCTTGTCCCTACACACACACACACACACACACACACACACACACACACACACACACACATACACAGAAAGACAGACACACACATGCATGCACACGCACACACACACACACACACACACACATACACAGAAAGACAGACACACACATGCATGCACACGCACACACACACACACAGAAAGACAGACACACACACACACACACACACACACACACACACACGCACACACACACGTATTGCAGAGATCTGTGAGCCATTCTTCAGTGTCACAGTGAGCGACGCCTGGCACATCCTTACACCTGAAGTTGATCAATGCAGATATGTCCAGGGGGAAATTGAAATCCATAGGAAATTAGGCGGTGCCAGTGATTTATTGGAATAGTAAATCACAGTGTGTGTGATGTGTGTAACGTGTGTGTTCTCTCTGTGTACAGTACTGTACCTTATGTCTGGCTGGGACGGTGATATCTGCAACTCCAACCTTCCTGGCTCTCTCCATTCTGTAGATCCATTGAATCAGGTCTTGAGGGGGATAGCTGTCCCTTGGGTACACCACCCTGTGAGGGATGGGGTGACGCAACCCCATGGACACAATGCTCTGCAGGGGTCCTTCTGAAAAAACAAAAACAAAGTAGAAAACGACTGTAAGAGTGGTGCGTAGCACTGTCTCTCTGAGAAGCAACAATTCCATTTAAATGTCAAGTCAATTTTGTGCATATGTTGGAAATGTTCTCAAAGACTACTTTGAGTTTTGAATTATTGAGATAATCATAAAAATTCAAAGACCAAAAACCAGAAACAAGACTTTAAGATTCACTTTTGCTGTCTTCAAATCCTTGAATCTGTTACATTTGTACTGACTTGTATATAATGTCATTCCCCACTCTCGCTCCCCACTGTCCAATCAAATACAGGCAAAGAAGTGCTAAAGATTTACATGAAATCAAGCCCTGTTTTTATGATTGTTATGATTTATTTTGCAGAAGCCACTTAGTTAACTTGCACCCTGTTATTTCCTTATGGTTATATCATTGCAAGTGCTGGAGTTCCGATTTTCTGCATGTGATGGGAACTGCGATGCATCAAGAATTCACAGGAAATCTACGCAACGTGCAGGATGTCATTGTTTGATATCATCCAAATACTTTTTTTTTATCACTACAGTCTAAAAAGGACAGTAATACATTTTAGTTGTATAATTTTTTTGACTTCACTACTTAGCTTTCCAACCAAATATTTCCTGCTGCTTTTAACATTGAACTGATAAGTCACAATAACATATCATTTCTTTAGCTGAATAGAATAATGACACATTTTTTAACGAATAAAACATTTACAAAACATTTATTACAGAAAAGACTTTTACCTGAAATGCATCTATTCTCTCTTTGTGCTCAAATACTGTTAGTTGTTGTGAAATATACACTAAAAATGAGAGAATGACTCACACTACAAACATTGTGTTAACACCACCTTTAAGTCAAAGTTTAAACGCTGGTGGCCCATTCAAAAACGACAGCACCAAAGTTTCCTCAACTTTCTATGTTTGTGAGGAAATCTAATCCCTTTAAAAATGAAGTCAGACACTCTAACAGTACAACAGGAAAATCTAAATGATCCCAAAGTTTTGTGCGTCTCGTTGAGTAGATTGCAGTCATGCATGAATGTTCAAACAGAGACAGTTTGTGTTTTAGACACAGGTATCTCGCCCCACACAAACACTCCCACACCTCTTCCTTGCTGTTTTATTTTTCTCCCTTATTGCAGGTACAACATTTGTGTTCCAGCTTGTTTTTGTCTTGATTTAATTGCTTTTTTTTTGCAGAGAAGAAGAAAAGACCACAACAGGTGGTAAAGGGCTGCAGCTAATGGAGAGGCTGTAATCATGAATGGAGGCATTCATCTGGAGACGTTGTCCATGAATTACACCGCACAATACGCTGCACCGGGATGCTTAGATCACCAACAAGTCACCAAACACACACACACACACACACACACACATATACACACACATATACACACACATACACTGAGTTCCTTACATCACTAGTGCTCAGAGGAGAGATGTAATCACACCTCCGCAGAGAGCGAGGTACCAAGGAAGGGAGGAGAGATGGAGAAGAGGAGGAGAGGAACTGGGGGGAGGAGAGCAAGAAAAGAAGAGAAATCAAACTAGGAGAGGAGGAGAAGGGGGGAGGAGGAGGAAACAGGATGGTGAAATTGGTGATTTCTACCATATGATTTGGGCCATAGAGCCCAGACGGCAGATCAGATAGAGCCACATACGCGTACACTACACTCATAACATGCAGATTGTGGAGTAGAGTAAATGCAAGCAAACACAAATGCATTCACATGTATGAAATCACATAATCAATTTATCAATCTTTATTTGAGTAGTTTCAATTTATAACAAATGTTATCTTAAGACACACTTCAAAAAGAGCAGGTCTAGACTGTAGTCTTTGTTAATATATTATGTACAGAGACCAAATATTGATGTGCAAAACACTTGGCAACATTCAGTAAGGAACAGTGGCTGGGAAAAACGTCCTTTTAACAAGCAGATACCTCAAACAGAACCAGAATAATGTTGCACAGCCATGTGCTGAGACTTTGTTGGGCTTGCAGAAACAGAGTTAGAGTTAGAACGAGTCAAACAAACAGGGAGACATCAATAGCAACAACAATAAATAAAATAGATTAATGACTACAATGCCAGTTACAATACTAACACACATTGTGTACAGACTCACAAACATGCAGGAAATACACATAAGAATAAGTGAATTTCTCACTAATTTACGCCAGTTAAACATACATACATTGAAAATTACACATCTTTATCAAGAACATGTACAAAACTTGACAGAGCTTACAGAGCGTATCACGAAGCAAACTTCCCTCTAGCTGCAGTAACAGTAAAAACCCCCACACATCATTCAGCCAAACAAACCCCATTAAGAGCAAACCACACAGAAATGCAGCTAAGAAAGACACAAGAAAGCCTACGTGACGGTATATAAAAAACTCCCGGAGAGACGAGGCGAGACGAGGCACCTGTCAGCTCTGCAGCTCCTGCTACTACAGAGAAACATCAGGAAACAACAACTCAATTAAACACACCATCCCTGTTCAATTACTGCCACATAATCACAGCAATTTACCCTCACTTGCCGCACAGCCACCAAACAAACACTCACGGGGGCAAGCACACATACAGAGGCAGAGAAAACTACACAAACACACACAGATGAGGCTGTATCATAAAGGACACCCGGGCTGAGGCTTTATCCTACACATTGCAGAGCTCACTGTGTGGTATCTGCTGGTTAAATGGCATAACAACTGCGATGGAGAGTGTTAGATGTTGCCAGAGAAAAATGAAAGTGGGTGGCTGATCTACTGAAATGTCTTAACACAACATTTGAAAACATGTCTACTAAATTACATTATGAGCATTCCAGTATGTGTCCTGTCCAGTCGCTGTGCTGTCACTGAAAGGAATGCATTTTAACCAGAGCTGTACTTTCAGAAATATGACCGAAATAATCGATTATTTGCCATTATATAAGACACAGAGGTGTTTTAGCATTAAAGTGGAGGACAATAAGAAAGATTAACATTATTTCTTCCAATGATAGTCACCAGATATGTCTTCTTGTTTTTAGTCTTTATTTTCAATTAAGACACCATGTAAAACATGCGGGTAAGCTTTTCTTTAACCATTACATTCTTATATAGCAGAAGTTTAATGAATCACTATAAAAAAATAATAAATAAAGTTCATTTTCTAATAGGTGTTTTTTTATCTGCTGGATCATTTGGAGAATGTCGTTTGTGGTGATATTAAACTGAACTGAAATGTGCTGAGAGGTATTTTCTTTATGCACCCGTGTCAACATAAGGCAAATGAATCAATGTATGGCCGCTGAAACTGGGTAAAGTTTACCAAGGTGTACCTAATTCACCTGTAACTGTAATCCCTCTTTACCCACATAAAGTACAGAGAGTAGGGCTTTAAGAGAGGACATAGAGATCAGTGAAGAAGATCAGTAAAACATTATATACTTGGTATGTTCCGCTCCAACTGAGATTGTAAATGGTCTAAATGAACAAAAACTCACACAGACTGTGATCAGTTGAATTCTGAAATTCACAGGCTCCTTGTTAAGATTAAAGTAACCCTTTGCTCATGACAACAGCCTTCAGCATTACAACTTGGATCATTTCTAAAGATAAATCGTGAGTCATCTTAAAATATATTGTGCAAAATATGACCTAAAAGATAGATGGTCATGCTTTTACTCAAAATACTTTAGTACTTTGGCTCTGGGGCTTTTTTGTTATGGTTTCTGCTGTAGTGCTGCTGTTCCAACTGAAATTTCTTCGCGTCAGAAAAAAAACAAAAAGCAAAATACGATGCCTTCAAACTTGTAAAAATAGTTGTTTAAAAGACATTGTCTTCTGTCGTCTTTCAAAAAATCCTTGCCCTAATGCACGTAGCTAGGTCTATAAAAAGGATGTGTGTCTTCATGTTAAATAAAAGTGACTGAACTATACAGAGCCCTGAACTCACCAACCTGTGGTGGCTGTGGCTTGGTAGAGTCGGTCAGTCGTTACATGCAAAAAAGTCGTTACGTGTAAAAAGCGCTTTGGGTAGTCAGAAGACTAGAAAAGAGCGATACAAGCTCAAGTCCATTTAACTTAAAACACCTTCGCAATGAAGTCAAACTGCCTAAAACCTGCAACAACACAAGTGTTTTGCCTTTGACCTCACTAATGCTTGAATAAAGTTTATGAAGCCAAGTTGAAAAATCTGGTGGAAAGTAAGTCTTTAAAAAGAGCCCATAGTTTTTTGTAAGACAGATTATACAATCAAAAAGAAGTTGAATGTTC
The DNA here is from genome assembly GCA_020745685.1 of Tautogolabrus adspersus. NCBI lineage: Eukaryota > Metazoa > Chordata > Actinopteri > Labriformes > Labridae > Tautogolabrus > Tautogolabrus adspersus. Next base: position 23,425,089 of record CM036542.1, read on the forward strand.
ATGTGACATACTTGCACACTCCTTGTCCAGGTGTCCACACCTTTTGGTAAAATTGGAATCCTATGATGGAAAAAACCTACATAATCAAAAAAATTAAAAAGTGTCTTATCTCATCATATAAGATGAGAATTATAAAATGTATCCAATATTCTCCGTAATGACTAGATACATAAAAGACACAATGAATGCCACATTTACATCTGAGTGGTATATGGTGAGGTAGATTTGAGAAATGAGTAGCTGAGCATGCCAAATGGCCAGTTTTTTTAATTATTTACGTACTTTATTAATTCCTGAGGGAAATTCGGGTTTTACACTCTGTTATTATTTGTTATTGAGAGACATGCCACACATGGACCTGAAGTACACACATGCACAAACAGGACCTGTGGACATGCATTAGATGAGAGATGTCAGAGTGAGGCTGCTACACACTGCTACACAGGAAGCAGTGTGTTTGGGGATTCGATGTCTTGCTCAAGGGCAACTCGGCAGGGCTCGGGACACTCCCCGGCACCTCTCCAGCTACCAGACCAACTTCCATATTTTGGTCTACACCAGGACTTGAGCCGGCGACCCTTCGGTTCCCAACCCAAGTCCCATCATACTGAGCTACTGCTGCCCCAAGTTATATCCAAAAGTAAAAAGTCAGCCTCTTCATATCTCAATAATCCCTAAATAATGTATATTATCAATGTATGTATAGTTTAGTTAATAACAAAACTGTTACCCCCTGCCCCCATCCCCCAACTCCTTTTTTTGTGTGCTAGGCTTAGCTAATAACCATTAATAATAAGGCTCACTTATTAAACATGCACACATACATTAAGTGGTATTGATCTTCTCAACTATGGGCTGGTAAAAAAAACACTTCCTAAAAAGTCTTACATTTAATTTAGTTATAGGCCTACATAAAGAAAGGAATATTCAGAAAGTAGTGAAATACTTGTGTTCTTAAAAATAGTAACAGGAGTTGTGCTGGAAATGATGTCTACAATGTCATGACTCAGGCAAGCAAGCTATGACAGAATGATGTCACTGGAGAAAAGACTGAGACATTTCAACACTGAGTGCTTGTGCGTGTGTGTGTGTGTGTGCGTGTGTGTGTGTGTGTGTGTGTGTGTGTGTTGTCGTGTGTGAGTGTGTCTGTGTGTGGACAGCAGATTGACTAACAGCTTGAACTTGGGTTACATCCAGAAGCATGGAGAGGGGTACATGGATGAATGGAGAGAGAGGCAGAAGAGGAGGGGGAAAGCCATTGATTTCTCAACAGAGAGATCAGCATCTTGACAGAAAGAGACGAGAGAGCAACAGAGCAAGACACACCATACACCATACACACACGCAATGCACGCACGCACGCACGCAGGCAGGCAGGCACGCACACACACACACACACACACACACACACACACACACACACACACACACACCTACACACACACACACACACACACACACACACACACACACACACACACACACACACACACACACACACACACACACACAGGGTTCCCTCTGTTGTCCTCAGGTGATTCTCATGACTTTTTCCCTTCTTTCCAGGTTTCTCCAAAAGTGAGTCTGAGGAGTACTTTAACGCAGCTGCACCGTTATTCACAGATTCTTTGAAGCCTGTTTTTTTATATAATTGAGGTTAAATCATGATATAGATGTCAGAGTGAGAAAAGTGAAAGCTCATAGCTCAGTAAAAATGTTTTTATTATCCTTGAATTTTCCGTACCGTCCTTCAAAAGTCCATGATATTCAAGGACCTTTTCAACAGCTGAAACTCCTGTTGACAGAGATCAACAGGAGAGTCTGGTGCAATGTTCCCCCCCAGCATGCATCAGTGATTCTAACAACCCTTAAACCTCTGACAGGGACACAGAGGACGGTGTTATACCTACTGCTGGTGTGGCTAACAAGGTTTATGCTAGTGTTAGTGTGCTGGTGTATGAGTGTGTGTTGATGTGTGTGGAGGTTGTTGGCAACATGGGGAATGACACACACCACTGAGAAGGGGGAAGGAATGGGGAGGGGCAGCCAGGGGTCATGCTGTAATTACATATCACAGTCCCTGTGGTCAGTCGCCCTCTGACTCCTTCTAACTCCACTGCCTCCGCCAAAGAAGCAGAGGTGGCAGGTGGATGGCAGGTGGTGGTGGGAGTTGAGGGTTAAGAATTGTTTGGGCTGCACTTGTGGAAAACTTGGAAATAATCAGGATAGAAAATCTTCAACTTGTCTTTTAATTTGAAGTTAGTTCAACAAACTGATTTGACTAGTTTTTACTTTTGTTCTTTAAAGTACACCAATTGTTTTCTGAATCCCTGACTCCGTTCTAATCTCACGTGCATGTCCTTAAAGAAGTGCACGCGGATGACACTCTCACATACCGTGCATACTCCTCTGTGGGTTGTAGGTGCCGTAGAGGATGAGTGTAACACTGAGCACGGCTCCAGATGCCTCCTTGTCCTCCGGCCTCTTACAGATCCACACTGTGCCTTTATGGTCAGTCACCTGGATAACAAATGCATGAGAAAAGACGTCTTTAGTATAAAATATTAATTGGCAAACTTCTTTCCTACATCTTATTTTTTTAATCATTTACATCTACTTGTTTGGTCTGAATTCATGGGCAGAAATACAAAAAAAAGAAAATGTTTAATTCAGTTAATGTAAATAAATGGTTCATTGTCCCTGACACAAACATGGAACTACCTCAGGTAAAAGCTTGTTATAGATCCTCTGTACAAATAAAACAATCTGTTTCTTTAAGAACAGAGCTGCCTTTAATTGTAGATTTTCAGAAAGTAGAGATGTTTCGACCTGCGTGTACCTACCAGAAGCGTAGAAAGACAGAAAGAGGAAGATTGTGAATGCTTGAAAAGATAAGGACACAAACTTTTGTGTCCATAAATGTTGTCATGTCTGGACTGAGTTGCATAATGCATTACAGAGTGCATGCAGAAGCTGAGTTAGACAAAGAGTTTAAAATGTGTGCAACATCTGATTGTATACACTTCCCTAATATTGTGAATATTGTTGGTCATAAACAGTTCTTACCATGCATATGGTGTCTTCTAGATACATACATGTGCTATAAAAAATCCTATGAGAAAGCATACATGAATTTACTGCAACCATATTCTTAAGAATAGCTCTCTTGCAAAATATAGGCTAAAAACATTTTGAATAAACTAAATAAAAAGGCTCAAAAGAGGCTCAGTGACGTCGTTCCTCTGTCACTCTGGGTTATGTTAAATTGTAAGGTAACATTTTGTAAATCCTCATTTTGAAAGACATATTTCTCAGTTCAGAGGGTGAACATGTGGAACCCTTACTCTCAAACTCCAGATAAAACAGCCTTACAAGAGAGATGAGTCATTTAACCCTGATAAGATTGATTCTTGTCAGCATCACTGCTTAATGTTTTGTGATCTTTGAATGTTTTTTCTTTCTTAGTTTTTAATGATTTTAGTGAAGGCCTTTCTACAAATAGGCACTGTATTGATGTAAACCTGCTTCCTTTTCAAAATCACAAAACAAAAGAAACCAATCAAAGCTTGGTGTCTATCAAAACCTGCATGAGGAACGGAGGAAACTCAAGAGACTCATTTCACCGCTAACCTGAAAGCACCAACACATTTCCTTTTTGCCTTTGTATGTTTGTATACACATTAAGCTTCCTGTAGCAATTGAAGTTGAATCTTTGGTTTCCTCTTTGACACTTGCAGATAAAACAAGTAACTTTCAGGTCTGATGCTGACTGTCATTGCAGCTTCTCATGGATGATATCATGTCTTTTTTCCCCTGGCAGGCGGGTGGAAAGCTGTGGACTTGACTATCCAATATAAAGAATGAAAGAAAACTTGACCTAAATTTGACTTAAACACCAATTACTCCTAAGTTTGCTTCAACATTTCCTTTTTGACTAAGTACTTGAAATGATAACCTGCCTAAACGCTAAGCTTTGAATTAAATAAACTCAACTGATGTATTTCACTTATACCTATGCCAGACTTTCAAAACCTCGGGGTCCCGACCCCACATGGGGTAACATGTCATTCATATGTAGTTGCCTGAAATGTGTATTTATTGATCAATAAAAATGATCTAGTGTATGATAAAATATATTGAACACAGGCTCTATGGGCCATAGCCAATGGCAAAGAATCTCTGTCTGTCTGTTATCTATTGTGCAGAGATTACATCCCAGCCTTTCTTTCTCTGTCCACAATAATATACACACAAATCCTTACAGTGTTCTTAAATGAATGTTTACTTGCAACAAAGTAGAACAACTATTACATGATTGACATTTTTTTAGTTTTTTTTAGATAAAAGAATCCATGTGTTTTGGATGTCTGGGGTTGCCAGAGCTTTGTGAAGTCAAAGTAGGGTCACAAGCCTGAAAAAGTTGGGAACCACTGACCTATGCAATAACTAAATAAAGTGTATCCATGTTGTTTGTTCTCTGTACCCTTGAAAGATCATTTGTGAAGAAACATCACTCTGTAACAACACTCTACAACTACAATTTACTGTGTCCCAGTCGTGTGATAAAGCAAAGAGTTTGCATCTATTTTATTGCTGTGGTGCAGTTTAGCTCAGTCAGGTATGTAAAAGATTTCAAAATCCTGGTTAAGTTTAAATTATATGTTTTGTTAATATGTTAGAATGATTTTCAAAGCTCCAGTTTAAGGGTAAACTGTCTTGTGGATGTGGACATCACTTTATACCCAAAGTCCAAAGTAGTCCACAAAATGTTAAAGACAGCGTTCACTTCAAATTTCTTCCTCTGCAGAACCACTGTCCAGCCTGCTTGTGTGTGTGTGTGTGTGTGTGTGTGTGTGTCAGTTTTCTATATGTGTGAGGGCTCCATGCAGGCCAGAGGCCAGACATGGCGGCCCCCAGCTGAGTGCTGCATTGATTTGTTGTTGGTAAACAAACAGCTGGATGCTACAGGTGGATCGATACGCCTCTCATACCTTCCAGCTCCCCAGCATGCTTTTCTACTGGGTCAACATGGCGCTCTGAAGAACTTCAACCCAACTGTCACCTAAAAGCCTGATAAGTCAAATGTTTCTAATTGGGCTGGAGTTCATTTTATTAACATAAATGCATCCTTCCGACTGAGAGGTCCAGGAAATCCATAAACTTGTTTGGATGCCATAAAATCTGCAGATCTGCAGAGGAATTCAAAGTGTGAGAGCGACAAGCTGAGAAAAAATGAGCATAAAGGAAGGAGAAATTAATCTGACTTTTAGACAAAAGAGAGACAAAGAAAATGAAAGGATTAGCAGAAACAGAGGAACAGAGGGGAAGGATTTTAAAGCCAGAGAGAGAAACTACAGGGAGAGAAATAAGAGAGGTGGGAGGATTAGTGATGGGCGAGAGATGGCAGGATATCGAAACGGGTGAGTGTCAGGAAGGGGAAAGGGAGACCCAGTGATAGAGGATGAACCTGAGAAAAGCAAAGAGTTTAGAAAGAGATAGTAAAGGTGAGGACGAAAGGCACAGAGGGAGAAGAAAGGACAAGGATACACAAAGTCTATAAGAGAAAGTATTGAAAAAGACATTAGAAGTAAAAGAGGGCACAAAGATAGAAAAGAGACATAATACAGATTTAACAAAGGGTTACTTGTAATGCCAAATGCCAATGTAAATGAAAATATTTGGAGACACTACATTTTAGCAGAACTGCTAGTGGATAAGGACAAAAAAGAGATGTGACTGTTGTGTTTTTGATTTAAATACAAGTACCGGCTAAGAAAATGTATTTAGATAAAGCAACATCTTCGATACCATATTTATGAATCTTATAAACTCTCATTGCATTACAAAGTGTTTAGGTTTAGCTTTTCGAATGTCGAATGAGTATGCAGGACAGCAGCAGAATGACAGACAGACAATCTGCATGTAACATTATAAAGGATTATAAACGTGTAACCAATATGGTGTTGTTTTAACCTGGAGCCCCTGCAGATTAATTCTATAAGCTCCCAAAACGGCTTTTTTATGCTCTACAAAAGTAAGTCACAATATGGGATGACTAAATCTTGGTTTTGCTGTCCTTGCCGCCGTCTTCACTGAAAGAGGAGCCTTTATTGTCTAGCAGTTCATTCCCCTGTGACAATGTTTTTCAGGTAGCGCTACCACCCTCCAATCCTGTGTTTACCAAACTTCCAACCTTAAGCATAAAGTGGCTTATGAGGAGGAGTCACAAGGTAATAATATCACAGAGCAGTCAGTTCAAGAAGGATTTAATGGGGGAAAATTGTGAAACAACACAACTGCAAGAGGTTGTGAGCATGCAGGCTTAATGTGCGCAAAAAAATCCAGACTAGTAGAATGTGACATTAACAGCAGTGAGGCACACCCTCTCTCACACACAAACACGCTCGTATACACATACATACACAATCACACACTATCATCCATACTCTCAAACACACATTTAACCATATCAAAATATACAGCATAAATGTTGTGTTTTCCAACTTAAACTTTTTGCACTCAAATGTGTTAGCAGCCAGGAGAAAAAAAGCAACATATAGAAACACAGACACATAGACTCAGACAATAGAAGCATTTTTGCCTGATAAAAATATACAGCATATATATGTTGTGTATTTTGCCTAATGACTACCTAACAATGCCTTGTGTGTAGCTGTTAAATAACAAAAAGAGTAGAGAATTGATACTTGATTATCTTTTGTAATTCTGCCCAAAGTATAAAAACTTAAAACATGCTAAAAGCAAACTATTCATAATAAAATAGCATTCATTGTCTTTTGGTCTATATGTTTTTCCTCCTTTCAAAAGTAACTGTTATATTTTAAAGCCATTGTAAACCAACACAGGTGTTTATGATTATTCTGGCTGATTAGGCCACGATAGGTTGTAAATAGGTGGAGCTATTACGCCCTAACAAGTATGATAAGAACAGGTCATGAAATCCTCCCTCCTAAAAGGTTTTTCAAAATAAACAGAGTAGTGGAGCCGTCAGTCAAACAAACTTGTCCACACCCACATATTCCTGACAGTTCCATGGGCTCACTAACACCTGTGTGGGTGTACAGAGGCTTTAGCTTGACAATTTGATACTTCCACCTCACCATTGAGAAACTCGTTCTTGTTTTCACTTAAAAGTCATTTCTCTGGGCATGAAAAAGAACTGGCACAATCACTAGCAAAAAACAACATTATAACATAACCCTGCACCTAAGAGACTCATACAAGAGAAAAAAAAACAGCATCAAAACTTGTAAATGTCAAAAAAGTATAAATATGTTTTTCTTACTTTCTCTCCAGCTCCTCTGTCTGTCTATGTGCTGGATGGCTATATGTTACATTTTTGAACAAAAAGTTACTGGATAAACGTACACTATTCAGTTAACTGTAATGACAGAAACACAAGCTTCAAAATAAAGCCCTAAAAAAGGAACCTGTGAGTGTTGGCTGTGTTGGAGTGGGAGCCAGAGTCAGATGAGGGTGGGGTGGGGTGGGGGGGGGAGTCTTGCTGTGTCTACATATGTAAAGCAGCAGGGAAGCAGCAGTGTGTCAGACTGAGGCTCTGGCCCAACCTGAGCTCCTCACAGCTCCCTCCGACACATCAATCATCCAAAACAGGGCCATCACAGCCACAGTGCATGCTGGGAGACACACACACACACCCAGGCACACACACTGCAGCATGCTTAGAGACAAACATCTGAACAAACACACACTGGGTCGAATGAACGCACACACGTTAAATCGTTGACATGCACGGAAAAAATAGGTGAACTCAAAACACATGCTCGTACTATCAAAGGTAAAACTGAAAAATACAGTATCACAGTGCAGACACGCACACACACACACACACAATTACACTAATGAACATTCTGCAACACATGCCAACATCATCAAAAACAGTGTTAAGTACACCGAAACCTACAGTGCAAACTATACACATACACACACACACACACACATAATGGAGTGTGCACACACACAGTCACACTGTCTCTGCCTCCCAGTCTCACACAAAGCACAGAGACAAACAGAAATAGGTATCCTGTGCCCACAGGGTGCCCTCGCCCCCGACCATCTGTGATGGGTGCCAACACACAGTGGGTGATATTTACAGCAAGACCCTGCCCTTCCACCCCCCATCCCCCCAAACATACTCACACAAATACGCACACACAAACACACACAAAAGAAATACCCACAAAGGGCCGCACGGATCGCTTGATCTCCCAAAACTCATTAAACATGCAGATATATGCAAATGTATGCACCTCTAGAAATCCACCTTGGGCCAGAGTGAGTGAGTGTGTGTTTGTGTGTGTCTGAGAGCACATGTTGGTGGAAATATGTATGTGTTTTTCTACTGCAGCAACTACCAAGGCTTTGACAGAGCGTCTACCAAACTTGATGATGTGCTTGTGTTTCAGTAGTTACTGCAAGTGTTTTTTTTACCATAGCTTACCAGGAATGATGAACACTTCCCCTTATAACATTACATCTGCAATTGTCTTACCACTTTTAAAATAATTAAACTGCATTTGGATGTCCAAACTACCATTACCCCATTAAAATAACAGATTTGGGTCTGAAAGACGACCGTTCTACCTCACTTGGATTAGAAATATCTGACAGAGCTGTGAAACACAGTTCAGATTCCTTACATGGAAGCAAGAAAGAAATAAAACTGTCCGTTCCTTTTGTTTATTGTCCTTTACTGGACAGGACAGCTGAAGAGAGACAGGAAATCTTGGGAGGAGAATCGGGGTTCAAACAGCAAATGGGCCGAGGTCGGAATCGAACCCATGGCCGCTGTGATAAGGACTAAAACCTCTGTACACAGGGCATGCAACATAACCGCTAGGCTATTCTGCGCCCCATTCCTTATCTGACAATGTAAAATAATGTTGTTATAGCAACATGTGCAGAGGTTTAAACAATATACAGTAATGTGATATTTTTTCAATTGAAACGATTATTTTTCAGTGTATTAATTGCATAGGTTCATTTGAGTATGTTTTAAGATAAGATAATGACAATTAATGAATAATGTACATATTTTTTGCATCACTAATAAACTTTAGTTTCTACTGTACATGATCAGCTGGTTTTTCCTTTTTCATTTTGTCACTGTACGTGTTGGGTTAGTGGTATTCTGTTAGGAGAGCAAGAGGAATTAGTTACAAGCATGGTGATGGTAAATATATGATCCATCATTTATGGCCAGTAAGGATGGCCATTTGTTTGTTTGTATGTGTGTGTGCGTGTGTGTGTGTGTGTCTGTGTGTGTGTGTGTGTGTGTGTGTGTGTGTGTGTGTGTGTGTGTGTGCGCGTGCGCGTGCGTGTGCGTGTGTGTGTGTGTGTGTGTGTGTCAGGGTGGCAGCGGTTGAGAAGAAACATCTCGTATTCCCAGAGGACTCTGAGCTTAAAGCGGATTGTGGCTTGTGTGACTAGTGCTGTAGGAATATAATGGCATTGTTTAGCCTGCAGCACAGTGGCTACACACACACACACACACACACACACTCACACACACACACACACACACACACACACACAAACGCACAGACAAACACACACACACACACACACACACACACACACACAAGGACATGATAGCAGGGAGTAAGGTGGGGTAGGAATGAGAGTTATTGTTTTTGGAGTTGATAGTGCATTAAACATACTTACATGAATTGTCTGTTTACCTTAATAATAGAATAGACATATTTGTATTTGAGTGTTAAATAATAATGTTGACAGTTTTTGTTCTATTTGTAAAGTTTTTGAGATCATTGTCTTTGACATATCTGCAAAGGAGGCACATTTATATATTTTTGCTGGCTACAGTAAGATACAAATTCTTGTTTGAAAATTAAAAACAGTAACATTTGCAGAAAGAGATTCAGCCTAAAAATGCTCACAGTTAGGCAAAGTATGGGGACACAGCTTTGAGAAAAAGGTGCTGCTGCATGATTTTTTAAAAAAGATTATTCACACCACAAATAACATTCAATTTATTTCCATTGTTATCAAAACTTTTCACGCTGCGGAGAAGTTGTCGGTCTCAGTTGGCACCTTCATGTTTTAACCGATTTATTTTCTATTATTTAACCGAAAGACAGTTGTTGTTCAGTTGGATGCACTAACTGGCGATGAGACAAGCCCAGGTTATACTTTTACAGAATCCCATCTGAGAAAGAAAACCAGGGAGGAGAGGAGTCGATTGTGGATAAATGTTATTAGATGCTCTGCAGTCAGGGAACAAATAAAACAGACTTCTCCTAATCCATAAAATAACTGATGTTACTGTCCCAGAACATTGACTGAAAGTGACAGCTGACAGTGATGGGGATCCTTTTGTTAGGTAATGTATATTAGCAAATGTAGCTAATAAGCGCTCATATTTACTTTGATGATAATTCTTGCCCATCACTTCCCAAACGGCAGCATTATTGACCAAGCCACATCGAAAAAACATAGGCCTATAGCTGTCTGTACTTCTGTAGGTTTCATCCTGGCAGCTGTGTTCTCCACTGGATATTTGTAAAGATCACAGAAGTGAAGTTCTGGCAAGGACTTTGCGGCTTTGAGCGATTAATATAGTGTCACGAGTGCCCAAAACTTGCAGTTTATCTTAATATCTCAGTTTTTCTGTGATTGTCAGGTGATGTAAAACGTGCATCGTTTTGAAGAGACAGTAAATGAACAAGCCTGTGCTGCTGCTCCACAGTGTTCAATGGTGGCCACCACTTTCCTAAGCTTTAGCCCTACAGGCCTCAAGACCAGTCACATGACTGAAAACTACAAATTGGTAGAAAAAATTCTTATTTATACTTCCAAATAAAATCTATGCAGTAGGTTAGTCAAATGCTGGAAACTACATGTTGCAGCGATGCAGTAGGTGCTCTAACATGATCTACCTACTGTCAGTTACCTGTTATCTACATTAAAGAGCTTGAAAAATTTAAAAACAGTGGCAAAGAAATTCTGAAACAACTTTAAAAAACTTTTTTTTATGTACCTGTCCAGCAACCCAGATACACCAGAGCAAATGTGTAAATGCTTACAAAGCAGCATGCCAATAAAGTAAGTCATCAAGCAGCACTTGAAAATAACATTAAAGTTGGGCTAAAGAGTTTAGAAAAAAAATCATAAACCTGGTGAAAAAATACCCATAGGGACTGAAAGCTTTTAAAGAGGTAGGATGAGGAAGACACTTCATTTGTATATGTGTGTGAGTAAGAGAGAGAGAGAGAGAGAGAGAGAGAGAGAGAGAGAGAGAGAGAGACAGTGACAGTGAGAGAGTTCAAGAAAAACAAGAGAAAGAGGAAGAGAGAAACAGAGTGCAAGAGAAGAGAAGAGAGAGAAGGGGAGGAAGGATCAAAGATGCACAAGGTCTAAATAACATCTGATACAACTTAGTAAGTAGCTAAGTATTATTGATGATTTTATTTAACTGATTCCAATCCTTAAGTTAATCATGTCAGTCTAGTTTTAATCCATTACATTAATTACTGTTTGTTGGCTTTCTAGATAAGCTTTTACTATATTGTGCAATACTACCCTCAACATATTACCTTATAAACAGTGAGAGCACTGACTGAGCTGAGCAGAGTTACAAGAGATGGCGGTAGAGCGAGCACAGGGGAGAGCACATATGAGGGGAGAGAGAGTTTTTCCAGCCCTGCGGTCTTGTCTCCTTCACAGCGCTGGAAGGTCAGCCGTGCCTCAAGCCATAAGACTCGCTGCCTTTTCACTTCAGTCCCCCTTTCATTCCAGCAGCACCACAGTGCTCTTTGACAATTGTCATCATGACAAATCAATATAGACTCTCTTCAGACAACCCCCCAACCCCCTCCACTGCTGCCCTTGAGTTTTTAAACACTGATCCAACAGAAAGTCCTCTTAAAGTCTCTTCCCAGGCCCTCCATTTTATAGTTTACCCCTCACTGTACGCTATTCCTATCAGTCCTGTGTGTCCTATTTCTCTTCTTAGTCCACCTGTGTTTCTCTACATGCATCCTTCAAGATGAATATGGCATTATAGATGTAAGAGGAAATGTTATCAATCAGGACAGAAAGGAACAAATGTAAACATATTTTTAAGGGCTGTGCTAGATATTCCTTCTTTGTTATTTTAATGGGACATTAGGCTTACAACCATTGTATTCAATCAAATATATAATTACAGTTCAGAAACAGATACTTTTTTTTGTCTCTGATTCAAATGTCAGTCAGGGCATTTCAGACTGAGGTTTCTGTTTCTGAGGCCTTTGTCCTTTCTCTCTTTTCTTCCTTGCTTTGACTTCAAGCGTTTTGGCACTGTTTCTCATTTCCGTCGCCTTGTATTTGTGACTTTCTGTGTTCATGTTTCCCTCAAATCTGTGGTAAAGTTGACAACCGGTGTAAAACCAATCATTGTGTGAGTATGTGCTGATTAGTGGCGTGCAAAGGTATGCGGCACGAAAGACGCAAGCGTTAATTCGTGTTGTGAGCATCACGGTGACTCGTCTCGGCCCTCCGGTAATGAGCAGCCGCGTCGTTATGTGGCTCAGCTTCACGGTGTTTCCTCCCTGTCTCTGCGACACACTGGGCCTTGGTAATTGGTCACAGAGGGGACAGTAAATCTGCACGAGGACGTGGGAGAGACACAGAGACGGAGAGGTAGAGAAAATGTGTGTTTGTGTGTGTGCGTTTGCAGGAAGAGGGTAGGTGATAGAGGACAGGGGGTGGGTGTCTTTCATCTTCACAGCTTTTTCTCTATAAACCTCCAACTGTTTACAAGGACTGACGCCTATTGGCACACACGCACACATACACATACAGCGTGAGTCCCCCGCCCCCCCACGTCTACTTCTTCCACCCACACGTATATACAGAAAATGACCTCAGCGCGCTACATTCTGTGAGTATGGATTCTAATCAGACGTCGACAGTATTGTGTCTGTCAAACCTGGCCAAGGTTACTTAACCTTCCAGTCTTAATTTCCCTTCCATTTTAGCTCCTTCCTCCATATCAAACATCAGCACATCTATGAGAGAAAAAAAGGAAAAGAGTGCGGGGAGGAAAATGAAGATTGCCATGCATGGCTGAAACTCGAAGATGAAAGTAGAGGATGATTCACATTGCTATGGTAAAATGAACTGAACCAAGCTGAGCTGAGCTGTGCTGGGCTGGGCTATTTTTAAACTTCTATACACTGCAGCTACTGGAAGAGGACAATATAAAGCGGAAAAAATAGTTTCTATATATCATGAGAGAAGCTATATTAAAAAAAAGGGTTTCTGGTCTGGGAGAGTATGAACAATTATTATACAGGCTTTGCAAGGGACACTTTTTAGGCTAGTTGACTAAGTTATCACTTGAGAGATGAGAGAAGACCAAAAAATAAGAACCAAGACTGCACATCAGTTTGTGATAAATACTAGCAAGAGCATTCTCGCAATGACAATGCAAACGTGACGAAATTAAATGGATACCATTTTCATCATATTCTAGCAAGTGCACTGTTGTAAACTTCATAGTGCAAGCTGAAGTTTATCTAAAAACTTGAAGAAGCATCCCTTGTTGCAGTGTTAAAAGAACATGTTTTCTCTCACCTCCAGGGTCCACAGGCCGTGTGGATGCTCCCCCCAGCTGTGCACCGTCATCAGGGTCCAGTTTTTCAGGCCAGCAGTGGAGGCATCATTGGGCCGTGTGTCCAACAGCAGTGATACAGTACCAGCTGGAGATTTCAGGCTTATAGAGAGGTCACCGCGGCACACGCTGTTGACACTCACTGTAACCTGTTGAGAGACAGGTGGCAAAAAAAAACAAAAAAAATGGGATGGGTCAACAACAACAACAATATTTCTCTGCAGACTCTCCTTTCTGTTTGCCCTTTTCTCTTTTAGTGGTTGGGATTGGGGGTTTCTACACTGGCCGCTTATCCTTTGATTGGGCATGGGTGTCTGTTGTTTATTTCAAATACCTGTTTATTTGCCTAATTATTTGTGGGGGGGGTTTTATATGGTGATGATAATGGAGACGACCATTGTCTATGATGTAAAACCTCATATAGTTGTTTTAAATTGTTAAAACGATTTGCACTGATCAGAATACACTATAACATTTGTGATCCTGTGGTCAGAATTTATATCAAAAGAAATAGATTTGATGCATAATTAGGCCACTAGTAATACTTCTGGAAAAAGCACAAGGTAGTCAGCAGTGCTAACCAGTGTTGTGAGAAACGTGTTACTTAGTATTGCATCACTGTAAATCTACAACTGTCTGCGGTAACTTGCAGTGTAAATTGTAAATGGACTTGAACTTGTGTAGCGCTTTTCTACTCTTTTGACTACCCAAAGCACTTTTTACACCACAGCTTACACTTATCACATTCACACACGGATGGCAAAGTGCTATGCAAAGTTTCTATCAGTACAGGACACAAGGACACATTGATATGCGACTGCAGGAGCTGGGGATCGACTCTACCACCCTGAAAGTAACTAGTTACTTTTCAAATTCAACAACGCTTTTACATTTACAGAAATCTAAAAGGACTTTCTAATTATTACTTCATGTGAACTAGCCAGCAGCTATATACGATTGAGGTTTATTTACATCGGATTCTATAGGCAAGGTTGGACTACAGTAACAGTAGGACAAGAATATAGTGGTGAGTTGTAGCCTTTGCCCAGGGAGGAAAACTTTTTCTACTACCAAGAATAATAATTCTTATCTCACAAAGCACGTAACTAAACAATATAATTCGACTTAACTAGTTGACAGACAGCCCAGTGCTGCAAACACAAGTGACCCAGGTTCGTCTCACGTCATCTCGGCGGACCAAGTAAGTACCACACAACCAAGGCTTGATTTTAAATCAAATAAAGGTTAAATAAAAAATCACCGCCAGCTCCACAATTTGTAAGCCAGGAAGAACTAAACAGACTGATTGTAAGGTATATAACATAGATATGCTTTATATCAACTGTAAAGTCTGTTGCCTTCAGAGGACTAACAAGAAAAATACCTACATATCAATAGTGTCTACAGTGTTATATACCTTTGAGAGTTGTTTCCCCTCACACTGCCACAGCAACACTAAATACTGTGTACATTCATGAGTATCGAAGCAAAACAGAAGAGATGCCGAAGAGTCTTTCCTAAATACTTACTTTAATAACACATTAACTCAGTTCCATTACTTTCCAATAGTAGTTATAACTCTACCTAGTTACTATTTTTCAGTAATTCGCCTAACACTGTTGATCACAATGCTACCTCATGTTTGAATCAAATCCCAAATTCTTATCGTCTGAGATAGCCTTCTTTGCATGTCAGACAGATGGGCAAAGATGGAGACAACAAAAAGTAGGAGAGAGGACTCAGTGACAAAAAAATAGCTTAGGGGAATATTAGCTAAATGATATAAATAAGCACATGGACCCCCAGCCCCCATCTCTATGATCCCCCCCCCCCCCCCCCCCCCCAGTAAACACTCTCCCTGTCCCTGTTCATCGCAAGCAGCACATCTGGTGTGACAATGGCACGTCGCAGAGAGAGCCGCCAAGCTGCAAAAAGACTGACAGCCCGCTCCTGTTTACAGCGTGTTACCACGGCAACACGTCCATCAATCACACCTCGCAGCGATGGCCTGACCCACGCTTTCTGCCAGGGAGTAGAGCCGCAAAGATGAAGCCTTTTCAATTTACATGCTGACACACTCCAGCTCTCTCTCTCTCTCTTCTTGCTATTTCACAAGTACACAAACACACTCTCACACACACTCAAAGAGTGATTAGGTTGCACAAAGTCATTTTGCACAGACACAGAGACGTACACATACAGTACACAGCCTGCTGACACAGTCACACAAAGACACATTTGCATGTACGTGCCCGTACTAAAGACAACACACTTTTGTCCATTTTCTGCAAATGACACAGCCAACACAGTACACATCAAAGGATGATCATTTCTTATCTGCTCTGTTTTCAGACGGAACTCATGACACAGAAACCTCAAAAACTATTTGTATGAAATGTTTAGGCTTCTTAGGTTGGAGATAGGAGTTTTCAGTGTTTTCTCCTCTTACAGTTTTCTCCTCTGTCATGGCTCTGCTCCTCTGACAGCAGAGCCATGACACAAATAAGAATGATACTTTCAACATACAGATGAAAAATAACCCTTGTTCACCTCCCCAGGGTGTTAAGTAGAATCGACATTTTGGAAAATATTGGTATTTATTTTTTTCCTCCATGAAATATTTAAAAGGTGTTGTGTAATTACTGAGCATTACAGGTGCTGGCACATATATTTTGTTTACTTTAAGCCAAACTAACCATCCCTCTTCCCAATGTTACCAGTCTAAATAAGCAAACCAACTGATGGCTATTGCGTTATATTTAACGGATATATACAAAATCATTCTTTTTATTACTCTTGGCAAAACACAACAACTGTAGGTGTATTTCTTAAATAATCAGAAATTCTTAAAGATGTTCTATTAGTGTTAAAAAAGATTTACATCCAAGTTGTTCCCAAAAGGTCCCAGGTTTTGCCAACATGAACAGTATGTTCATACCTTCCATAGTCAGTGTGTTAGAATAACTGTCCTACCTGAACATGTTCCAGACTGTTGATCTCATTAGTGCTCCCATGGCAGGCCTCTGACTGGATGTTCACAGTGACCACACCTTTTGGATGAAGTATTCTACCCAATGAAACGAAATGTTCAATGGTTAATGGACTTGAGCTTGAATAGCACTTTTCTAGTCCTCTGACTTCTCTTGACCTTGTCAAGACAAGATGAAAGACTGAAGAGTTTAAGAATTATACAAAAAATAAGAAAAGACTTGAACATATTTTCTTTCTAATATATTATGAGGAATAATTTGAAGTAGAAATACACAAAAAAAAAACAGGGTGCACATGACTGTATTTAGTGTGTTTGAAGTACACAGAGTACAAAAAACACTTTTTAACCTGATAGGATGGAGTGGGATGTTTTGTGTGCATATCCTCTGTGGAGCAACACTGCTGAAGTGTGCGGCCTGCTGCACCATCAGTCCTGCGTCCAACAATCCAAAGCCAAACCTGGAACAAGAAGACGACATGCACTCCATTATATATACAGTAGTATGTGTTTGTGTATATGCTTTCACACATGTGCACTGGAGGCTTTCACGTGGGTGGCTGAATGTGTAAGTGCTAATGGCTCCGATATGAGGAGGCAACAAGTCATTGACCAAGATGATGTTGTCCTTTGACACAATAGCTCCCTGCTCTATCCGGGCTGAGGCTGAGGGCTGCTGTTTGTACTGCCTGTAATTGCCCGGAGAAGTGATTCTGAACAATGTGCCATCTCATGGACTGTAATCAAGCCTCATTATTCATTCTTTACCACACACAATAGCCAACCCTTAAGCAGCGTAGCTGCCTGGTGACTGTACGACCACTACCTGTCTTACTCTCTTCTTCACTTTACAGCTCCTGCTTTGCCGTCTTCTTCATCTCTTTTGAATCATCCCCTCTCATCTTTCCTCTTTGCCCTCTCTTTTTTGCAAAGCAGCCTGTTATTCAGTGTTCTTTCCTCTCTAAATTCTACTTCATTCCCCTCCATCAATCCCGAATGTCTTGCATCAGAACTCTCCATCAACACTTCAGAGATGTTGAAATCGCAGTCCTCATGAGTCTCTCCTTAATTCCACTTTAAATCTTTCATTTTCATGCACTCTCTATCTCTTTCAGTTCCCTCTTGTTAAAATCACAGTCCTAAGAATGACTAACAGATCCGTAACAACCTTCGTTCTCTCCAACCCCTCCTCCTGGAAACTCAGAGGGGGTGACAAAGAGCTAATTTCTGCCATTATTTCCATACAGACCTTATGTGGTTAATCAGCAATAAGTGAAATTCATTATCCTGATGACGGGGTCTCTCGGAGTAGCAGAGGGAGAGACAGAGACAGGAGAAAGGAGAGAGCTGATCAATAACTCAATCAGTTGCCCTGCATGGGGCTCCATCTCCTCTGTCTCAGACTGTCAGTGTGTCTGAGGAGGAGAGGCGGGAGCTGCAGCCCACACCGCCCTCGTCCTAACAGCACGCCGCGCGATCAATGGACACAATCTAATCAGCCACTATCACCACCAATGACTTTTAGCATGTAGGGCCCAGCATAATAGCATTAGGACGAGTTTGTGGGTTTGAGGTGAGCTGCCGAAGTTCAAGGTCATTCCCAGAGTTTGTGAAAGCTGTGAAGAGTTGGAGAAAACACTGCTGACAAGTGCTGAATGCAGAAGACCGGACTGGTGACTGCTGAGTTATTGACTAACATGGATTGTGACAATGACCAAAGAAACTAAACAAATTATTTTGTCCACAAGTTCCAAATGTGCGTATGCCACTAGATTGGAAGTAAAAGTGTTTGATTCAGTAATCAATGTGTGTTTGAAGTCACTTTAAATGAACGGATTTAAATTGCGATCCTGAATGCTCCCTGATACATATTTAAGGATGCATTTAAACGTGTGTTATCTCTTGTTTCTTGAACTTTACTCTGTTGTCACTAAAACAAACAAATACAAGCTTTGAACTTACTTTGGGCATTTGATTAGACTGTTGAGGTTTAAGAGTGACATACTGGCATGCATCTCTACTAGATCATGTAGAAATGCTCGTCTTTCTTATGGAAAAAAATCCTATTAAAACAAAGTAAGGGGCATGGATTTCAAGGGAACTGTATAAATGAAAAACCAGGAATGATGACCAAAATCACTGGTATATATATTAATCTGAGATACTAAATCCCTGTGTCCTCCCTCCTGTCTCCAGTTTGTTTTGTATTCGTCTGTGTTACCTCGTTTGAGCCTTTGTTTCTTGTGAGTTTTCCTAATGTTTCGACCATATCCTGTTTTTTAACTTTGCCTTTTGCTTTCTCCTTTGGATTCAATAGTTTTGTGGATTTTCTGTGTTTTGACCTGGACTGATTGAACACTTTGAATATTTTACCTGCTCCTGTTTGGAGTCGTGCATTTGAGTCCATTGCTCTGTTTCCACTGGTCTTGTCATTAGCTAACACAACTGAAAGAAGAGTACTGTATGATGTGAATTTGATGGGGACAATTTTCAGCAGTGAACTAATTAAAATGTTTTGTGCCAGTGAGTACTAAGAGCACCAGGACGGTGTATGTGGGACTGACCCGGTGTGCATGATCATGGTAATAAGAGAACATGGCATCCTGGACTTCTTTGCATTCATCTTTTTTTTTTTAAACAATGGAGTTATGTGGCATAGTGGGATAAGATTTGTCAAACTAAAGCAACACAGATGACTGTCTGAAGCACTCTTTGGACATCAGTCAATTCTAATCGAATGTGGAGCATATCCCAGATATATCGGAGGCCTCTGAACACTTGTTTGATGTTTGAAATGTTGTGTCATATGTTTGTATCTTTGTACCTTTTTGTTGTAAATGGAGCTGCTGTAACAATTTCGGACTTCGTCTGTCGTAGAGTTCAATCAATCGATCAATCAATGAACATCTCTTAATAAGAATCGTTTATTGTTTGATATCTTGAATTCATTGACAATAACATAGTATTCACAAACCCTTTTTCAATGTAGCCCTACTCAATGTCAGATTGGCAGACCAACACCAAGAAACACTTTCCTGCTTTAATATCATTTTAACAATAATCATCACTACATAATTATATCCGGTCATGCGTATTAGATCAACAACTATCACATTGAAATAATGTATTTATCGGGAAATTATTCTATGTCAACTTGAATTTCTTAAAAAGTGATATTGAAATGTGTTCACTTAAATTACATTACGTTCAAGACTCAGTGTCACGATTCCTCCCAGAATATTTTTGGAGATATTTTTCTTAAAGTACACACAACACATGTGCACGCTCATCAGTGTCACTTACATGTTTAAGATTTTGATTAGGCAACAAAGGACCAGTAGGTGTAATAAAAACATATTTCACCACAGGGGGACAAATTGATAACTTCACTGCTCATAAAACAGAAACTGTTGGTGACCCAGGGTGCCACCCTGCTCCCTTTAAGTGATTAAATATACCCTCCCCAACCCATACCCCTTATAGCCTGAGCTGTGCACCTATTAAATCCTACAGCTCCCTCAGATCGATCGGGCCTGCCCCAGCTCCACGGCCATAAACCCACACAGACATATCTGATAGAGAAAGCTGCAGGAAACAGGTTTACCCACGATAGAACATGATGGAAATGGCAGATTTTATGTCCCCTGCCATGTCAATGAAACACCACTGCTGAGCCGAGTCGCTTTTTGAGAAGACTCTCGGGCCTTTAAGCCTTATCATCATCAGTAGCAGGAAACCAAAAGACTGACACACTACTGAATTCAACAAGGGCTAGTTTACAGGCTTTTGCCTTTATTAAGATAGGACAGTGGATGGGGTAGGAAAGAGAGCAGGGAATTACATGCAAGAAAAGAGCCACAGGTCAGACTTGAACCCTGGCTGCTGGCTTATAGCCTCTGTACATGGGGTCTTATACTGTAGCTAGGCCATCGGTGCTTTAGAATTTTCTAAAATGTTGTGATCTGATTATCTTTAGAAAAAGGCAAAAATGGTTCAAAATAAAATGTCTTAAAAACACATCAAACCATTAGTCAGAAAACACAGTCATCAAATTTTCAACTTGTTCTTCTCCACCTCCTGCGTGGTCGGAGGGAGGTTGAGCCAAGCCAACTACAGAGTGACAGCCGATCTTCTGTCCACGCAGCACGAAGCATGTTAAACCCCGGCCCCCCGCCTCTGCACATATCGAGTCCTACTTTTGCATTTTCTCCTTCTACTTTCAGTCCTTGATAGCAAATGCCCTTGCAAAGTCTTACACCCTCCTTTTTTTATCCATTAGGACGAAGGCCGCTTCCCCCCACCTCTCCATGGGGCCTCTTTGTAACTGTCGAGGAACCCTTTTCACTTTTTGTTCTGCGGGCCTTCCCAGGTCCTTTCTCTGTTGATATTCACACCATCTGCCAGCAGCAGTGGAAAGTGCACACAAACCCAACTTGCAATGAGACATCAACCTCTCCAGGGTCGAGATCGTGGCTCATCTTAGCACATGACGTTAAAGACAAAGTTTTAACAACTGGTATGCTGCAACCAAAACACAATTTTGCAGCTTTCCAGGGACCTAGCTACTGCGCTCTCACCCCTTGTTTGCAATGGTACGTCCTGCTAAGTCCCCCCAGTAGAAGTGGCTGTAAAGAATCACTCAAGCCGCACTAAGCAGCTGCCTGTGAGTTAGGTCATTTTCCCAGGAGCCACAGAGTGGGCATTGGCAGGACCTCAAAAAGAGGGGACACCATCTGTTCAGCGCCTGAAAAGGTTGGTGACACCTTCTGTGGTACCAACAACTTCTAATTAAGTGGCGAGGAATGCAGTAGCAGCTCCAGCGCGTGATTGGTGGGCTTGCCTTAGTAATCCCAACAACAACACAGCAGACCCCCGGTCAGTTTCACACTTATACGACACATCTGGCCATGGGCTAATGATAAAACGACTGAGTTACAATAAACACTTGATGAAGGAGACACAGATATAGCCGACAAACACTATGTTTACTTCTATTTTCTATGATGTTGTGTCATATTTTTTGTAGCACTTAATTGAATGTTTATCAGGAGCACGGAAAACCTCATTAGCCCTTTGGTCAATCCCAGCGTGGTTTGTTTCTGTTATATCATGAAGCTCTAATTTCATTAACACAAGGATTTAAATGAAATAACAAATAGACTTAACATTCTTCTGATTTCATCGCACTTACAGCCAAATCTTCTGCTCAGAAATGTTACTAATTAGGCTTATTAAGTAATTAAGAAGAGGTCTTAATTATATCTGTGCCACTGGGACCCACATGGCTGTAACCATGAAATGCTGTGCCGGCTGCTCGGCTTTGTTGGTTGGATGTTACACAATTTCATCAATCTAACTGTTTTGAATGTGCGTTTTTATCGAGGAAAAAAACATTTTCAGACTGTATTTGGCAAATATCTTTCTG
Source organism: Tautogolabrus adspersus (assembly GCA_020745685.1). Classification (NCBI taxonomy): domain Eukaryota; kingdom Metazoa; phylum Chordata; class Actinopteri; order Labriformes; family Labridae; genus Tautogolabrus; species Tautogolabrus adspersus. Next base: position 23,447,157 of record CM036542.1, read on the forward strand.
ATTTGAAATTGCATAGAGAGAAAAACTTAGTGGCATTCAACATTACAGCCTTAAAATGTCAAATGAATTACCTTGCAAAGAGTTAAAAGCTTAATGAAATATATTGCAGGGTGGAAAATGAGTGGTTTGGCACAGGCATGGACTTAGTCTCAGGAGAATGGGCACCAAAGTCTCTGCAGCCATCAGTCAAAGTAGCAGCCATCCGTCCCCGTCTTTTACACAAGGAGACTTCTCTGGAAGCCACAATGATCTATACCTCATGACCTCACTCTCAGTGTCCGACATATTTTGATTTGTAGCTCGAGTGTTATTCAAACACAAATTCAAAGTAGGATGAAATTCGGCAGAGAGCTTTTGTTGGACGAACACCAAGGTACAGTCCTTTTAGATGTCTCTGCCCTTGTGGGGAAAACGAGAGAGAGAGCAAAGGAGAGGGAAGAGAGGATTGGGTAAGTGCTGCGCTACAAGCTTGGCATAAAATTCCCTACCAGGTCTGGACTACTTTTCTTTCACTGTGGACAAAGCAAACACTGAAGCAGGAGCCTTTGTTTGCCTCTTCAAAGGGACACGTTTTTGATGCTATGTCAATGAATGTGATAAAGCAAACAGAAATATAAGGAACAAAAAGTGTGACATCAGCTACATGATTTCAACATGGGAGCTACACAGAGTTCAACAGATCTGTTTTCCACACACAAATGTAAGAACACATAAAACAGTCTTGCCTTTAAGTTTAGGAGAGAGGAAACTGTTGGAGCTCATCAGCTAGAGTCAAGCATCCCAATCTATTTGGAAATAATCTCTATGCTAATAAAAGGATCAAAATCCAAATGTAGTTATAAGGGACTTAAAATGCACAAAGTAGGCTACTTCCAACATCGCATAAAGACCATATATCAATTATATCATATCAATTGCATTTGAACATGTTAAGCTTGTCTCCAGGACTCCAAACACATAAGAGATTTATTTAAATATTTGCAAATATTGTTGCTCATCATGCATTTCCTTGTTTTGTATGAATTTGCTCATTATGGACTTAGAAATGTGATTCCTTTTAATTTAAAATTATTGCACGAGGGGTTGGGTCCCAGTTCTGAAAAAAAAGAAGATTAATGTTACAAACAACCCACTGCCAGCTAGTCTTGGTTGTGCCATAATCTATTTCAGAACAAGAAAAATAAGGCCAATGAGTTTGGTGTTGTGGAACTTTATTTTGAAATATCTTCTGTTTTTCCACCACCCCCTTCTCAAAATATCAAAATTGCTACTTGTACATGAATTATGCATTAGGAAGGTTTAGAAGAGCACAGGGTCCCTACAACCCCCCACTCGCGTTGTAGCCCAGCAGGGTGGAGTGGGGTAGTCTGTATGTGTGTGTGTTTGAGGGTAGGGGTTTGGGTGGAGGGGTGTACAGGCACCCCTCTGTTCGCCTGCTGCAGCCCCCTGCAGGGAGACACGGCACCCCCTGCAGGAGGTGCAGCGCTCCGCTTCCCCTGTTCCTCAGGGCGAGTCGGTGTATGTCACACACAAACACACACAAACACAATCTCTCTTCATTCAGCCCAGTTTGTCTGCTGACCCATCAATCAAATGTGTATACAAACACCCACACACACTTAACATGAACATTTTGAATCTGTGTGTACAACTGGGGTGACACAATCTCTCAAGATTGAAAAGCACAAAAATACATTCAGATGGGCCACACTTTACTTGAAAGAAAGTTGTGAGACAGGAAGTAAATGACGGATAAGGAGAACATGACAGCCTATGTCTGTCTTTATAAACTTTTAAAGCCTTGATAACCAATCGTAATTCAAAGTCAAGGGTAAGTGGTACACAATGGTCTACCCAGGACCACAAAAACACGCTCACACATCCATCCACAAAGAGTCTCAACAATTATACACATAGCATATTCTCCTTTTTTATGCAATATCACTGAATAGCTACTCTCACATTAAGTCAGAGTCAGATCGGTAGTCTGTGGATGAGCTACAGCTGTAATTTCCCTGAACACACACTCACACACACACTTTCACTCTTTCTCTCTGTCTTCTAAAATACATGTATATAGACCACAGGCTCAGTTGCAGAGTAATTGGATCTCAATGAAAAAACAGGAGGTCTGGATAATTAATTAATCTATCTGGCTGGAGCAGAGACACAAGGCCAGTTTTACAACACCACCAGGGAGACAGAGGGAGAGAGGAGGAGAGAGGAGAAGAGGGGGGGGGGCGACACACTGCCCTCAGACGATCTATGGCCCTACATGAAATGGAAATGGCTTGCCAGAACGCATTAGGTGTGCATACACTCACATTTCACACACACGCAGAGATTCCATATCCAGTAAATCTGTGCACCCTCACAAAAACACACACATGCTCTCTTTTCACACAATCACACACAAATATAAAGACTAAACTACATATTGCACACACACTGTGAACTTTATCTGTATTCATAAAGCTGTCAGAGTTGTGAGGTTATTGATGCTCAGTCGATTTACAGACGGACTAAAAAGGAAAAAGACAGACTGATCTGGACATACTTTACAAACAAGATTACAGCTGTGTTTACAGTTGTAAACATGAGAAAAGAAAAAATGATAAAACTGTTTAAAACATAAGCACTTTATTACTTGAGATCGTGTGTGTGTTTCATGGGCACCGACTGTTAACATTTTGGTGCTCATCATTTTTATGAACAATGACACTCATTTTTTGATACCAACTAAATTGAGAATGTTCAATATTGCTCCTTTTTACTCCAGCAATTCTTCTATCCATCAAACAAAAACGATCTGCATTAGCGTAAGGAGTCTTTGATTCTTATGCAGATTATGCAGCACGCAGACCTCTGTTCCATACTTACATATATGTCAACACGTATCATTCACCAAACCCATTCCAATATCAGAGTTTCACATCAAAACAAAGAAAGAACAATTTGTCTCTATGTCCATTCCTCAAGTGTGAAGACTGCATCTTAAATGTTGCTGGTGTTTATTCCCTCTGATGTGGAGGGAAAAGCAGAAAGGAATTCAGAAGTTCAGTTTCTTTTTTTATATTTCTGAGTTTTGTTCCTTAGCTCCTACAACTTTGGTCGACTTTGCGCAACATTCTTCAATCAGAATGTTCATAATGTAAAACCAAATTTGGCAAACTTAAGGAAGCTCTTCTAAGGTTTCTTGCTTTAAGTAAAAAGTTCCCTGTTTAGTTTACTATATTCCTTAACTAAAGCGAGCCAGCTGTGCATACAAATACCAAAATATATGAGAGGCAAATTCTTCTTTTCCCTACAGTATGTTCTTTGATTTTGGCTCCTTTTTTTCTTCATCTATTGGTATCGGTCTACTGAACTTAAACCAAAGGTTTGCATGTATCACCTAAATGCCTAAAAAATTGTCCAGTATAAATGAGTTTGAATCAAAAGATATTTTGGAAACTCCTTCAAAGAAACAGAACACGTTACTTTTTATGAGAATAAATTCTGACAGAGGAGTGAGGTGTCGGGTAAGGAAGAGCTTTTCCACAATCCAAGACAGTTTGTCTGTCAGACTAAGGATCTGGAATTTAGGAGTATTTTTTTTTTTCTACTGTTCTTCACCGAGAGTCTGTGTTAATGGTTGTCAGATCTAACATCACGATGGAAGAATACAATACACACAAACACATACACACCTACACAAACACCTCAGCTGAGTAGGGAAGTGGCAGGTACATCACGTCTATGGTAATAGAAGAGCAGATGGATCTGGCAGGCAAGCACAAACACACACACACACACACACACACACACACACACACACACACACACACACACACACACACACACACACACACACACACACAGATACACACTTTTGCATGTGCACACACCTACTTGTTCATATACATAACAAAAAACACTGACACAAACACACAAGAACAAGCTGCTTTTACCTTACGGTGATGAAACATCACATCTGAAAATAAATACACAGTTGAATCTAAACAGTACCCTAACAATATGAGAGTTTGAAATTCTTAAGTCAATGTTTTAAAAAGTGCAGGTCAGGTATAAATGGCTCTTCACTCGTGAGGTGGAAAGAGGAGTCACAGTGTCGGTCCTAAAGGTGTTGTCTGAGTCTGACCTGTCTCTCCAGGGCATCATATGAGCAATGGCATTGCTACTGGCCCTGATAATCTCAGAGATAAATCATCTTTAGTCACTCTCTAACAGCCTGACAGACAGACAGGCCTAAGTACCTGGGAGGGTGGCAAAGGGACACTTTAAAACCTCCAGTGATGAGGAGTACTGTCGTGAAGAAAACAGTTAGCTGCCCTGAGCTACCTCCTATCCCCCGAGTCTCTGGCTGCCATTTTGGCTGCATCTCAAGGCGCTATTCCGGCTCTATCTCATGTCACCGTTCTGGCTGTCGTTCAATTCTCATGTTGGCTCCTGTTCAGCCTCCATTCTGGCTCTGGTTCAAGCTCCACAGTCGCTCTGTTTCGGGGGCTTCATTGTGGCTCTGTTTCAGCAATGCCCCCCCCCCCCCCCCCTTTTTCAGTTTCAGCACCCCAGGTAGCTGGCCTCCTGCCCGGCATGCAGATCAGTGGGAGATCCAGGCTCAGGCCTTTTGTTTGGGGTGGCATTTTGCCTTTGTTTTCCCATCTCGCCTGTAATCTAAACACCCAAAACATCTCATGCTTGACAAATCGGCCCTGAGACGGGGGAGCAGCGGAAGACAAACGGCTGGAAGCGGTTCAACCCCAGGCAGGACTGATGGTGTCCGACTGGGCCTGACCTCCCAAAGGTTAAAGACACGTTCACTTACAAAGCAATCAATTACCCAGGCTGTGTGGGCGCTTTTAACCAACCTCCCCTCCTGCCTTCCACACAGCCGGTGTTATTGATGAGGGTCCCAGTGTACAGCACACTCCAACCTGGAGTGTGTATTACATTTCACAATTGAAATAAATCTCAGATTCTTGGTGTTGCTGCCTACCTGCTTTATATTGTTTCTCTCTCTCTCTTTCACTCCCTCTCCTCCTCCCCTACCACATCCTCCTCCCTGCCTACCTCCCTCTCTCCCTCCTCTCTGCAGGTTGTTGTAGCAGGTTTATTCTGGTAGTTGGGCTCGGTGGGCCCCGGCAGGCCCCTCAGCTGTTCCGCTGGGTTTGTAATTACCATTTCATTAAGAATGACAGTTTCGGGGGTTGAAGCACCATTTCATCCGGGTCTCGTGGGGAAGACGCTTGCCAAATTTCCAGTGTGAGTGGCAATTATCTCTCTTCGTGTCTGCGATTCACCATTTTGTACTTAGTGGCTTGACAACAGCTAGAAACATTTTGTTGAAGTAATAATAGGTCTTGGATATTTACACTGTGGCCCACTCAGGCTTAGCTCCGTGAACAGGCTGATACAAGCTATCAGAAGTGATAGAAGCAAACGGCTAAAAACTCTACAGAGACAAGCACTGCACCATTTTATGTACATACTGTAGAGAGTGTGTTTATTTCAATATGCCTTTTATAAAGCTGCACAAAACTTGGGTAGTGCTGAGCCTTGACAAGTGATCTGAAGTTCATTTTCTTTTATGCACACGCTCATTCTGGTTCAGAGTAAGTGCTCATGTGGCATATTCCTATTGTGGATTCAGTCATCAAGTGTTTTGTTACCTGCAGTATTGTTTCCTGTAATGTATCTCTTTTGACCAATAAGCATAAATGACTCTTAATCTCAGAGGAGCTGTTGGCTCAACTGTAAAAGTTAAACTGAAGCAGTGCAACGTATGTTTATGCCAAGCATGAAACAGGGAAAACGCAACACTTGCTGTATATTATGGTATGTAGTAAAATATAAAACATGTTAATCACTAGCCAAGCAATCAATCAGAATTTAGTCTACCCTTAACCGTGTACTTGAGGAAAATGAACAATAAGTTGCCCTAAGGAACAGAAAGTCAACCACTTTACTTGTAAACATCTATCATGCATGACCTTCATTCTCTTTGAATACCAACACTTTTAAATGTTCCTTCTTCTATTTATCGTAATGTACAGCATATACACTTGTGCATGTTTAGTGCATGCCAACGTATGGTAAATGGACTTGAGCTTGTATAGCACTTTTCTAGTCTTCTGAGTCTTCTCTAGTCAAAGCACTTTTACACAGCATGTCACACCTACCCATTCACACACATTCACACACTGATGGCAGTGGTTGCTATGTAGTGAGACCATCAGAAATAACTAATCCCATTCATGTGCATTCATACGCCAGCAACGATGCAGCGGGAGCAATTCGGGGTTAAGTGTCTTGCCCAAGGACACATCGGACATGTTGCTGCAGGAGCTGGGGATTGAACCCTTGACGTTCTGGTTGAGAGACGACAACTCTATACAACTGAGCCACAGCTGTCCCTTTGCCACGTATAGCATGTGCATTTCAGGATAAGTACAGATTTTTCTTTCTAAGTCTTATTACAATACTCACATGTACACCACAGACTTGTTGGCAGTGGTTAACAGTCTTTCTCTTCATATTTGCTTTAAGTGATGCCTTCCTTGCATGGCCACAGTGTTACAGATGAGCATCATAATCTACAGCGTTTCATAAAAGCTCACAAAGTAGCATTTATTTAAAACACTATTCTCTTTGCTATGGTTTTAGCCCATGCTTCCTGAAAACCTATACGAAATGTAAAAAAAAAAAAGGTTCTCAGATGAGACTATACTTGACTTCATCAATCAAAGAACACAGGGAACAGAAGAATTTTCCTCTCATATCTTTTGGTATTTTTATGGACAGCTAACTTTCTTAACGTTTTACTTAAAGCACTGAAACTATTGAATCTGCCTTTGAAAGCCTTGTTAGACAACCTAGTGTAGGAGGACATATATACCACAGAATGAGGATTGCGAACTTTATCCATCACTTCTTATAGTGCACTCCAGGAGAGGACCAAGTCAGGGCCAACATGGACAATTATACGTTTTTAAGTAACTGATAACTCTCAACATATACTGTATGGATGTAGTGTTATTGTATTAACATAGACTGGGTTTTTATGTTTGTGAGTATCTATGTTAATGCGTGTAACAATGAGAGAAAGAAAGTGTGTGAGCCTGTTTACTCCTTTCTGTTATGAACAAAAAAAGGCAGGCGTCTGCTGTGTTGAGTTTAAGTGACATGACTCACACAAAGTCTACTGCAAGTGACGGCTGCAGCTCTTTTAATTGCATGTCTGCTCTGAATGATGGTATACTTTATTCGTACACATTCCACACAATTGCTTTTCGCATTGGCAGAGGCCTGGGGAGGCAGTGGAGGCTTTCTGTGGCCATATGGAGAGGGAGGCAGAGCCCAGGCAGAGTGATCGGGAGCTTACCACCTCATCCCTGCACCAGACTGTCTGCTATACTGTAGTAAAGCTGCAGACGGGCAAACCATTCCACACACAACACACACGCCACGCACACATGCATGCAAGTGGGATGTGGTTACATTTAATTTTGCTCATGTCTCTTTGAAACACTCCCAGGTACCTATCAGTGGACTGTCACTTTCACTCAAAATTATACACACGCACATGTACACACAAACCTGATATAACAAATAACACACTACTACAAACACACATTCACAAGTTGTCTCTAACACACAAGCGCAATCTCATACACAACAGCATGGTCTCACACTTTCTGTATACACTTAAATGTGTTCTCAGTCACAGACACTGTATTCTCACATGTAGAGGACACACAGACACACACTGAGATATTCTCATAAACCTTCTCAGATATAGACACTCACATGTACTCGCTTGCGTGCACGCACGCACACACACACACACACACACACACACACAGCCAGTCAGCTGTAAAAAAGTGTGTTGACAGTTCTGTCAGATCAGGGTAGCACCATCAGGCTCCCTGCTGTCCTGTGAATGGGTCACTTCTGCTTCTCCTTCATCTTTCCCATCACTCAGTCAAATCTACAGTTTTCTGTTGAGTGTTCTGGTATAAAAAAGCTCTAGTGCTACAATATTTTGATGGTGTTTTGACCCCAGACTATTCTCACTTTGGAATCTCCACTGGATTCTGAGGTGACGTGGTAACACCAACAAGACAAACCAACATTTTCTTGACAGTATCAAACTGTTCAGCACACATTTTTTTGTGACACACATGGTGCTGCCACGCTAGCAGCACCTTGTGTGTCACACATGGCAGCTATCATGGCTGTTAGTGAAATTAGCTTTAGGGAAGTACAAAAATGTATTTAAGGCAAATTATTTTTCTCTGGTCGTATGCTATTTCACGTTACGGTATACACTTTTTACATGCTCACTGGCAAATAAATGATTGTTCATGTAATAAAAGCATGAGGTAAACTTTGACCCCATGTTTGTGATTAAAAAAAAGCTCAAAAAGCTGCACTGAATTTTTTAGTAATCTATAACTGACAAGACATTCAGTCTAGACATTAACCTGTATATAAATATGGATAACGCATCTCTGTCTGCTGTTTCACAAAATCGAAGCCAAAGTACCCACACAAGTGGGGCCGTGATGTATTACGCTTGTGACAACATTTGGAGCCAAGACATAGATTAAGGGACATGTATGGTGGGACCCCGGAATTAACACCCTGCACCATCTGCTAACGAAAGGACACATTTAAATTACTATTCCCCCAGGTTGGTACAGTCTACAGCAGAACAGATGCTTGTTTTGGTTTCGCTTAGGGCTGGGAATCTTTGGGTGTCTCACGATTCGATTCCGATTCTTGGGGTCACGATTCGATTCAGAATCGATTTTCGATTCAAAACGATTCTGGATTTTTTTGATTAGTACATACTTCAGGATGTACTCCAGTCATCTGTGAGCTAATAAAGGTGGTGTGGTATTGCATGAAAGTGTAAGATTATACCATTTTTATTATTTGAAAAGGTTTCATATTGATTGCAATAATATAAACACGCAAAGGCAAATGTTGAGACCAAATACAACATTTATTATGCTTAACTTGCGCAAACCTTTTGTATTTCTCAATTCTCACTCAGTAAGTGGTTTTAAGAATAACAAGTTATACAAAAAAAGCTGCCAGGTGTCTGTGATGTAGTGAGCGGTGAATGTGACAAAGGACTGGGTTGCTCTTGATGTCCATGCATCGCAGGTAAGAGCTACCTTGGTGGCTTTACTCAAAGCCTCTGCAACTTTTGTCTTAGTCTCTTCGTAAAGCTGCGGTACCACTTTTTCAGAAAAAAACTTACGGGATGGTATAGCGTACTTCGGCGACGTTGTTTTAATCATAAATCTAAATCCTTCATTTTCGACCACGCTGTAGGGGCGCAGGTCCTTTGAGATGAAACAGGCGCTGGATTTCGTGATTCTTTTTGCCCGTTCAGAGTTTGCTAGAAGTTTGCAGAAGAAGTGCAGTGTGGGTTGCTCTGCTGTTGGTGTTGGTCCCCGCTGCTCCTCTTTCAACTCCGGGTGATAGCGTATGATGTGAGAACGGGCGTTCTTAGTGTTTCCGAAGTATTTTACTTTCATTTCGCAAACACTGCATATTGAATAAGTCATGTCCAGCTCAGTCTTCCCCGGGAGGTTGTAAAAGACGAAGTGTGCCCAAACACATGCCTTCAATGACGACGGGACTGGCTGTATTTCTTGCTGCTCCAATCTGAGCTAGCCTTAGCACTTGTGTTTAGCCAGTAGCTTGCTCTATGGAAGCCGCGTAGTGCTACGGCGAGACAGAAGGTGTTTGAAAAAAATCGATTTTTGGAAATTATGAATCGATTTAAAATCGCGGAGGATAAGAATTTCGATTTTTACATGTTATGGAAAGTTCAATAACTCTTTGTGAGTTATCATAATGTTTCCCTTAGCCTGCGAATCCGGTAAAACACCCTGCAGGAGCCGTATTGTCACCAAACAATTCTACAATTCACATAAAATTCACTTAGCAGAGGCTTTTATCCACAGCGACGTACATCAGAGAGTAAGTACAACACAAGCAAGGGTCTAGAAAGGAGGAAACAACATCAGTAAGTGCAAACGTACAGCTGTGTCCAGACTTGATCGAAGGTGCTGACAGGCAAAGCAAGACATCGACAGCTTGAGAGTTCTAATCAGCATCAATACCATCCTAAATATTGTCAATGTCATTATCAAACAATACCACCACCATCATCATCATCATCGAAATCATCAGCGTCATCATCAATGTCATTAAGTGAGTAAATGTTCCCAGCTCGGGTCTTCAGCTTTTTCTTAAAGATGCAAAGGGCCTCTGCAGATCGAATGGAGTAGTTTGGTAGTTCGTTCCACCACCAGGGGGCGACAGAGGAGAAGAGTCTAGTTAGAAACTTAGGGCCCTGTTGTGAAGGTTGGATCAGACACCTTCTATTGGCAAATCGTAGTGGGCGGGGGGAGTGTACACCCTGGATGATAGAGTTTAGGTAAGGAGGAGCTGTTTTTGTTGCTGTTTTGTTTGCGAGTAGCAGGGTTTTAAACAAATGCCTCTGCTATTCTTCTAGGAAGAATGGCCAATGCGTATTCTGGTGATTATGGAGCTCTTAAGAAAGAAAGAAAGAAAGAAAGAAAGAAAGAAAGAAAGAAAGAAAGAAAGAAAGAAAGAGCATTGTGATATTACATATGCTCTTTTTCTAACAAATCATTAATTTAAACCAAACTTTAGAAGTGTTAAAACTTTAACATAAATCAGCCCGATAATCACTAACTTTGAAGACAGAAATCATGTTTGAGAAAAGTTTATTTGATGTGTATTTTAATTTTAAAGTTTGCCTCATGTTCCATCTGTTAACATGGAGTCAATGTTTGTGACCTGTACTGCAACCAGCCAGCAGGGGGAGCTCTAATTCTGTTGGCTCTAATGTAGTCTATTCATAAATCAATCTACAGTCTAGACCAAATTGTGGCATTTACTGACAATCACCCTCATTCGTAAAGCAGCAGAGTTAGCAGAGTATGAGCACTGTTACAATGTTTCACAGTTTGTGTCGTTGTGAGAAAGTAAAACACTGTATCCAAAGTTTTTGCATTCAAACAATACCATAAAAAAGCTTAAAAAACTGATCCTTTTGATTGTTTTGCATTGGAAATGGTTTCACATGTGGTAAAATCTCTTATGTTTCTTTGTGTTCTTATTTCTCTGGTGTGAATGCACATGTCAGTCAAACATGTGTGTAGTTCTTCAAAGTGAAAATCATAAAGCTTGCATGAAGTTAATATCTAAATTAATGTTTTGCTGTTAACATTTTGATGATTATTACTTGACACATTTGTACTTTCAACACAAGTAGGAGCTGTTTGCAGAATGGATGCAGACTTTCTGGTATAGGCTTCAGATATAGCAGTTAAATGTCAGATTCAAGAACAGCCAGGAGTACTGTTCATTGATGTGACCCCGGAAATACCTTGGCCCCCACAGGCCTCAACAGGCCCTTATGCATGCAAAGTAAGGCGAGAGAGACATACAGTATAGATGGAGAAAGACAGAGGGCCTGCTAATGTATTTAGTAGCCAGGCCTCGTTTAAGGAAAGCACTTAATGACTTTAATTGATCTTTATTAGCTTCAATTAGAGAGGGACACTAGGGGGGGAAACAAGGTTGTGATTCCTGCAGACAGATCAGAGGAGGTGAACAGAATCAGAGGGAAATAGCAGAAAGAGAGAGAGAGATAGTTTGAGAGAGAGCGTGAGAGAGAGAAAGAGCAAGGAGAAAGAAGAGAGAGTTTCAAAGGCAGCTTAGTTGTATACAAGAAAACGGAAAGAAGTAGCTGAGATTGTTGAAAGTGTTTCAACATGAGCAATTGTAATTGTACAGCATCCTGGGGCATTATGAAACTTTGCTTACAGCTAGTCTTCACTGGTGGAACACAAAATGTTGGTCAGTTTTAAAGAATGAGAGCATACCTTAATAGATACAAAAAGAAAAAAGTAAACCTGTAATGGCAACTACATTTACCACCCTCTTTGCGTGTTAGTCGATTGATCAAAAGTGAGGTGGAGATTGCATTTCCAAAATGGCAGCCCCATGGTTCAGCTTCACAACGCTTTTTCAGATACCATAGAGTGACTTCACTGAGACTACGTCCATGTTTTGTACAGTCTCTTCTAAATACATTTAAAAATATTCAATGTCATGATGTGATTGCAAGCCAGGCAACAAGGACAAATTACCTTTTTGCAAAACATTCAAATACATGTATCTTATTTTTGTGTATTGTCCAAATTAGATACAATGAATTTAAAAGTATAGAAAAGAGTATAATCTGTACTACATCATTTTCCCATGATTCAGTACCTCACATCCGTACTTTAAATATGCAATCAAATTGAGCAACAGGGATTGATCAGCTCAAAATAATGCAAACAAGTCTGTTCCACAATAAAAAGGAGAATGAAGCATATACAGGCGAGCCATTAGGTGATATAAGATCTATATCTGTATCCTAACCCTAATTCTGCAGTCCTCTCATCCAGCCCACCATCCATCCCTTCCTCTTCCCAGCGCTCTGTTTGTGTTTCTAGGGGGAGCTGGCTGACCCCTGACCTCAGGCTAATGAGAGCGATAACGAGGATTAAAAGGGGGTGACTGGAAGGTGTCTGAGAGTGGGGTTTAAACAATTACACTGTGCTGCCAACATGCCTTTCTTCATGACTCAGGAAATTACAGTCTCTCGCTCCCCCCCCCCATTCTCTTTCAGTCAGCACACAAAAGAAAGGGCTTATGGAAAATAATAAATTATCTCGGGGCCACGTTAACTTGGATGTAAATCGCCGGGCAATTATGTTTTAATAGCCCTTTAAGAGAATGAGTAATTGGGTTGACACTACTGGGGTTGATCATACTCACCCGCCTCTCTTTGTGCCCACTGGAAGCGAGCTGTGGGCCTGTGTGTAGGTCAGCCTACAGGAGGACTATATGATAGTCAGTCAGTTAGCTTTAAAACCACCGCAGGACAAGTGGATGACCGTCATATATCTGTTCCAGAGAAGATTTTATTTGGGTAAAACTAGTATTTTCAATGTCCTTTTTTTAAATTTAAAACAAAAGTGTTTGATGAGAAAACGTATTTAGTATTAACGTCAGTGAAGCTCTTACATCCCTCTTGAAAATATGTGTTGGCTACCAGCAGTTACATCTAACATATAACTAATTACCTTGTATTCCCCCTCAAAGACTGTGTGTATTAAGGCAAATTACAATAGGCTCAGTTAAATTAAAACAGGCAGTATGTAGTAGTACACACTAATATAGACACAAATACACACAGAGGTGAGCAGAACCCTGGCCAGCTCCCTGTGACCTCTGACCCTGATTGTGATCTGTGGATTATCAGCATGTGTCTTGATTTGGCCACCATGGGGGGATATGGAAGCAGGATGGAGAAGGGAAGAGCACACGACAGGCCAAACCTGGTGAGTCGAAAAACCTCTAAAAATGAGAGTAGAACAACACAAACAGCAGGGGAAGAAGGAAGGAGTAAAGGAGAAAGATAGATGAGAGGAAAAAGAAGACAGAAAAAAAAGGAGGAAATAGTAATAGAGATCTGAGGCTAGACTGAGTCTGACACATACAAGGAAATAATCAAACTCCTCGGCAGGATGTCAGACCTTACTGCAATGAACAAGCAAATGGTGGGATAAACCTATATTTATCTCCTCTTACTTTCATCTCAGGAGGAAGACAAACAGGGTAAGAAATTGATCAGATGAGCATCTGTTAGGCTTGGCAACAGTCACAAGTCTACGGAGACTGTCTTCAATCCCCATTTTTCAATCTTTTCTCCATTACTGTCAACATTGTACAGGCACTTAAAGCACTGCTCCACAGTAAAGAAAGAAAAAAAAGGGGGAGTTGTATGTGCAGATAAGGGCTGTTCTTCACCCTGTTAGTGTTCAATTTAAGATGGAGGTTCTCTAATTCTGCAGCCACAGTAAGTGGCTATTTGTGCAATGAGTTTCTGTAGGAGAAATAGATTGAAATAAGTTGTTTTTCACGATACCTTTTTTTATTTAAAATTTCAAGAGCTATATCAAACAACCACGCGATCCTTAGTATTTGACCTTTACATACATAGAGGACAACCACAATGCTTTGAAGACCAATAGTTAGTCACATATTTCTGCACTGTTGGCGAGATTGTAGGACGATAAGAATGGAAATGTAGTTCATGAATCAGGTCATATGATCTTAGGAAGCCCAGCCTCTAGTGGCTGCCACTGAGTTCTTTCACTGAGTAAAAACAAGACAGAACTAGGGCTGCAACTATACATTTTTGAACAATCAAATTGTTCCAATAATTCTCTCATTTAATCCATTGATCATTTGGCTGTCTCTCGGCTGGCCTGGGAACGCCTCGGGATCCCCCGGGAAGAGCTGGACGAAGTGGCTGGGGAGAGGGAAGTCTGGGTTTCCCTGCTTAGGCTGCTGCCCCCGCGACCCGACCCCGGATAAGCGGAAGAAGATGGATGGATGGATGGATGGATCATTTGGTCTTTAATTGTCAAACAGTAGTAAAAGAAATACTCCATCACAAGAAACAGAGGCCCATATTCAAATGTCTACATTTCTATTGTATGTCTAAAAACCATCTAAAACCTGTTAGTCTTCTGCTAAGAAGACAAACAATGAGCACATTTATTTTGCATTTATGATGCTGGAAACATACATTTGACTGAATACTCAACAACTGTTGTTTGACTCAACACAGGTTAAATGTGAGCTTGCAATACCTATAAATATCAGAGCTGGACATTTCTCTTGGCCCTATTTCAGAACTGTAAAAAATTTAATTTTTCTCAGGCATAATGCAAAACAAATAATAATGGGGGGATGATCAAATACTGTTAGACACAACAACCCTGGAGAGAAGGAGAAAAAAAACGATCTAAAAAATGGCTGGTTAATATTTAAGGAGACATTTTTCTATTTTCTTGCGGGGCGTGCTAAGAAAATGGACAGTAAATGGACAGAGTGCAGAGTGTAGGGCTGCGACACCTTACACCACAGCTAGAAAGCCACACTTATTACAAAGATAGACTCAAAACAAAAACAACAAACTTCTGTAAAGGATCCCACAAACAGGACCATACTGTTAGTCATTTATGCACTGACAACATATAGTGCTATGGAGCACCTTCTGATAATTTCCTGTTTCTTTATAAGTGTGTCTTTGTGTATCCTCATTCTCTACCTCCCATCTTCATTGAGGCCCTTTTATTCCCTCCTGAGCGGCTCCGTCACCCATGTCGCTGGGGGACAAGGAGAACGTGGCGTTTTCCCTGGATCAAAAATTTACGAGCAATTAAAAGTCGGCCGACGCCCGACATCCATCAGCCCTGTGTGCTGCTGCCAGGCTGGGTGAGGGGGACTCGCAGTAAACCACAGGCTATATACTTTTATATCTGTTTTCCCTCCAAAGAGGGAAGGTTATGACAAAATTATGTTTTACTGTCCGCGGTTTCTCGTCCGATGTAGACATCTTTCACAGAACAGGCTTGTTGGAGGTCAGAGTCCCTGGGAAGGAGAATGGCTAAGAAATATGTCTGTGTGTAAAAATGTGTGTGGAGTTTATGTTCGGTGATTTTTTTTAACTAGTGACAGAAGCCTTTCACACAATAGGAATAACAGAGTATCTACTTCTCTGGTCCATCAGTTACAGAGGGAAGAGTGACCTAATTACACTGTTGTTTATTACTGCAGAGCTCTGATTTATTTCCCCATGCTGACGTCATTTCAGCACTGACTCTTCCTTTTCAATGAAGTAAAAGACACTTTTTGTATTCAAGCACAAACACATGCACTCATGCACAATGATCCATTGCAACACAACTAATACAGAAAAAAGCACACAAACCCTCATACATCAACTCAGTCACTCTTTCTCTTTTCTGGCTGCTCACGACAGGCCCAGACTCATTTGCATCCTTAATTGTGTTGTAATGTACTTTTAATTTGAAAATGGAGGCAATTAATTATTTTGATATGGAACAAAATGCCGCAAATGTAAACACACTAATGGTTCCTCATGAACAGAGAATCATTTTTCAAAAGAGGAATTGAATCTTATCTAATTTTTTAATGCTGTACTATTTTTTCTTTGTAAGATAACACTTTTGCACTCACACATTCTCCTTGATATTCACTTTGTCTTTGCAGAGAGGGCAGCATTTCTTTGTTCTGTTCTGCCGCCGTTATTTTCCATCTAAATCTCCCACAGGTTAATTACTGTAGTCTGTTTCACCTATGTTATCAGAAGAGATTAAATGAAATGAAGCCTGTTTGGACATTCTGCTACTGCTCCATACGTCATCCCTCCGGAACAAGCTGCTAACATCAGACTCTCCACTTTCTATTTCTGGGTCAGAGAGGCTTCAAGTGGAGATGTGAATCGCAGATTAATTTTTTCCCCTTCGTCTACCATGATCAATAGGTGTCATTGTTCAAAGGATAGCAAGCAATGCCAGGAGGGGGGTAAGAGGGGAGAAATGAGGGAGATCCATTTGTACAGAGGCAAGAAAAAAAGGAATGCTTTCACTCCCTCAACCTGATAAACTACCCAGAGAGATGAACAGGATGGATGCATGTTATTTTTTTTCCTCTTTTCACCCATTTTCCATCACATTTCCCCCCCTCATATCCTTTCTAACTCCTTTCTCACAGACACACAAATTTCTGTCTTCTTATATCTCTATACACCCACCCCCCCCCCCCCACCCAACCACCACCCTTCACCCCTATCTTTTTCAATCTCCCCCCCACTTCTGAATCCCCTGAGGGTGCTGGGAGCTCACTGACATCACAGCCGGCCTGGCAACAGCCTATAAATTATGAGTGACAAGTCTTTGGACCAATAAAAGCACCACCATATTTCATGCACAGTAAATCTGATTGCAGATTGCTGTGGCGTGTGGCGGGTGACATGTTTATTGTTGTCGTGGCTGTGGAAGCTGAAAGGGGGGACGGATGAGGGGAGGAAGGGTAGCTCCCCAACATCAGAGTTTCTAAAGCTCCCAGTCTATATGGAGGTCAACCAGATGGGAACTCAGGGATGCGGGGAACCCTCTTTACCCCCCTCTCCACCCAAATCTTAAACATACACGCACGCACACACACACACACACACACACACACACACACACACACACACACACACAAACACACATAAACAGAGATACAAACACGTCAGTGCCAGCCATCTAAAAGGCATCTATTTTTCCTCCAGCTTTCACAAAGCCAGGCAAATTCTTTCTCTGAAACCATCTGTCCTCAATCTGCACATACTCTACGTGAAACTTGAAAAAGGGTTGTGTTCAAAATCTTTTGAGGATTTCTCTTAAAGTGAGACTATGTAACTTTAGAAATACGTATCAAACCGTGTCTTCTTTTTTTTTTTTACAAATAAAGTGAGCGTAAGTATAAGCAATTTGTTGCCTATGAAGTTGTACCTTGGCTTTTTTTGCTGCTGTCTCACTTGCTCTCTCACTTTTGCCATATTAGGTTTCCTTTTTTGAAGACAGCTAAACACACCAATAGAATGAACAAGATACTTCAGCCACAATGTCCTGGACTGATAAGTATGTGTGATTAAAAGTGCTTTTTTTCTGGAGTCTTGATGCAGAGAAATCCACACAGTTTTATCTCAATAGCTGCCCTATAGGCTCGAGATAACAGTATCAAAAAGGACTTTCACACTTGCAGAAAACTCCTGAAAAACTCCTGATATTTGCCGAAAGGGGCTGTATATGTGAACACAAACAGATGGATTTTTCGCACGGACTTCACTGGGAGTTTCTCCTGATGTGAGAACGCAGCAGGATATTATACGGATAATTCACCTCGAGCCAATGTGGGAGGGAAGTGACGTTTCTATACTATGACTGCTGCATGGTGCTTAAGAGTGTATACACACGACCGCTACCATCCCCATGCACGTAATTAAATAGCTGCATTACGTTTTCTGTTTGCCAGTATGTTCTTCTCCACTCTTTTGTTGATAGTGTGATTCCGTTGAAATACACATAGCATTGATATAAAATTATCAGTATAGCATCGTATAGCGGACTCTGTTGCTCTGTCCGCTACTTCTTCGTCGTTTTTTTACGTCACGTCTTAACTCAGGAGACCCTACGTCCCACCTACTGTCTGACAAGGATAGTCTTGTGAGTTGCATAATGTGAACAGCAAGGTCAGGAGAATATCTGGAGCAGTCCGTGCATACGTGAAAACGGCTATAGAGAGTCTAATGCATTGCATCTAACAAGCAGTCAGGCAAATAGGCAAAGTATGGAAACCAAAGAAAGACATTCTAAAGTGACAACCTCAAACAGCTTAATCAAATGCAGAAATGTGGCAAGTCAAAGAAAACATGTCCCAAGGACTCAAAAGAGTAATCAATACACCAAAAAATAAATCATCAAACAAACAGACAATATCAACGATGCAACAAGTAAAAGCCTTTTACATGCTCTAATCGTGTTCAATAGTTTTTAGTGTCCCAAAGAAACTTCTAACGTGTTGCATTTTTGATCCATTGTACTTTGTGACCTGCAGCTCGTAGGTATTGTATTTTGTTTTATGTCCAGCCTGGTGTTTGATGCTCTTTATGCATTGTAGAATAAGTAAAGGTCTCTCTTAGTTTGTCCGTATTTTATTTTTTTTAAATGTTGTTTTTCTAGTTGCAAGTGAGGGGACATGTACCGGTATTTCTGAAATGTTGTGATCTTTTTGTTTGCGTTTTCTCTCTGTTTCATGTTTTTTTTTTGCAATGCATTTTTGTTTAAAAGCAACATTTAGTTTGGTGGCCATTGGCGCTAACAGGATGTCTCTGAGTGCATCTGTAGAACATGCATAGTACATGTATCTACATACCCAGCTCAGCCTCTGACTTGCAGCTTATTGCTTTGCCCAGCTCTCACCAATGTGTAAAACCCTGTCCACTGTTACCCTAGTCCAGCTTCTTGCTCGGTCACTCTTTTTCTCTTCTTTAGATTTATCTGTCACTGTCTTCATCCATCTCTTAGCCTCAGCCAATGTATCAGACACTACTGAGATGTGCTAACTTCTTCCTTTTTCGCTGAAGGCTGGTGTGTGAGCGAGTGCTGTAAAGCCGTATGCACGACTTGCAGGAGAGCCGCGGCCTGCTGCCAAAGGTACATAGTGCTGCCAGCAGGCAACTGGAGAAATGTGCCATTCTCCCTGTTGAAAGTTGTTGTACTGTTGGATCAACTTTCAAACGACTATTTTAGGGTGGAAAAGTTACATATTGTTGCTTTAAATGGCTGCTGTACAGCAACGAAAATCACCTTTCCTCACCTAAATTATGACTCCTTTAATCATCATTCAATTGTGCACGGTATTAATGGTTTAGAAATAACTACATCTTTTAAAATGTAAAATGTGTTCCCTTTGTTTTCTTTTGGTGAAAATGGATGATGTTTGTATTTCCTGGTTATAACTGCTGATGCAGTCGTTCCTCAGTAAATAAACAAAAAACAAGTAAGGTTAAAAATCACTCTCTTAGGAATAACAGTGCTTTTATAAACTGGCCAAATCACAATTGGCTCTAATGGTAACAACTTTAGAAAAAAATGACCTTATATGAATGAAATTACAAGTCATATGATAAATGATACAACAACTTAGCAGACATGAAGAACAGACTCACATAATTATATAACAGCAGAATCCAAATAAAAAGGCTTTTCCCCTCTAACATCGCCAACATCCTGAAACAGCATACAACATTGTCTTCAATTTTCTAATACATGGATCCTCTCATTACTGATATCATATCTGATTTGTAATGTATTGTAACAACCTAGTCTATGGTAAGTGACCCTGTGCATTGCATTGTCTAGTCCATCCGTCCTCATCCCTGCAATAAACCATTCTTCATAATTAGCCTGCAGTATGATCTGGGCATTACAAGTCCTCTGCCACAGCCCCTAAATGGACAAATTTCAACCGATGCCTGCTGGTGTGATCGGCATCATTATATTTTAATTAATCCATTCTTCTCACAGCAACACAGTAATTACAATCTATTTTACGACACGGCATGCTGCGAAAGACAGGATGGAGGAGAGAAATAGAAAGGCACTAAGAGGAAATAACAGCAAGAAGAGGGAAAAGAAGGGGAGAGGAGGGACGTAAAAGAAAATGAGGAAAAAAAGGTAAGGAGAGAGAAGAGACAAAGAGCAGAAGAAAAAAAAAAACATCACAAATGCTATGACTGATTACCAATATGTCATTGCCTGGCTGACATTGTAAAAGCATTGTAAAAGCGTTTATATGATGTCTGGAGGAGCACAGAGCTTTTTTCTCTCTCTCTCTTCTAGATTCGTGCTTCATACAGTCAAAAGGAGAGGCTCCATTTCCTCCAGCCTCTGTCTATATAAATCAGAGCAGGTACGGACACTCAGACACGCTGTGGGTGTGATAATAACATTAGAGGATTACAATGACACTCCTCCCTGGACAAGATCACCTGTCTCAACTGTCATAAAACAGCTGCTTTTTGCGGTTTAAGCGCTTTATATGAGGAGAGTGCGTAGGTGTGTGTGTGCACATTGAAGTGGTGACTGTTCAGGGGCAAACACAGTGTAGTGAACAAGTTGAGGCTTACACTGCAAATGTTATCCATGAAAAGTTCTGCACTTGAGCAGTGTCTAATAAGTAACACCCGATCTCTCCAGTTTAAATACCTAAATGTGTTACCTGCAGCTGAAGGCTTGACCTCTCTTCCGATTCAATGTGATATTTTAAACAAGCAGTGAAACTCTGCTGTGTTACAATGACACGACCAAGAAATGTGGTCAAGAAACCTCCAGGGCACTTAAGGTGGTTTATGCAGGTACCTGAAATTATCACAGCTAGAGATCATATAGAGATAATTATAGTAATCTTACATCCCATAACCACAACCACAGGCTCCCTGCGTACTCTGTAGATACAGTTTTACACAAACAAAAGTTCCAACATTGAGAAATATCTTCAGGGGCTCTGAGACATATAAACTGATGGATCACTATCTAGTGTATACACCGGGTACGACTACAACATGCACCACACAACAATGGTGTAGCATGAATGTTTATTTCTATAGAATTATCATTATATGACGGATCACCTTACACAGTATATAACACATACATGTGTGCCAAATGTTGAATGTCACCTTCTATACTGGTGAGAATATGGTTAACCAAAATATGACTTTGTGTTACTTTTATTTTCGCCTTTCCAATATATATTTGAAAATGAAGAAACAATTCAAGAAGGGGGATTGATGGATGATGATCATGATTTTATGTGGAATAAAGTTTCAGCTAATAACAGTCTCAATAAAGGCACACAACGCATTTATCAGGATTGTGAATGTGGCAAATATGATGGCACATAATGCAAGGTATAAGTGAAATATGTCACTTATGTAGTAAGCACATGTGTTTTTAACAACCTCGTGACCAAAAAAGAACTGATCAGAAACAACAAACCATCACACCAAAGATTCATTACAAACACATAATGGATATTTCTTATAAATCTCCGCCTGACTTGTAATGAGAGTTCGACAGTTTCAGATATATTCTTATTCCCTTATGTAAGGGTGTTAGACATGAAGAATGCTTTGATCGGGTGAAACAAATCCAACAAGGGTGAAACAGAAAGACTACATCTTTTCTTTTAGAATTAACATTCTCAAGTCTTTGATGATGATGATGATGATGATGATGATGACTTCAGGGTGCTACAGCTCCTGGCTGAATTATGGCTCGCTGCACATAAATACCCCAAATACCATGATTTTTGTTTTGTTTCTCTGTATGCAATGCAATGCTAAACAGCTGCTAGCTTAAGCCCATAGATTAACTCTACAGGCACGAGGGGACATCAATTGCACAAAGAAAAAATAAGAACAACTATAGGGCTTTCACACTTAAAAAACTCCTGATATTTGCCGGAGGAGCTGCATGTGTGAACGCAAACAGCCGAATTATTCGTTCCGAATTTCTCCTGTCAGACCCCTAGTATCAATAAAGTTTATCTTATCTTATCTTATATTGTCATTATAGCATCGTATAGCGGACTCTGTTGCTTCGTCCCCACCCCCCCTCCTGTCTGACAGGGATACTCTCCCTCTTTGAGGTGTATATGTGAACAGACAGGTCATTAGAATAACCGGAGCAGTACTCCTGAAACGGCTCTAGATTCTAGACTTGTTGCTAACAAGGACGCAGTAACAAATAATTAAGGATGTCGAGTGAGGTGGCTACCATTGCGAGTCAATTTTATGTATAGTGATTGGTTAATACACCATTGAGAAAATTATGAAACCATATCTTTGTGTTTAAAACCATGTGTGAGTGGATGCTTCACAATACCTATGATGAACATGGTATCCTTCTGCGTTGATGTTCCACCCAGGCTCTTTGGGGTCGGGGATCTTTGCTGTCTTGGCGATCAAATGCTGAACATCCCTCCACGTCAGCGTAGGACTGGGGCAAGAGACATGAAACAGAATTTCATCAAACGCATCCTTCCTTCGGCCGTGTTCTACACAGACTGAAACCACAGAGGAAGCACTTCAACTCTGCGTGATACTCTGAAGAAAAACCTGCAGGGAGCAGAATATGAGCTCTAGTCCTGTGTAGAACGAGGCTGGAGGACTGTTTTATTAGGACTTAAGGCACATCCTATCAGGCATGCATGTTATGCTTCTACTACATTTATGCTAAAGTTTATGGACACATAAACTGCTGTGATGAGACACTGCCATACCTTTTACAGCAGGTCCTCCAGACATGAAAGCACCTGTTTAAGTCAAACTACGATTTTAATAACGGTGTCAGTAAAAAAATGTGAATTTAAGAAAGAACATTTGAGACTTTAACAAAAGAGCCTAGAGAGTCCAATGTAGAAAAAAATCTTCTTTTTAATCCCAGGCAGGGGAATTCTAATAGAGCGGACTCAAGTGTCATGTCAAGCAATATACTAATGGAATCCAATTAAGACCTTTAAACTGCGCCGAGAGCTGGAGGATATTAGCTCAGTTTTCTATAACAAAAGACCAAAGGGTCGTCAACGAGGGCTTTTTCAGGATATAAAAAGCATAAAAGAAATTGGGTTTTTCTGCTTTATCCACTCATTATTGTTCCCTAAGAAAATGAGTTGAATTGAGTAGAAGAAAACCCGCTTGGCCACCCATTCTGAACAGCCTTTTCTCTTTCTGAGAAAAAAAATTGATCTACTGTTTGCTTAAGAATTTCACATGAACAGTCATTTCTCCATTTCAGGAACAGAATGAAGGTAATTCCAGGTGTGCAACGCTGTTTGACTCCATTTTCCCCTATTAATGACATGACTACAACACATGCATGTCAATTCTGCCACGTCAAGATATATTTTCATAGTTTTGTACTGATGTGAAGACATGCCCTTAATATCACACAGGTTTATCGTGGTGCTGTTGAGTGTTTGACATCTCAGGAAACATCAGGCTCAGATAGAAACAGAAGTATTCCATTCACGTATTGAGAAAAAAATAAAGCAGAACAAAAGCGGGTAGAGAAGCTTTCATTAGCAGCATAAAACAAAAAACCTCGGCAAGCGGCGAGAGCAGGCAGCTAAAACAACATGATAGGAATAATACCAGTAACACTAATAATAGACGGATAGAATGAAACAAAACACAACGCACAAACAATTATTTTAAGCTTTGATTTCAAAGGGATTGGAGTGTGTGTGCGTGTGTAGGGGGGGAATAGGCTTTGTACTTTTGAACTGTTGCTGCTCACTGCATGTGTCTGTGTGTATGAGTGTGCGCTCTGTATTATATATTAGCGGCAGCAGCGTGATTCTGTTGTGTGTGCACCCCCACCTCCATCATCAGCACCACCACCACCATCAGCCCTCTGGTGGAATCAGAGAAACCCCCGCGGCCCCGGCTGGTTTGCATAAAGCAAACAAAATTAAATTTGCTTTGCTAAATCAAAGCATGTATGGTATTCCAAGCCGCTCTCTCTGGGACAAATTACTTCAAACGGCCTCCTTTGTATCATAACAGAATAAAAAAAAAATCAGCCCAATCAGCGGCTCTCCAAAACCCTCGACTCGGGAATTAATTATTGAACCGAGGGCTTTTCTCCCTCCTAGCAGTCCGCGACACAGATCTATTTATTTTGGAAAAGTCGTTTTGCTCTTAAAAACACACTGTTGGCTGAAAACCCAGTTAACTGCTATCTCTCTCTCTCTTAATGTTTTCAGTCCTCTTTTCTGCACAGACCCTGAAGGGGCATGTGAATAGGTTTAGGCCACGTAATTAATTTGAAAATCCCACAACCAGCATCCACCATAGTGCTGGTAAAACAGAAGTATTGCTTATGCTATAATGGACTTAAGATGAACTGAGCTGTTAACGTGTAAGGTTTTTTACACAGAGGTGTCATTGTTCTTTCTCTGCACTCCCTCTCTGCACCAATGCTAGACTATGTGGTTGTCCTCCTGTTGGTTTTGGTTTGGCACGGAGCATTGTTTATTGAGTGTGGGATGCAGCTCAATTAGAAAAAGATCAGCAAAGACTAAGAATCCTGTAAGGTAATTCTTAGTGTATGATGTATTTTTATCCATTTAAGACAGGGTTGGTAACTTTCTCCAAATACACTTTTTAAGATTTTGTTTGAGATTGTCTTTAGGTCCTGACAGAAATTAATAATTCATGTGCTCTGAAAAAGGAACAAAGTAAATCCTTCATCTGTAGAAGTTGGAAGCATGTAAAAACTTCAACCAATGTCTGCGACAAGGTACCAATCTAATGAACCAGTCAGTCCTCCCTGTCACCCTGCTCGTTCTTTACCCCTTGCGTGCACTAGCCCACACTCAAAGCGCGTCACCGATGATAGAGTTTATACTGTGAGTTTGTCATTGGCCGCTCTGAGTAGTAGAATAGTCACGTTTAAAAAAAAAAAACATGTGTTATGATTAAGTTAAGCGTTTACTTGCCGCTGAATGAGACATGAGACGACGTAGTTTCTACACAATGCAAGTGATGAGTCGAGGTCTGCTTCTGGAGCAATGGCGCTTGTGCATGTAAGTGAGGGGCGTGGCTTTTGAGGGAACACAGAGGGGAGGGGGTGGGTGTATTTCTCTGAGGTGTGGGGATCTTGGAGGGTTTTCCTGCGTGTTCTCGTGAAGCAGAAAACGGCGTCGCTCGGGCCGAGGTGTACAAGGAGCACTGAGGGAATGCTACTTCCACAATCATGCTAGTTTTCGAAAAATTACCAACCCTGCGTTTAAGAAATCACATATTTTTCTACTACAAGCATTTTATGCTGGTAGCTTTACAATGCAAATTGTATGCTACCAAAACTTGATAAGACAATGTCTTACAGCTTATGGCACTATGATGCAGGGTGTGGGTCTCTTTTACTAGCTTGTCAAAATTTCAAAATGCTAAGGCGATGAATTTAGACTGAATAAATATTGTGCAACTCCACAAACATGATAAGCTAAGAAAGGGGACAAGAGTTTCTCCAAACATGGAAGCTGTGCTACTTTTATCATCTCTATTCCCCTTCATAAAAATAGTGATAATAATGCTATAGGCCTATTGAATAACGTGTCACGTGAAAAAACGCAGAACAATAAGGTTCATAAATGCATCCTTGAGAAAAAAAGATGAAAATGGAAGCTGGTAGAGAGTACTTGCACGGTTAACAGTTCAATTGCTGCAATGCAGCTGGCAAGGTAACACTGACATCCTTGCAAGCTGGAAACATGCTATTGGTAGCTAGCTACAAAAGATTTCAAAGCCAAAGACCCAAAATCATTTATCTCTGAACATAAGAAACAGTACGTTACAGTAAAAGGTTATTCACTTTGGGGCAGCTGTGGCTTAGTGGTAGAGTCTGTCATCACTCAACTGGAAGGTCAGGAGTTCGATCCCCAATACACTTGAACCCAAGTTGTCCTGCTGCTTCATCAGCAGCCGGTGAATGCGTATAACTGTTAATACTGATGGACACTTTACATGGTAACCTCTGCCATCAGTGTGTAAACATATGTGAATGGGTAGGTTTGACCTTTGGTGTAAAAGCCCTTTGGGTAGTCAAGAGACTAGAAAAGGGCTATACCAGCTCAAGTCCATTTACCATTTTTTAAAGATCATGTTTTTTGGGCCTTTTTGCCTTTATTGGATAGAACACCTGAAGAGAGACAGGAAGTGTTGGGAGGAGAGAGTGGGGGATGACATGCAGCAAAGGGCCGAGGTCAGATTCTAACCCACGGCTGCTGCGACAAGGACTACCGTCTGTACATGGGGCGCGCATTAACTTCTAGGCTATCCGATGCCCCTATGAGATCCTTTTTTTGCTTGAAACAGTTGGACCACATGTACCGTCACATGTTCATGACTTACTTAAGCACGTGATTCAGCCATATCAATTGATCACATAAATAAAAAAGGCACAATTAATTTCCCTCCTAAATTTTAGTGTGTTAAATGCTGTTCTGAAAAGTATATCAAACATATCACCCATCAATCATCAATTCAACTCATGCATGAAGAACATACACTTAAAAAACCCAGTGAAGGCATCATGCTTCCTGTCATGGATTATCAATCTGTGGAAACTCAACACTGTAAAATTATAATTGCAGACACTTGTTTTAGGATAAACAGTAGCTGGAGAAACTGACATCACTCTTACGAACACCATAAAATTTAAGCACACTGTCCAGCACACACATGATCACAACAAGGCTACAGCTCACAGGAGATTGGGGCAGAGTGCAACATTATATGAGCATCCTCGAGACCCTTTCAGCTTCATCCTGTCGCCAAGGCTCACAAAGCAGCACAGCAGCCGTCACAGTGAGCACACAACTGTTTACAAATCCCCAGTTAATAGGATCAGGCCTCATTGACTGAGCCGCTCCAATGTGTCTGATGTAATCTATTAGCTGTATGATAGTCAGTGTCTCAGTCCGATCGATAACTCTAGGCCACCATATTGCTCCACTGTGGACTGTTACTCCTCTTTAGTGCGGCTTAGAATGCAGGCTTAGTAACTATAAAGTGTGCGTGTGTGTGCCGAGGATTGTGTCCGTCAACTTGTCCTTGTGTGTCAGATCATGTACTGGTGTAAAAATCAGAGTTTTAACATTGACATTTGTGTTTTTGTATGTGTTAACAGTTACTGTGTATCCGAGCATAGAAAATATGTGTGCACAAAACAATTTTGTGAAAAAAAACAACGTTTATGTTTGAAAAGTTCAATCATGAAACATACTGCAGTTGATATTTAGGCTGACTTTTACTCTGTAATGCTTAAATGGACAAATTCATGTGGGATTTTGTGTGACTATGTTGAATTTTTTAATAAGCATACACTTTTAAATGGGTGCAATATTGTTCAATGCTTAGATTTGTGCATTAATGCCAATTAAATGTCGATGGCATTTCTGAAAGTGCATGTTCGTTCATCTGTGTGTGTGCACAATGTTTGTGCGTGTTGAAGGGTGTCTGTAGCTGGTGTAACTGGGTTTCCAATTAAGTTGAACCACAGGCCGGATCAATGCTAGTCCTCTGTGTGCAGGAATGAGCAGCCCTGGGCCCTCAGAGCATGCCCACGAATAATTTATCACTCACACTGGGCCCCAGCAGAGAGGAGGAGGAGGAGAGGAGAGGAGAGGAGGAGGTGGAGATGGGGAGCACAAGGACAAAGTGTCCAGCCCAGGGGAGGTAGCGCAAAAGATGGGCAATCGAGGGGACAGAAAGATGGAGGGGCGAAGAAAGAGAGAGAGATCAGCACCCAGAGGAGAACACTGTCAGCTCGCGGTCATTTAGAAGCCTCACACTCCACAATTTTTCTGGTAAACAACCATTGAAAATGAAATTCTTCAGGGAGCACAGGGCACACAATTCTTTTTAGCACAGAGTTCTGTGTGTTTGCAAATGCTTAAAATAGGAAAATCATGAAAATTATGAAACATAGGATCAATCAGTTTTTCAATAATTGCCTTTTTAAGATAAGATAAGAAAAATCACAAAAAAACTGTAAAGAACTTATAGACTATAAGTCTGCTGATTCGATCGCACATATTCATGAATACAATTTAAAAATGGTAATTATGTGACATTTGGGTTGAACATTATGTTCTATGTTTTTCTCCCCATTCTTGCCATATAAATCATATAACCTCAAACAATAACAGTGTTTGTGACTTCTTCTAATAACTAGGGGTCTAATGAGATCTGGTGCCATGACATGTGGGGATGTTTTTGAGTGGCAGCCAGTGAGGAAACAGATTTCAGCTGATCTGTGATCCGTTAGGGCAGGGGTTCCCAAACTTTTCAGCCTGTGACCCCCAATATAGCAGTGCTAGAGCCTGGGGACCCCCATTGTCCCTAGAGGTGCTTAAAAAATTGGACATTGCACACAGCCACGCACACTATTAGGCCTCTCCAAACACTGGCATTAGAACACCACACAATAGCCCAAACACCATCATATTTTTGTATATATTTTCAAATTGATGGGTGTGATATGCAATTTGAAACCATTTTCCATTTTTAAATGTTTTTGGAGGAATCTCGCGACCCCCCTAACAGTGTCTTGCGACCCCCCAGGGGGTCCCGACCCCCACTTTGGGAACCACTGCGTTAGGGATCCGCG
The DNA here is from genome assembly GCA_020745685.1 of Tautogolabrus adspersus. Classification (NCBI taxonomy): domain Eukaryota; kingdom Metazoa; phylum Chordata; class Actinopteri; order Labriformes; family Labridae; genus Tautogolabrus; species Tautogolabrus adspersus. Next base: position 23,475,860 of record CM036542.1, read on the forward strand.
GGTCGATAGAAAAGTTATCAACATGGTGTAAAACAAATGTACTGTGATGCTAAATCCCTGTGCAGAGTCTCAGTAAAAAGAATACAGTGTTTAATTTAATTGCACCATGGAGAGTCGCTGTACAAAATTAAGAAATTCAGTCTTTTAAAAAATATTTTTTTATGCGTTTTCCACAGACTTTTACCCACAGATGGCTCATAAGGTTCTGATATTTCAGTGTTTAAGGTTACTTTCATTGAAAAGCTGCTTTGACATTTCTCCATTTAAACTCATTGAGTCCCATGCATGTATTAATCATGCAGGTATCTGCTGGTAGCTGTGTATAACATTAATCAAAAACGTAATGTTAGTATCACTACAGCCTGTTGTAAACTGCAGCTGTTAACTTAGCAAAAAAAAATGCTACCGAGCCCTGTGTATGCTTCAACAACTGAATATGTTCAGTATTTCCTAACAAACGCTCCACCGTTTGTTTTTCCTGTTCAGCTCGATCTAACTGCTTCTACTGTTACTACAGGAATCGTAGCAATGAGTGTATAGCGAAGAGAATTGAGTGATGCACTTTAAAATAGCATGGAAATGCATCATGATTTGACGTGCTGTTAAAATGCAAAGTTTGAGTCGTGGCTAGCTGAGGAGTAGAAAAGTTATATAATATAAATGTATTTTTTGTCATCCGAAGTTGCAACCTCAAGTTAACTTACACATAACTTTGTTCCAGAGGGGTTTCAGTGGTCTTTACCTTATTTTAACAAAAACGTAACCATCAATCTTGTTAGATAGCAGGATCTAATGTGTTGGTACAAGAAAAGCTGCAGGTTAAACCTCACTGTCTCATTGTAGGCAACACATCGTCTGCTTGGACACTCCTCATTTAGATCATCGGCTGAACCACATTGCAGCTTTATTTGAAAGTCAGAGAGAAAAACTCACACATATGGTAATAAAATTGCAGAGAAGCAAAGAAACACCCACATGCTGAAACAAACAGATGAAGGGAAACGCATTTAAAAATATATGCACTGATATCAGTCACTGCATCACAACAGTGTTAAAACACACGTGTGAGCAGGTACAGAACATATAAAAACCCCACACACAAACACAGATCAAAGTCAACTGGGGAACTACACACACAAGCATGTCCCCACCCTGTGGAGTGTCAGAGTCCAAGGTTCTCTCCGTCTCCGTCCTTAGTTCGTCTCTATTAATCTCCCAGTAGCGAGGCGTGGACTGTAAGACGCTCCACATCGCTCTGTAATCTTCTCTTAATGTGCTGCACTCTAAGCCTAAGTGAACCCATTTGGAGTGACTGTGAGCAGACTGAGATTCCTCCCATGTTATCTGAACAAGTGTTACTAATGGGTTTATCAATTAGGCCAAGTCCAATAACTGCATGCCTGCAATCTCGTTTAAATACACTTCACCGGCCTTGATTTCTGTGCTTAATGAGAACATGTGTATATGCACACACCCACACCCCTGTGTGTGTATGTGTGTGAGTGTGTGTATGTGTATGTGTGTGAGTGTGTGTGTGTGTGCGTGTGTGTTCATAATCTTAGAACCAAGGCCAGTTTAAATTTGTATATATTGTATGTGAATAATTCTGTGCGTACAAATGTATTCCATGTGTTCTTCTCAAAGCTAAATTGACACATAAAAATATTCATTAATGTGTAACGCTTTGTATGACAATTTGTGTCGCTGTACTGTAAAATAGGTTTGCACTTATGAATCACTTCATGTACTCTAACACTTATCATGAAGTAAAAATGTTCACACCTTTGAACAAACTAGATTTGTTGTGCCTGAGAATTCACGTAAACAGTTTCTGTTTAATGTGCCCTCAACCCCAATAATTATTTACAATCTAAGCCATTTTGACAATTAAAACCGTTGATGAAATCATCTATATGATTTAAAATATGTAGATTTTTTCCTGGCATCACACTTATTATATCTCTTTACGTTGGCATGCAAGTCAACCCTTGGCAGGCTGGTTGAAGCTGTTCTAATTGCTACACCTTAGAGGATTAGTTACACTTGTTTAAATGGGGTATTGCAAAAAAAAGTAAAAAGATGAATCTTTTACAAAAAGCATTTAGAGATAAACAAACCAGGTAACTGTGATCATTTATATCATGGGGGCTCAAAAAGGTAATGTAACAAGGTTTGCTCATTAACGTCAGAAACAGTGTCAAAGGTATTTTAATAATGTTGGATCAGCATCATCAAACAAGTCAAACCTAAAGCCAAGCACTGGATGTATCTGTGAAAGGCCAAACCTGTCAGTGACCTTCAATACACTTCAGTTGAAAGACATTAGCTCTAGAGACGCGCCTCACTGAGAAGTAGAGTGTGTATGTGTATGTGTTTGTGCAGGCCTGTGAGAGTGTGTGCACGTCTGGCAGAGTGTTTGACTTAAGACCAATTAGAGCGAGTGGATTCACTTTTCCATGTAAACTCCCCACTGAGATCACCGGCTTATTACTCCTTTACTCCCCACAGAGAACACTATATACATTCGTTCTCGTATTCCTCCGATGAACAGGCACAAAGACAGAAGTGAGGGAAGAGAAGTGAATAAATGGTTGCAAGATTCAGTTTGGATATACAAATGAGTTTTCATTTTAGGACTGTATGTTGTTTGTAGCTCCGAGCTGAAAGGTTCAGATAGTGTATTTATTAAAATATAAAAATAAGGGGAAAGTTTGGCAGTTAATGAGATTAAACAAAATAAAAAACTGCAACTTGAAGTTAATCTATCATATATATACATTTACCAACATGCGCAAAAACCAGATCACAGTGCAGGTTGGCTTGGGTTTGTGAGGAGGCAGTCTGTCTATTCACGCTGCTGTTAATAAGCTGAGTGGAAACAGGGAAGGAATGAAAATGGATACTTGCAGGTGAACAAATCCTCCAACATAAGTTGCAATCTCAGTAAAACCACATGCTCCTGTACATCTGGGCAAAATGGATAGAGTAGCTGTATGAACGAATGAATGACACAGAGAGAAAGTGACAAAGAGGCTGACACGGTGATAAAGTGAGCAAACAAATACTCAGAGACAGAAAGACTGACATACTGGAAGAGCGAGGAATTGATTTACCCTGATGGTTTGTTGGACATGCAGGCGTGGAGGCGGATGGATGGAGACAGATGGAAACACAGACAGACAGGCAAACATAGCATCAGAAAGACAGAGGGACAGATAGACAGTGACAGTCCGACACTGTCAGGGCATCAACATGCTGAAGGATATCCTGATAACACAGACGACACAAACTGTACGTCATTATGCATCAATAGTTTAGCTACTTCCATCAGATACCTTCACACCAAACTGTATCAGAAATGACAAATATAATGTGTTTCCAAAACCTGTTCCATTTTATAAACATTGTGTAAGTGAAGATGCTGCGGGGCGTGTCATAGTGTCTGCTCACAGTTTTGATAAAATAACATAAAGAAAAACATTGCACGAAACTTTGGGAATTTCTAATGAGGTAAAAGAGAGCGCGGGTTTTTAGATAAGTGTCAGGACAGTAGTGATTTGAAGTTGTCGATTAATGAAAAACTAACAAGGGGATTCATTCTGAACTCTGATGACCCATCAGTAAACTTGTACCAATTGGTCTGTATTTATGTGAAAATACAGCACATCCACCGGCACTGGCAAATGTGTCAGTGTTCTGTCACATGTTGTCAAATTAAATACAACATAAATGTTATTCAGTCGAATTCCTTTATTTATAATCCAAAAAACAACAGGGCAGGATCAGCATTATCAGCTTGACTTGGACTTTTGGTCAAGCAAAATATATCCCAGCTGGCATAAATAACAATTCACATCTTTAACCCATTTTAGGTCTGTCTGACCAGCTCCAAAGATGTGGAGATATGAAGTTAAGGACTACATTTGTGGAGTGACAGAACAAGTTACATTCTAATCACCAGGACTAGGCTTCCAGCACGGCTTGAGTAAAACATAAAGATTTTATGATGGACCACCTTGTGGTTTGGTTTGTGTTTTGAATGCCTACGATTGTAACTGTTACTTCATTAGTGGGAAGTTAAGAGCAGTCCTGACCAAATATTTTTTTCATTCTTGGATTGTTTCATTTGAAGGATTTCTGTAGGCCAAAAAATGTGAATTGCTTTAGAGATCATCTAAATGCTGTTCCAGAGAATTTAAGACTAGAAACATTTTAGTGGCATTGAGATACAATAATATCTATTTAACGTATTCTCATTTCTGTATGGGAATGCTTGGTGCTGGTTTTGGATGCTTTATTTGAGGCTTGTTGTTTCTAGTGAATGGGGATCTAAGGAAAAAAAAACTGGGTTTGCATGTGAGAGAGAGAGAATGACAGAATATAAGAGTGAGTGTGATTGTGCGACATGTGGGGAGAAAGAGTGAGACACAGTATGAGCAAGTGTGAGAAACAGAGAAGGGAGAGAGTGTGTGAGAAAGATATACAGACAGAGAGAGGGACCCTTGCTCCATAAAGACGTGAGCAGAATACTGCTGAATGCAGTGAGAGAGGTGATATATAGTTTAGTCAGTAGCAGCGGGTCACGACAAAGCCTTTAACAGTAATGTCCTGGGAGTCGCCTCGCCCAGGGGACCCGCGCTCCATTTTACAGCCAAGCGACTGAGACTGAGACGCTGTGGCATGACAGCTGGAGCAGTAAAGCTGGCCTCTAGTACCATCCATAACATGAAGGAGGCGTAGACGCCGCTGATACCACCACAAAACACCAGGCCCGAGGCCACACGACAGCTGGTGAGTTAAGAGGGATGAAGAAAAAGGGGGCTTGGGAAATGGTAGAAAGTGGCAAATGAGACAAAGGAGAGAGAAAAGAAAGAAAGAGATGAGATATATTTGCAGGTCAACAAAGACACAGAAAAAAGGAGAAAACTAGCAAAGATGATTTACACCTAAGGAGGAATTTAAGAACATATATAGTAAAGGCGAAGGGTGGAGGAGTGACAATTTACACATTAAAGATGCAAAATATGAACATTAAAATCATCTGTAAACGGTAAAGGGCTTTGAGCTTATAGTGCTTTTCTAGCCTTCTGACTACTCAAAGCACTTTTACACTGCATGTCACACCTGCCCATTCACACCCATTCACACACTGATGGCAGTGGTTGCTATGTAGTGAGACCATCAGAAGTAACTTATACCATTCGTACACATTCATAAGCCACCAACGAGTCAGCAGGAGAAACTTAGGGTTAAGTGTCTTGCCGAGGGACACATTGGACATGTAGCTGCAGACGCTGGGAATTGAACCCCTGACCTTCTGGTTAGGAGACGACCGACTCTACCAACTGAGCCACAACCACCCTGTCAAAAGTGTTTTAGTGCTGACATGTTTTCAAACTGACTGATCATTTATAATTAAGTAATTGTTTGAGATTCAGAAAGTTACATTTCAGAACATTGTCTCTCTCGGGTTTTGAGCGGAACATTGGACAAGATAATTAATCTGAAGACATGACATTATCAATCGATCAATCAATCTTTATTTGTATAGCGCCAATTCATAAAAAGTGTTATCTCCAGACACTTTACAAAAAGCAGGTAAAAGACCTTACTCTTTGTTATTTAAAATGACAAAAGAGCAGGTAAAAAGACCATACTCATTGCTATATTACAAAGACCCAATCCATCAGGAGCGTAGCACTTTAGCAACATTTTAGCAAAAGTTACAGTGGCAAGAAAAACATGAACTCATGAGATGAACACTATGATGGGTATCTGTCATATGTTTTGACTTAAAATAGTTTTAAATATAATCAAATGAATCTATCTTCTCATAAATAAAGAAAAGACAGCCAAACAATCATCACAACCATGAAAAGAAATCAAAGTAAATACCACAGGACGGGCGACTGCAGCCCCTTAAAGAGTTAGCTAACACATGGCAGTGTTTCTTGGGCAACACACTGACTACCTTCAGATTTCAACATCATTTATTGTCAGAGAATAGCTGGTGTGCTGTAAGACTGGGCTGGTAGTCACTCACTTTACTTCTAAGACGAGAGCCAGAATCCCAGCAGCAATCGGAGCAGCACTGGATGTTCCTGGAAAGTGTGTGACACAGCCATCACCGATGTTGGTCACAGTGACCTGATGAGAGAACAAACCAAAGATGCTACAAGATGCAATTATGTAGAAGTAGAATCAGTACATTAAGTGAAAAGATAGATGCATGTGAGCTGTTCCTTCCAACTCCTTCTCTGAAACGTTTTTCTGTGGGAGGCTTTTGGATAAGAACGCAGCTTTGTAGCAAATCAGGCCAGTTGAGTTCCCACACTTGCAGCTAGTATCAGTTTTTTATCTCTATTGGAACACGTGCACGGTTTTAACAGTGATGATAATTAAAACCCTACTTGTGTCTAGCCTGACCACCTCCTAATGTGAGGTGGTAAAGGGCAGGAAATCTGAGACGAGGTTTATATCACACTGATAAAGTTGGCCTCCTGTTTCTGTAGCCCTGGAGTTTTGCGCTGCGTTTCCTCCTGGCTTTTCGCTGCTACCTCCGCCATCAACACCTCTGCTTCTTCCTCTCTCTTTCTCTTCTGCTACAGCCGCGCTTTACCTCCAATTAACACTCGTTTGCTTCTGTGTGTCTGTGTGTGTGTGCATGCCCAGAAGTCACCTAGGTCGTTTGGCAGGCCTCTATAAATATCACACCAGTGGCTGCTCTTTAACAGGCTTCTCACAGCTAACAGGAGCCAAAGTGCAGGGCTGCTGCATGCACACACACACACACACACACACACACACACACACACACACACACACACACACACACACACACACACACACACACATATAAGACCTCATTAATGATAAACACTGTTGTTAGATGTGTTAGGTGGTATATACACACTTACCAGAGGTAGTGAGGATCCCACGCCGACCCCTGTCAGAGTGACGGCCATCACACCGGGGCATGGCTCACCAAAGTAGGTGGGCTCCCCCATTTGGGAGACAGCGCCGATGGCAATATTGTAGATAGAGTTAACATAGCCGTCTGCACCGCAGTGGTCACTCATCATTCCACCATTACCTGCCGCCCACACAAAGATGCTGCCCTTCCCACCTCTGCCCTGAAAACAGATAAACAGAGACATCAAAGTGAGGAGTGTGATTCATATAGGATGTTTCCATCTAGCGGTCAGCTGAGCATTCTGAGTATCACAAAAAAATATATGTTTCAAAATATATAGACCTGAATTAGGCTCAAAAAGGTGGTGAAATCACAAGCAAAAAAATACGAATGTGGGGTCATCGCTAGTTCATATTTCAATGAATTGAAAAGCATAACAACAACATGCAGAAGTTTGGAACTGAATCGTAAGCTTAAAGAACACTTTCTTGTTGAGCTCTTTTAGCGTGTGGGGTTATTAATGGAACACAAGGAGGACCCCTCTCCTTGATGGCTTGCAGTTGTTTGACTTATTTAAGAGAGATTTATCATAATTTTGAAGGTGCCGCTGACTGAAAACTTGGTGTTGTTAGAAGAAGCTGTGTAGTAGTGTTGTCCAAAGCCAAAGTGACACTGACCCTCCTTTGGCATATTTTATAAAAAACAGTTCAGGGAAATAACACAACCTATCTTCAACATTTCCAAAACTCCTCTCTTCTCACTTTGTAGGGAGAGTAATATTGTAAACCATTTAAATAGAAAAGCACATCTTAAACCATTGATAGTATCCTCACTCTGGACATTTTGTCCTTTTAGTCTCAGCCCCACTGACAGTGTGGATGTCAGCTTTCCATCTGACAGACAGCAGTGTGAATTTGATAATAAAAGCCGTGCCTTGTGGGTTCCTAGCCAAAGGGCTTTCGCTGTCAGGCTGTGAGGACCGTCCATCTCTGCCCCATCGTCCCGCGGGCCCCAACTGCAGACGTAGATGTCGATGAAGTGGATGTTGAAGGTCAGCGCTGTGGCCTCCATGGCATCAGTGACAGAGCCGGCCAACAAACGGATACCTGGATGGATTGAGAAGTACTCAGAGATCAGGATTCGATTGAAGGCTTGGGAAATAATTTAACACTGATTATTTTCAGTGGATTCTTACAGACACGAAGGTTCTGTTTCTTCATGTTGTAAACATAGATGTGATGTCCCAGGTACATACAGTTTTAATAATAAATATGTTTGCGATATTTACCATGCAAATGCATCAAATACACTTACATTAACTGGCCTATAGTGGAGTCTGTTTCTGGTGTCTTCCTTTTTTTCTTTGCCTCACTTCTCATGTATCCGTGTTTGAGTGTCATTTTTGCCTTTTTTATATCTTCTTCTGTTTCTTCCCGTTTCTTCCTGTTTCCTCAATTATCTCTTTTTGTGTCTGCGTCTGTGATCTCATCATCTGTTTTCTGACGCTGTAAGAATTCTATCAATGTCTGCCTTCTATCTCTGATTTTGCTAGATTTTTATGCCGCTGCATGTCTTTGATTATTTGTCGTTTAAATTAAAATGTCAGAGGCAGCTTTATCTAGGTTATTTCAAAAGAAATGTATATAAAGAGGTAGCAGTAACCAAAGCACATCATCTATAACATACATTTGTACAATTACTTGGATCTTTAGTTTGTTGTTAATAGTAAACAGTGTTTGGCTAAGGCTATCCAAAAAATGCTTTTCAATCTTTCTTGTCTTTGTAACAAAAAAGTAGTAACTAGCTATTCTACACTCGTTCATGACGGCATTTTCAGCCACCTATGGTCCATTCAATAACATTTAATATCCATCCTTTAAGACGTTAAGCTTTGTACAATGTTTATCATTTACCTGGACAGGAAAGTGGGATGTGTGTGTTAGAAACATATCATTTCAGTAATTGATTGATTGATTGAAATTGAAAATGCATAACACATTTTAAAATAAATGGGAACAGAAATCAAACAAAGTCATGTTGCAAAATAACTAAAGCAACTACAGCTTAAGCTGCCATGCAAGGTATAATTTGTCATCCGTTTTTGGTAATATAACAACTGTGAGAGAGAGCTGAAGTGGTATTTTCTTCATGCACCTTAATACACTTGTGGAGTAATGGATGACGCATGTTATATTTTGTCAGTTGTACAATTGTAGCAAAAAGAGGCAGAGGTTCAGGCTGCAGCACCTTTTACCAGGAAGCAAACCCACTTGGCACAACGACAGAGAGCAACAGCCAAAAGTGTGAGACTTGTGCTCTAACTGAATGATAACACAACAGAGAGCAACAATTCAGTGAAGCTGCTGATGCACCGCTTTGACTCATTTAGAAGGAAACTTCAGTGTAATTCATCTGAGTGTCAGTGTTTGCTGGTACTTAAAGTCTGTGTAAAGCAACAAAGATTATGTATTTTAAGTTTGTTATACAACAGAAGACAGTGGTATAAACCTCCACACCACAATTGGGGGACAGTTGATAAAATTAGATCAAATTAAACTTCCAATCATGATAAATAAAGCCATAATAACTGCTTTGGGATGTTGTGGGTGTGTTCATTGAGAGCACCAAAACAGCGCCTAGTTGTGGAAAGATGTATGCCAACTGTTAAAACCTGCTAGGATCTCTTGATGGAGGGTTCATCTGGTTGCTCTATTGCACCTGTCCAGCCAAACATGTTTGAGTCAACAAAGCCACAATCATATTGAGAACCTGGGGACACTAACCTCCTCCTCCTTTAATTTAAAAGGCCAAGCTGTTCTTCAAATTCTGGCATTCAGGGTAGATGCACTTGTCTAATGAAGGCATAGCTAGCTAGCAGAACTGAAGACTGAAATGTTAACACTTGTAGTAACTTGCAATTGAGCGGGAGAACTTGAGATGCTTTACCCCTCAGTCATTTTATATCATTTTAAAGCTACGAGAGCAGATTATTAGGGGCCGCTGTGGCCCAGTGGTAAAGTAGAGTTCGGTTGACTCTCAAATGGAAGGTCCATCCCCAGCAGTAAGTACTGATGGGCACATAGCAGCCTATGCTATCAGTACGTGAATGTGAAAGTGTGACCATCCATGTGAAGCACATTGAGCTTACCTGTAATGAAATGTGCTTTATAAATAAACATTCTACTCTATTCTATAATAACAATGTTCACCCCCCCACTATGAGTTCCACATTTCTCAGCTGATCTGTATGCAATGCGTTAACATGTGTTTCAAATTAAAAGGCATCCGTATAACAAATGATTCAGTCTTAATTGTCTTCCTTCTCTTGAATACCATTCACTTAATGTTGCCTTTTAAGACAAACCAATTGTAACAGGACAAAATAAATTCACTGAGATTTTGAACTAAGTTTTTCATTTAGAATCAGTCAGCGCTTCATCAGTCCACTGTGTCAGACAATAAGCACAGGTCTCAGCAGCTCTCAGTGGTTCAACATGCATCTTTCATTTGGGTCCTGCTCCTTCATCTCCTGTGTGCTAGACTCTGTTTATGAGTCGGGATAAAAGAGACACAGGAAGGTCAAATTAAAACTAACTGTGGAATAAGATTCCTGGTCTTGCCTCACAATTTATTTGTCTTTTTTGTTCTTTTTCGTCAATTCTGCTCCAGCTCTCATCAGCCTCTGACAAATGATGGAGGGTCAAGAGTTAAAGATCGCAGGGCAGAGTTCAAATGTCAGAGTTCAGCCCTGGGATTACTCTATTCGTACTCCATGTTTCACACTAATGACACCATAGGATGAGATTGGTTTGGAGGATTACGATTCTTAGTGCTGGGGGACATTTTCTAACTGAAACACATCATGTACTGCTCATTAACTTGTGTTTTATAGCACCTTTAGTGCACCGTGTAAAATCTTTAATTTCACAACACCAAAAAATGGGCTTTCTTATGTAGTCGGTTCTTTCATCCTTTGCAGGTGTTACAGCCAACACTAAAAAGGCCATTACCACAGCTCCCACTAAAAACGGAGCTGTTAAATAGGGTCAGCACGGCTCAATAGAAACCAGCCACTGTGCAGTCTGCTCCGCTCACACAAACTTAAAACCTTTTATACACACAAAATGCACTACATTGGTATATGCATATGTATAAATTCATCTTACAGATCTTTTAAATGTCATTTATAACTTATTACCAAAAAGTATTTGGACATAGGTATAACTTAATGGTAAATGGACTTGAGGTTGTATATCGCTTTTCTGTTCTTCTGACTACTCAAAGCATTTTTACAGCGCATGTCACAGCTACCCATTCACCCACTAATGGCAGTGGTTGCTATGTAAAGTGACCATCAGAAGTAACTAATCCCATTCATACGCATTCATACGCCGCAGACGAAGCAGCGGGAGCAACTTGGGGTTGAGTTTTTTCCCCAAGGACACATCAGACATGCGGCTGATCGAATCCCAAACCTTCCGGTTAAAAGGCGACCGACTCTACCAACTGATGGGGCTTTTTTCAGGAGCACTCTAACACCACACAACAAACTTAGCGTGACTGGCTTAGATTGCAACAGAGAAGGACATACAATTAAACATCAAATATTTTCTAGCATTGTGAGCAACAATTTCAGAATTCTTACAACTGACAAACTATACAATTTTTAATGTAATACAAAACAATACAGAATTAGCCCTTTGTGTTTGCATTGTATGATAGTTAATACCAAGTTACTGTAAAACAACAACTAAACTAACTAAAACCAAACTTGACATTTCAAATAGCTGCACTGACATGAACGACTCACTGCTACAGAATGTTGGCAAAAAAAAAGTTTGAATTGTTTACTTCTAAATGAACGACTGTAAGATACTGATGTTCATATATTAAGCATTTGTCCTGCAGAGTACAGTAAAGCTGCTTTATAGCACAGAACAGATGGAAATAAGTGATTTAACAATCATCTTTTTATCCCACAAGAGGAACTACTTTGTAAGAATTATACTAAGAGTGTTTTTGAAAATGCCATGTCACAGTCTTGGCCATTGCAATACACCCACAATGCACTGCCACCCACTGTCTAGATGAGGGTGCATTGTTTCCTCACCTCCGATTCTGGCATTGAAGGCAATGCCCACACCGCAGTAGGAGTTGTTGGCCTCCATGGCAACTTCCCCTGCACACCGGGTACCGTGACTGAAACAGAGGGGGAGCAGGATGTTAGCCTCATACTGGAATTGAATATGCAGACTTCTCTGTTTTCCAATGTGTTGACCTGATCATGCCACAAATTAGGACAATTACAAAAGTAGCAAGTAGTAGTAGTTTAGGTTGGTACAGACAAACCCTCAAACCAAGGAGATTATTCTGCTGCTGATTTCTTACACAAAAGCAGTTTTCATACACAGCATTGAAAACATTGTAATGTCTTTACTGGTATTTGACACGTAGCTTATGTAAATTTGAGTTCCATATTATTCACATAGCTTATTGATCATACATTAAGCCCCGCCCCACCCTTATTTATTTATCATTTCTGAGCATGTTGAGCTTTCAGTTCTCACATGGCACAAAGAGCTGGTTACAATGATGACAGTGGCAGATAAACCACGCGGTTAATAATTTTTGGGACAATGTATTACTGAATTTTAGACAGAGTTGGACACAAGCAGACATTTTATTTTATAGCCTATCATCTAATGGATAACAGGTTTGGTAATTAAGCCACTGTTATCTCAATAAACTCATTAAAAAATGTTGCAGACTTCAATATTTCTTGCTGTCTCATTTAATAAACGGAAACCTTGTAAACGGTGGGCTTCATTTTTATTTGGATAAAAAATTATTCCCAGGCAAGCACAAAAACAAGCAACATCCTTATATGATGATCCATGTCAACAAGAAACACAATTTATCTTATATTGCAGTGTAGAATAGTTACCATTCAAAATTGCTTTTTTTCCATTGAAACTGTTTGGCTAAAAGTTACATTAGAAACAACCACAGCAGAGCTTCATTTATGTTTGATTGTTTATTTTTTACAAATACACTGTTTCTAATATAAATGCTAAGAGAAAAACGACTTTGGGATGTAAAATAACCAATGTGTTGTAAAAGTAACACTCGATGTTGGCTGTGTGGCTTGTAAACAAACTCTGAATCAGATAAAGATCAGGATCATTATCCGGTACTCTAACATAGCCGACCAATGAGGATCTACTACAAAGAAATAGATATGAATATATTATTTTATTTATTTAACATGTAACCCACAAAACAATGAAATACTCCTTGACCTAGTTCTGCTTATGTAACAACAGCAGTTAAAGCCACAGTTTTATTTTAGGGCTCCTGATATTCCCCGTAGGAGCTGTATGTGCGAACGCAAACAGCCAGATTTTTCGCTGGGACTTCACTCGGAGTTTCTCCTGCCAGACCCCTGTTTTTTTTCTGCAGCAAGTCCGAGTGGGCTGTTGTTAGAACGCAGCAGGATATTATCCGGAAATATTATCACCTCAAGCCAGTGTGGGGAGTGACATTTATATACTGTGACTGCTGCATGGTGTATATAATGCGTGACAACTAAAATCTATGCACATAATTAAAGGCCTGCATTACGTTTTCTGTTCACCAGTATGTTGTTCTCCGCTCTTTTGTTGATAGTGTGATTCCGTTGAAGCATTGATGTAAAGGAAATGTTCTAATTATAGCATCGACATATAGCGGACTCTGTTGCTTCGTCCGCTACTTCCGCGTTGTTTTTTTAACGTTACGTCTTACCTCAGGAGACCCCCCGCCCCTGCTCCCGTCTGACAGGGATAGTCTCCCGCTGTGAGGAGCATATGTGAACAGCGAGATTATGAGAATATCCGGAGCAGTCCTCCTGAAATTATCTAGATATTTTCAGGAGTGTATAAGTGGAAAAGGCTTTTATTTCTTACATGTTTTTTTTGTTTCAAATAGCCTCACAATATTGTTATAGGAAAACAGATATTACCTGTTCTCCTCATTCCTGACAGGCATGGGATCATGAGACAGACCATGTGAAGCACACAGGTCAAAACTGGCGAGGGCCTCCTGTAATTCAGACAGAAAAACAAATAAAATACGTTGTGACATCATGTTTCTCTCATCTGGAAACATCAGAGTGACAAGACAGGAAACGAAGGAATCCCATGGAAAACTCTTGAAACAGGCACTTGAATTAGTCTGTCAACATTTTTCTTCTGACTGACGGCAATCGCTGTCACTGAGGAGATGCCTGTGACTGTAGCTGAGACTATGTGAGTGTCGCTGTGGCTTATTCCTGCCTCATAAAAGTGAACATGTTTGAATGACTTGTTTGCCAGTTTATATAGGCATAACTGGAGGAGGATGTCTTGGCAGCAAACAGTACAAGAGCAATTATGTATCTCTCTCGCTCTCTCTCTCTCTCCAGCCAGGCTTATCCTTGCCAGACAATCTGCTCTGACAAAGTACAAGTTGGCCTGTTTGCTTCGAACTGCCTATAGGATTATATATGACAAGGCATGAGCAAACAACACTGCCACTCCACATATGCTTTATGGATAGCCAGACTAACACCAACCTAACAGAATTAAACAGCTTTATCACTAGATGAAAAATCGATTATCTCAGGTAATTTTTAAGTAATAAAAATATTGGACATTTAAGAGAAGATCAATAGACAAAATTCAGTCCAATGAAAATCCTGATATGCTTGTGTAACAAAACAGCACTGATGGAAGACTGTAATCTTATAACAAGACAGCTGAATCAGAAACTATATTAGATACCTACCCCTTCATCTTGTACATGAGATTTCTGCAACAACAAGATATTACTGCCCACTTTAAATAAGATTTGTTAGACATCTGTTTTTGTAAAAAAAAAAAATACTTACAAAGTTTTTCTTCAGGTCCTTGTTTGTGTGATCTATACCTGAAAATGAAAAAAAGACAATACGTTGTTAGCATGCCAAAAAACAATTCATGATATAGGAAGTTAATATAGGGAGAAACCTGAATTCATTTGTTTCTTCAGACAAAGAAATACAAAATAATGTCATTTTGATGTTCAGGTGACATGAAATGAGATCATACCTAAGTTAAATGATCGTTTCATTATTTTCCTGGAAGCCAAATAGGGGCTATTTTCAGTCATTTGAGCTTGCAGTTTGGTAGACAGGCCATTAAAACTTCAGAGTTTTTGAGTGCCTTACTAATTGGTGTAATTAATTTGCCAAACTGTACCAGCAGAGTCTAATTTCTAAAGCAACTTTAGTCAAGTTTCAGGCTTTGCTGTTTGAGCTTTTGCACATGACTAATGGATAAGTGAAAGAACAAATAGGGCCAGAAAGAATATCTACACCCACAAATCTTAATGTTTTACTTTTTCCCCCTTCCTTTACTTCATACCTTTTCCTGCATGTTTTTATTATCCTCGCTTTCCACATCAGTTGCCTACCCCCTCCCGATCCTACCCCTCTCCTCACCCAAACTACCCCCACCACCACCTCCTACGCCTCCTCCATCTCTGCTGCATCAGGGCTCCTGTGGTCTCAGCGAGAGACAAACGAATGAGGGCCCCAGGAGGGCCGCGCCTGCTCCGCTACACATCACTCACTCTCTCTTTCTCAATCACACACACACACGGGACCCGCCAGCCTTTGTCCCAAGCTCACAGTGCCTCCGGGTTGTCATGGAAACCTGCAGGCGGTTTTGCCGTTAAGGCCTGATTGTGTTCAGCTCAGGCGGGATGGAGCCCTGGGTTGGTGAAGCCTCATTGGAGCCTGCCATGCCATGCCATGCTGTGCCTAGCCACGCCAGGTCAAACTGCAATGTTCTCATACATTACTATTGATGCTTCATTCTCCACTTCATCCAGCAACAGAGACATTTCTTGTGTTGCAGGTGAGTTGGTTTAATTTTGTCATTCAAAGATAAATAATTTGAAAATTCTGATCTGTATTTTAACCCTGTTTTTCCCAGATTTGATAAGCCTTAATCCCAAATCAGTGATGCAGTTGTTGTCACTGATAACTCCAATCATGGTGCATGAAGGCTGTAGACAGCCATGCTAACTTCTATGACAAATGGTGTAACCAATCATGTTTTTTAAATGTCAGCAATGAGCTTCATCTCAAAACAAGTAGTCAGTGAACATTATGTTCAAAGCAAATGGCTTGTGAAACAGGTACATTTTAGACAGCTTCTGAGCTCTGCACAAGAAAAGAAATAGCCAATAAACAAACACAGCCAACTGGGCTAAGTAGATGCCACACCAAGCTGCAAGTACATCCATTTGTAAGTTTGTAAGCACTACTGAATTTTATGATGAATTAAAGTTGTATGTTTTAACACTTTTTTCACAGCCTGTATCATCAGGGGAAGGGTGCAAAAAAAGCAAACTGAGAAAGTGCCACTTAGATGAAGTGATTAAACTACTTCCTTGTGTGTGTTTTTTTTTTTTGCATCTGCGATAATGTATAAGAAAAAAGGGTAAAAAGAGAAGTTTCATGATACTGAGACTTGTCAACTTGCTTGTCAAGTTTTGATAGATTTTTACTTTCTTTTTCTCAGGGGAACCAATGTGTTGATGTTTTGAGAAAGCGCTCTCTGGCCAACTTCCCTTCTTGTCTAAGCCAAGTTGAATTGCTGAACACATGGCAAAGTCAGGATGCTGAAAAGGTTTTCTGTGTTCTTATTTAAACTGTGGGTAATACCGCTGTGTTGATCAACATGAGGTCTTCATATGGTGTTTATGTGATTAAAGTGTTATACATTGCAAAAAAAAAAAACTTTTTTTAAAAGTACCCTGAACCCTTTACCCAGTAAATGTAGCCTAAAAAAAGAATCTAAATACTCATCCTTGTGGTACTCCACAGTTTATGCTGAGCTGCTTTGAAGTTAGATTACCAGCAGAGGTAAACATTTTCTTGTTTCGCAAATTGAATCTGACCCAGGACAGGATGGCAGCTAAGAGCTTAACACTTTTCATTTATCACAGATTTATTATTAATAAGCACTCATCATATTAAAAGTCAGAATTTGGATTAAACATGTGTTCACTCAAAAGTGAATTTGAAGCTAAATGAGACACAATTTTGTGTAAATGTGGGAGCAAAATCCTTAGAGGAATTTGTCAAAATGAACAAATTCATTTAGCAGTTTGTCCACAATTTTAACAAATATATTTTCTATGGGAAATGTTAAGTGGTATGTTGCTGTCATATGATCCGAGTACCAATGGAGGTCTCACTGGTTGAACAGCTGTGTGCACAGATGTGTATTTGAATCAGGATTGACATGTGCACAGCATTAGCATGTATGCTCAGAGCCTATAGTATGTGTCACAAGGGTCAATTTGAGCATCAAAATACAGCGACATCAAGTATTTATAAGGCTGATATGAGTGGAAAAAGAAGTCAGTCTGGTGCATTCACTCAGGTAGCATCATACTGCCATATATACAGCTATAAACACACTCCAACACAGTCCAAGGTCTTCTGAGTGTGAAAGTAGAAAGCCACGTCCCACAGTTAGATGAAACACTGTAGGTGGTGGAGCCAATGCAAAACCTTCCATGAATACAAATGCTTTGAACCTGGCTGCCCCCTTCTAGATTGTGATTGTGCAGGTGCGTGTGTGCCTGCGTTTGCTGCTCTGCATGTGTGTCAGCATTCAGCGGCAGCAGCTGCACTCTATCTCCTTGCTCCGGCAGCATTCACGCTGGTCCTCAGGGTCAAACACACACACAAATCAGACACAGAGATGTGTCGGAGGCCATTTTGAGCCGACGCTGAGTCGTGCCTGAGCCGCTGCTGAGAAAATGAGCCGACATCACTTCAGAGGAGGCCCCCGCTACACCTGAGGCCCCCCAGCTGGCTCTCGCCGCTTAGCTCTCCTCATCAGGAGTTACTGTACAGAAAAAATAGCAAAAGTCAACAGGCTGCCTCTGTCACTGACAGGTGGAAGAAGAGGGCAGAGACACATAAGGGAGTAGTTAAACCATATAAAAACTGATTCCGATATTTCTGTAACGAAGCTGTACACTGCTGATAATTACATTTGCAAGTGTGAAAAGAAAAGAAAAGGTGTATGTGTGTGTGAGAGAGAGCTGCAGAGAGACAGGGGTGTGTTTCACCACCCGCCAAGGGTGAGACTTCCTGGCCCTACACCTCCGTCTCATTAATCAGCTCGGTATTTAAGAAGGGCTGGAGTGGACACTTGCCTGTAATTAGCTGGCTTTGTCAAGGATGTGTGTGTCTGTGTGTGTGTGTTTAAAAAGTGAATGGCAAAGAGAAATCTTGGGGGGGGGGGGGGACAGTTTGATGAGTGATACAGGGTGGAAGGTTTGAGTGGAAGGATGTAGAAGGAGCGTGGGTGATGGAAAGCCTGGCACAGGGAGGAAAGAAGAAGAGGACATGAGTGAAAAGAAGAAGACAAGTTGGAGGAAGAAGAGGAAAGGAGAAGGGAACTGTTTAGAGTGGTGGGGGAGGTGAGGGAAAAAAAGATGAAATGAAAAATGAAAGGAGGCAGATAAGAGGAGACTGAAGGGAAATGACAGCAAGGATAAGATGCAAAGAGAGACAGGGACAGCTCAGAGGGGAGGTGGGGATGGAAAAGAGGTTGACTTCTAAAGTGGGACATTAGTATTCAAGCGGCACGCATCCACTGCCCCCTCACCACACCCCGCTGCCCCGTCTGCCCAGCGGCCAGCTCTACTTCTGAGGTGGACCCAGACACAGAGCTGGAGGTGGCAGAGGAAATGTGTGTGTGTGTTTGTGTGTTGGCACTTAAGTTGGTCACAAACCAAAACGCATCCTTCAATGGAGATTTCCACTTAAGAGAAATATCTTTATTTTCCCATGTGTGGGTTTAGTGTGCTTTCAGCTTTAACCTCACTCTTATTACCTTTGAAATTGATAATCAAAGTTTTACATAAAAGTTAAACATTTTCAGTCAGTGGGAATGATTTGAAAATTCTTGTTAGTCAACACAAGTGCAAATCTGTAAAGTAGCGCACGCCTACATACACAGATAGTGATCCAAGGAAGGTAGACATACAGTAGAGCCACAGGAAGGAAGTGAGAAAAGACTGTAAGACTAACTACCCTGGCAACAGTGCAGCAAATGATTGAATCATATAACTGAGGCAGGGAGGCCAGGGTGGCAAAAAAAAAATTGCATTTTTAGACGCAATTCCTAAATTAGTACATATAAAATGTACTTATTAATTTGGAGGTAGAGTTCGCCTTTTCATTAAAAAAAAAAAGATCACAACATAACTTAAGGGTTGTGTCCAATGAACAAGCCTTGCACACATCTTTTTCAGTTCCAAATCTTTGTTTGTCCATCTTTTGCAGTTTTGTACTAGTCTTCTGACTACTCAAAGCGCCTTTACACCGCAGGTCGCATCCACACATTCATACCCATTCACGCACTAATGGCAGAGGCTGCTAAGTTAAGTGTCCATCAGTATTAACTAATCCATTCATACACATTCACACACCACCGATGAAGCAGCGGGAGAAACTTGGGGTTAAGTGTCTTGCCCAAGGACACATCGTACATGTAGCTGCAGGAGTTGGGAATGGAACCCTGACATTCTGGTGGAGAGACAACCGACTCTACCACTGGACCACAGCCGCCCCTACTACAGGACTCCTCTCTCTTTAACCTCGCATCCATTGTATGTCAAAAATAGGGATGTAACGATTCACTCAACTCACGATAGGGTTCTTGATATGATTCTCTCACGATTTATTTTACAAAATGAGACTGAAGACTAATTATGAGAAAAAAATCCTTTAATTTTTCCATGAACACACCAATGCACCTCGTAATCTCTTCGGCTCTTGCACTCGTTTGGGCGAGCGGGGCTGCAAACCCGCTTTTCAGTGTGTTTTTCACAACAAGAGGGGGTGATTGCAGCTTCTCACTGTGGTGTCGATTAAATACTGCATCATGTTGGTTGTGCTATTTGTGTAGTTCCCTGTCTTCTTGCAACATTTGCACACAGTTTTTGTCTTGTCTATTATCTTCTCACCTCTTTCATTTTCTGTCTTGGGGAGGCCAAAATGCTTCCACATCTCCGACTTAAAAGACGGTGGTGCGTCCTCAATTTCAAAATCTTTCTCCGCAGCTGCCATGATAACGCCTGCTTGTTACGACCAACTGCCTCTACAGCTGCTGACGCTCACGCAAGCAACGTAGGACGTCAAGCAAAAGAAGCAGGAAATAGATATCGCCCTCTGTTGTTAAAAAAAGTAGTAGATTTATTTTTCAGAGTACGGATGTGAACCTTGACAAATTTGAATTGATTTTTAACTGCCTTGCGATTAATCTTTACATCCCTAGTCAAAAATCTAATCCTATTGTCGCACTTCAATACAGTACTTAATGGCTCCTGTAGTACAGTTCTTATTTTCTTTCGTAATTCTTTCATGCCTTTAATAGCTTTTAAATGTACACATAATTCTGTGTTTTTGGCATTTTCTAATAGAACAAGTTTATTTAAAGAGTAACTAACATATTGGGGGCTATGGTTAGCTGTAAGCTTAGCACTAATGCTAACATTGCTGTTGTGTCCCGTTGCTGCTGTGTCTTCAGGTGCGCTCTTTTCCCGCTGCCTAGCGTTATCCTGCGGTCCTGTAGATTCTGTCAATAGGCTGGTAAAGTGATGAATAGGGCTAGCACCGTTTTTCAGGAGAGCTGGCTAATATGCTTGGCTGGTAACATAAGTCTGTACCAGGGCTGTGAGCACAATGCACAAATAAAACCATCAGCTCGTGATAAAGTGTACCCTTCTGTTTCCCCCGTTTTAAGGGATACGTTAATTTACTATAATAGTCCTTAACGTGTTTGTCATACTTCCTGCAAAGTGATACGAGTCACAGCAGGCCGGAGCTTTTCATCTGTGCGCACACAGAGGGGTTTATGAGAGATCTAAACGTTATCAAATATATTAGAGACGTCCGATCATCCTGTCAGACAAAGCAGAATATTTAGATGATACCCTCTACCTTTGAGTTATGTCTGTTATTCTTTTAATAACTTCAGAACAGCTTATGAAGGTGCGCAAATCCAATTTGGCTAGAGACGCGCTGCACAGCTCCTCTGCTCACTTCTTGTCTAGAATTGAGGAGTCTTTCAAAACTGCTCTCCACAAGGTTTATTTACTAAACAGTATATCAGCGTTTTCTTGAAATGTACTTTTTTTTTTACATAAAGAGGGAGATGGTCGTCTCACACTGAGTGTGACGAGTGCTCTTATAGCTCCGCAGAGCCACTCGTCACCGGTCCCTCACCGCTCTGTTTGTTAAAAACTATAAAACCATAAAGTATATTATAGTTATGAGTTATATTTGTTGTATATTGAAGTGTAAAAAAGGTTGAAGTGGGTATGAGCTGCTGTTAATACTCTGAAGTGTTAATAAGCACGAGTATTATTATTAAGTAGAATGGTGATATAGCATTTGTTCTGTTTCAGCCTAAACTGACCAGAGAGACGGAACCAGTCAGCACCAAACATGCTGCTGGACAGATTAACATGAAGCCTAACAGGAGAAGCAAAGGTTAGTCTAATGTGCAGCATGATGTGCTACTAAATGTATGTCATATCATTTCAATGATTTCATTACAATCATAGTATTCTTTATCAGATTTATTGAATTGGTATATATTAAATGTATTACAATAATATTGATGTGTCAGAATTGCACTTCCTCTTCAGTTAATTAGATTTTCTTAGATGTGACAGTTTTGGACTTTAGCTTCTTTTAATAGAAAGCTGTTGCTCCTCCATTTTACTAAGAGTTGCTAGCTTTTGCTGCTCATTGGAAAAAGTTTAATCTAGAGCCCTTTCTCTGTGCTCAGGCTCGGGCTCCTAACAGAAGTGTGTCATGTGAGACTGGCACTTTCATGGCTTTTCCCTGATGGTCCAAGGGCGAGCTCCACCCCAGTCATAAGAGTCTGAACTCAGATTCCTGTGTGTGTGTCCTAAATATAAACATGGGGACTTCACTGTGTGCCCACTGAAGAGTCATCCTACTAAGGCCATTTGTTTTTAGAAATATGAGTGGAATCATTATTAATCTGTGGAAAATGTTTTTATAACTCTAATGCAGTGTTGTCACTAACGCGCTACTAATTAAAACAACATAGCCTACCTTGTCACGACGTGAACAATGGAAGAAGCAAGAGAAGCACCACAAACGGGTGCATTTGCTCACTGGAAATACAGCCATTACTTCGCATTTTTGTCCAGTAAAGATGACAAAAACATCTCAGTGTGTTGCAAACTTTGCGCTGGCTCAAAAACACTGTCGACCGCTAAAAACTCCACATCCAATTTGAGGAAACACTTGGAATCACAGCACAGCGTGATACAACTCGAAGAAAAGCCTACAGGTAACAAGACAGCCAGCAGTTCTACAGTTACTTCAGCCCCCCCGGCACGCAAACAGATGAAGCTGGATTTGAGTAAAAAAGCACCAGTAAGTGGGAGTGAGCTGAAAAAGTTGGTCGGGCGATATGTTACAGAGGAAATGCGTCCGTTGAGTACTGTTGACTCGCCCTCTTTCCGTGCAATAATAGAAAAGATCCCTACTAGCAACAATGCTGAGCTGCATTGAAAGTTTCAATAAAGTATTATTTAAGTAACCGGTTGTCATTCTTATGTTGAGGCAGCGAAGGGAGGAAATCGGTAAAAAAGTAACTAATAAGTTACTTTGATGATAAAGTAATCAGTAAAGTAACTGGATTACTTTTTTGAGGAGTAATCAGTAATCAGTAATCGGATTACTTTTTCAAGTAATCTGTGACAACACTGCTCTAATGTATCTGTACACTGAAGGCTACATTGACACTCTGATGGAGCTGGTTTTCCACCATGTTGTGGAAGACCCCTGTCCATACCAGGAGTTCCTGGACACAGTCTCTGTACCAGAGAAACTCTGCGCCCAGTTCACAAGACCTGACAAGAAGGAGGCAGTGGTGAGACACCAGTCAAGGTACTTCAAGAACATGTAAGGTTTTACTCAATACACAATATGTTGTAAAAATACATTTCTTGGTATTGATGTTTATGTGACTATGATTGGTTGCACTCTTCACATGGAGGACGCTGTCTGAGACATGAACAATTTGTCCTTCAAGCTGCACAGCACCACCTCCAGCAGGCCGAGGTCTATGGGTGATGAGGCGTTTGGTGTCTCTTCCCTAATGTGTTCATTCATTTAGCTGTTTTTATTTTATTTTTGATGGTTATTATGAAATACTCCTGATCAATCACAGACATATTTTAAATCAATGTAGTTTATAATTTAAAGTGGGAAACAGAGCGGAGTATGTTTTACAGCTAACAAAAGAGTCATAATTGAAGCCCCTCCCTGATAAAAAAAAACATCTAGTCTCTCTGACTGTGTTGTATTTCTGTCCAGGCAGTGCCACATACTAATCTAGTTTTAAATGTGTGTAAACAAATGAAGTTTGTTTCCTACAGAGACACGATCATTATTATTATTGATCTACTCCTGCTATTGTAAATAGTGCAGCAGAAATGACTGCAGCGTGTGTTAGGACCCCTGCTGCTCCTAATATTGAGATGATAAAGGGCCTTATGACATGTTTTACGATGTGTTGTTATCACTGTGTGAAGTTGCTGCTGCCTTTTAACCAGGACCAACTTAAAGGACATGTCCATATGTCATTTATAAAGACGAAGTTCCCCCCCTCCCAAAAAGTATAAAACTTGTATGTCAGCTATGGTTTCCAATCCAAACTGTATTGCATTAAACTCTTTCATGTGGTAGAGACACATCCTGCCCTAACAAAAACGTGGAATGGACACAGCTGTGGACATGATAGAGCTCCAGCTATTCTTTTATTCAAGGGGAGGGAGTTGGAAACCTCTATAAGTTTCACCAGGTTCAGGGACCTCTCACCTGATGTGGGTGACAACACAAGACGGGATGACCCCCCTGATGTGCTGGCCCAGGTATCCCCAGAACCACCGCACAAAATTGCGGTATGCCAAATGTCTGAAGGAAGTGAAAAATGAATATAACAAAATAATGGTAAGCCTTTTTTCAGTGCTTTGTCCTAAATGAGAATCTTTCGATATACTCCAAAACAAGGATTATGTTCAGGATGGAAATAATATTGGCCTATCACACAGGTGTCTCAACACTTCTGATAATACTTTCTGACTGTATACTACATGTTATGAATAAAAATAGTTAGAAACTATTCTCTGTATCAATTGACTTTGATTTAGTAAAACTGACCTTTTGAGATCTGGTGTCTGCATCTCACCATGGAGCTGCATGTGTGTCCCACACACAGCCTGCAGCACATCGGGCTTTATGTGTGTGTGGGCCAAACATTGTATTGTAATGGCATGGAGTGAGTGGGCGAGTTTTACCTCCCTCTCCAAGTTGATACATTGACATTCTAAAGGCATTTTTTTGAAATTCCAGAGAAGAGCACTACAGCTGACAATCTGGGGTTTAGTCACCCTTTAAAAAACAACAGAACTTTGTCAGGTTTTAAATGTAAACATTCAGGGGAAACAATAAGAAATAGAACTACGAAACTCAAGATCAAAGCAAAATGAAATGGAATGTGTACGCATCATCAAAGGCAGTGACATCATTCTGTGCAGGTCTTTATATAAGGCAAGCACTATTCAGACAGTCAGATCATTGACGTCTCTCATTGGTGATAGACAGCAGCGAGCAGAGGAAGATAAACATTCAAGTCCAAGCAAAGGCAGACAACTGACACAAACTACATCTGTTAATCAGAGATATACTGACACTATACTCCTTCCTTGGGTTTCGTGAAAGGCGCTATATAAATCTAAGTTATTATTATTATTATACACAGCAGGATTTCTTTGACACTGATCCTACAAGCCAAAGAAAATGCAGCAAGTGCAGGATTCAAGAGGCAACATTATGACCTCTGAACAAACAGTCGAATGCAGATGTCATGCAAGCGAGTTGAGGGAGCTCGAGGATCTCCGTCGTGACAACAGGAAGCTTATACATGACTTGCGGGTGACCGAGAAAGAGTTGATTAAACAAAGGAAACTCAAAGACGTTTTCATCGGCAGGAGTAAAAATCAGAGAAAAGAGCTGGACAAGCTGCATTACTACAACGATGAAGAACAACTTTGCATGACAAAGATAACCAGCCTGGTGAGGAACAAGAATAAGATAGACAGTAGGAGAAATCTTGAAGAAGATTATGAGGAGCTTCAGGTGGTTTATATGATGAGCCAGGAGAATCAAACAAAGGAGCTGCAGCAGGAGAAGGAGAAGCGCAAAGACATACAAGAAGAGCTTGATGATCTTAAAGTAGATTACAAAAACATCAGCTTTAAGTATGATACTCAGGTCCCAGCTCTCAGACAACAGGTTGATTTACTCAACCTCAAACTTGAGAGGGAAATGCAGTCCAATGCAGACAAGGTGTTGGAGGACCAGCAGGTCATTTTTAATCTGAGGGCTGAACAGGACGCCCTCCGTTTAGAGAAAAATGAAGAAATTAACACCCTGCAGCAAATTTCCTTTGAAAAGGAGTGGGCTCTCATGAAGGAAGTAGAAGAGCTTAAAACTCAACTCCGTCTCCAGAAACTTTGTCAAGAGAATGAGGAGGCAAAAGAGGCGGAAAAAGTCCGCCAGGAGAAGTTTCCTGCTGAGCTTAAAGTGGAAAGACAGAAGAACAAACTTCTCGAAGAAGAAAACCAGAGCATCAGAGTCTTGTACAATGAACTCAGGGAAAGATCTGAAACAGCGGCTATTTCTGTCGAAAAGCATTCTGATGAAATGCAGTTTCCCACAGATGAGGTGAAGAATCAGGAGAACCAGCAACTGATTAATAACCTGAAGGCTGAACAGGACACCTTCTGTGAAAATATGGCGGAGGAACGGAACATCTTGAAGGAAGGTGCTTTGGAGAAGGAGGATCAGCTCAAGGATAAACTTGAGAAAGATCTTCAACCCCAAACTGAAATAGCCTGCTGTGAGGAGGAGAATGAGACCAGGTCGTACCAGCAGCAGGAGGAGTCCTGCTCTGATGCACCTGTCGTCGAACTCCAGGAGGAGCCTGAACTACCTGAGTCAACTCAGGAGCCTGAAGTCTCTGAAACAACACCGGCACCTTCTAGGTGGAAAAGATTCAGACACTCCATCGGGTTAAGGAAACCTCAGAGGTGGAAGAAGAAGAAGCCCACAACTCCTCATCCTCAATCCGCTGACCCCAACTTAACCTCCGTCTAGTCCAGTCCCCTACTTCAACCTTCATCCCTTTTCAATCTCCACTTATGGGTTTTCTCCGGGTTGCTCCGGTTTTCCCACAAATCCAAATATATTTATCTTTGGTAAATTAATTATTATCTCAATTAAAGGACATGAACGGGACAGCCTTGCGTATAAAGCAGTTTTAGTCAAGGACTAGAGAAAAAGAAGAATATCAAGAGCATTTTTCTCTGTGTTGTAAGAATTATGCAGACCACAAACTGGATGGGTTTATTTCACATTTTGTGGGTCTGTAGACGCTAAGGTTACCCCAAAAACACTGTAAAAGTAGATTTTTCATAATATGTCCCCATTAAATAAAAATATGATAAAAAATTGAAAATACAATTGTGGTACATATGTAACAACACATAACATTGAAAAAGTCTCCTGATAAGGTAGTCCAATGTTTAACAAGAATTGTCAGTGTTTGACACTGAGCGCTTTGGTGTTTTTTGAAATGTCTACTTATGTAATGGTTTCAAAATTACATCTTTGAAAAGGTTTTAGATTGTTTGGAGTGCCAAGTTTCATTTGCCAAAGATTTGTGTGGTTTTGCCTTCTTTTGGGTAATGTTTCAAGACATCCTAGTAATAGGTTTGCTTTCAGAAATCATCAGAAACAAACCGTTTTTCTCAGAAACAACTAAGAAAACAGTCCATCCCTCATAGCTCCCTGCTGCAGCAAGTACACATTCTTTTTTCTTCCTGCTGAACTCCTTCTCTGGTCTCCTTCACTGCTTTGCTCTCATTTGACTAATTATATTCACAGAGACTGGTGTTGACAAATTCATTTTGAAATCCATTAGTCCCGTGGCGTTGTTTAAACAATGTGCACGTTAATGTCCATTGCTTTAATACCCCTGATTCACATTCTAATAGCCGTCTGATAAATCAGGTTATCTGCGACACCTTCTACACGCCGTGAAGAGCGGAAATTAGAGAATTATTAACTATCTGTGGTGTTCTGTCGTGTCCGGGTGTGTTAGGAAGAAGAGGAGAGGAGATGACAGAACGAAAGAGGGAAAAAGAGAGAGAGAGAGAGAGAGAGAGAGAGAGAGAGAGAGAGAGAGAGAGAGAGAGAGAGAGAGAGAGAGAGAGAGAGAGAGAGGGAGAGAGAGAGAGAGAGAGAGAGAGAGAGACGGAGAGAGAGAGAGAGAGAGAGTAAAAGAGGAGACAATGATGGAGACAGAGCAGAAGAATTAGAGGGATGAGTGAGGTTAAAAAGAGACCAGAGGGAAACACAGAGTGAGAAAGAGATAACAAGGAACACAAAGAGCCGTAGGACAAAGTGACAGTAACTGGGGCTGAGAGTAAAACAAACATTAAAGAAGAGGGACTGAGGGCAGAAACAGAAGAACATACTGTACAGAGGGAAACAAGTAGATGATCAGTTAAAAACAGTGTGTATGAAACATTCTTTTTAACCCCCTCCATGGATCCTTCTTTTTCTATATGTTATATATCACAATATCTTTTGATATGCAGCTACTTGACCAGCAACATGACTTAACATGAGTTGTTATTTAAAAAGTTCTGTTGCACAATGCAGGACACCTCGCTCATTGGAGCCGGTACAAGAGACAGATTTAGTACAACTTTGGTGGATGTTTTAAAAATACATTCAATACATCCAAAGACACCATTTAGTACATCAAAAAAAGTGTTTGAAAGTGTTTTTTTCAAGCTATATTTCACTTATTGTCAAATTTATGAAATACTTGATACAGCAAATAATATGACACTGTAGGTATAGGTATATAGCCAGGCTTTCCATCAGCCACGCTCCTTCTGCATCCTTCCAACTAAAACCTTCCACCCTGTATCACTCATATTCTGTAACCACAGTATGGTGACAGAAAAAACATTAAGTTCAGTTTAATGAAATGACTGGAGGCGGCAGTAGGTCAGTTTGTAGGGAACTTGGGTTGGGAACCGGAGAGTCGCCGGTTCAAGTCCCGGAGCGGCCAAAATATTGAAGTTGATCTGGTAGCTGGAGAGGTGCCGGGGCACTTCCTGAGTACTGCCGAGGTGCCCTTGAGCAACATACCAAACCCCCATTAGCTGTGGTTCCCTCCATACGTAGCAGTGTGTAGCAGCCCCACTCTGACATCCCACCATTAATGCATGTCCACAGGTCCTGTGTGTATTTCAGGCCCATGTGTGTGAGAAGCAATTTCTCTCAATAACATCCTGTAAACCAAAGTTTTCCTCACGGATTAATACAGCATGTAAAAAAATGTATCTCAACAAAATAAAAACTGCATTCAAAAAATCATTTTGAACCTGTATGTATTTTCTGGTTTGATGTACTGTATATAAATGTGTTTAACTTATTATAGCATATGTCTTTCTTGAAATATTCATGCACAATATGACTCATGTCATCCTCAGCCCAGGTCCTAATATTTACTAAACTGCTGCCATGTCTTGATATGAAGAAATGTAATTTTGCAATATAAATGAATTAATTGTAGTAAGTGACAATTTAAGTCTTTTTTTTTTTTTTTTACAGTGACCATTACAGTGTCACCAGGAGGATTACATTGGTCGATTAACAAAGTTATGTGTGCTTACAAATATTTAGCCATCAACAGTGTTTCCTTCTTACGTTACATTGTATTCCAACAAAGGTTGAGACAGGTTAAACTATTTTGCTGGATTGTGCCTCTCATATTGTCCAGGGCTGTCATTTGAATGAATGAGGGGGCTGAGCACTAAAGTCTGTCCAAATATCTTAAATCCACTAGTGAATGAACAATCCAATAAAAAAAAGACACATCGTGTGTTTTTGCCTTTCCACAATTGTTCCTCCTCCTTTCTGAGTGGATCGACCTTTTTACGTGAACTATCTCAACATCCCCACTACCTCCTCAGTCTATTTCAGCAGTTCCACCTCCTACCTCCTCCAATCTCTTGCCCCCATCTTCAACCAAGTCTTAACTGTTTCTCCAACTCATCTCCCGCTTCCTGCTGTCCCTACTCCCCCCCTCCTTTCCCCGCCTCTCATCGTCTGCTGAACAGAAGGAGAGAGTGTGTCGGTGTCAGTAGCCCTGCCTGTGGTGCTCGCTGGAGAGTGTGGATTAGACACACAGTCCTGATTAGCTACTTGTTTACCTACCAGCTCCACCACTACCCTGACCACAGGGCTTCAAGGGCAACACCAGTTGATCATCTCCCAACACACACCCACACATAAAAAATGGCAAGTAGACACACTGTCTCGAGCCATTCTTGTGTGAGAGCGCATGTGTGCCATTGTGCCCCCATTGAGTCGCCCACCATGGCACAGGGCTCTTAATTAAGAGGAGTGTGTGTGTGTTCTGGGGGCGGAGCAGCTGGCAGGAGGCACTTGGGCCAGAGAACATCTGCAGGAGGCCACATTACACACACGCCTGCACATCACAACGTACATAGAGAGAAAGCCACCTTTAAACACATTCACACAGGGGCAATCACAGCACACACATCACCACTTGGCAACCCACACCCCTGAGAACGCAGAAAAATAATTGCGACTACACACTCACAAACCCGTTGGATGCTGCCATCGCCACTACCACCATACCAGTGGGATTGTCACCATAGCAACCCAGGACTGGTCATGTCACCCAGGTTTTGTGTGATGGGTGACTGCAAGAGAAAGTGAGAGATAGACGGGCGATAAAAAGAGCAAAAGACAAAGACAGAGAGCGAGGGGCATTAAATACCCTCCACAATGCATGCTTCAGTCTTGAAACAAAAGGGCAAAGAGAGAGAGAGAGAGAGAGAGAGAGAGAGAGAGAGAGAGAGAGAGAGAGAGAGAGAGAGAGAGAGAGAGAGAGAGAGAGTGAGAGAGAGAGAGAGAGAGAGAAAGAGAGAGAGTCCAAAGGCATCTCATCCCACGGGCAGGTCTGGATGTGAGGAGGTCAGCAGCTTAGAGTACTTCAGACACACCACAGGGCCCTCAGAAGTCAGTCTCTTTTTTCAATAAGTCAAGAGGAGCTACAGTATATAGTTGTGTAACACACACACAGAGGCACACACGCACATAAACACAGGCACATATGTGATGTCATCATTTTGATCGGAAGTGAGAAGATACAAGCGGTGGAGAGGGATTTTGTCCTTGCTATGGGGGAAAAGGCTACACCTGAGGGTGAAGGATTTAAGGATCATGTCAGCCTTGGAGAGTTTTCTTCATCTCCTGCTGTTATCTGTGTTAGCCCTTGTAAAGTATTAAAAAAAACCTTTTACAACATTTAGAAAAAAAGGATTGTACATAAAAACATGAATAGAGAGGGTAATATTCACCATAGAGGTGAAAATCAGTCAAAATGGTAAACCTTCCTCAAACTGTTACAGTACATGAGTCAAGCATTTATTCCACTTTTATTATGTTTTTCACGTCATCCTTGTTTTTAGAAATGAACTAACTCTGGGTGTCAGGAAGTAACTTCTTTAAAGACAGCATGAAAGGTATTATGAGAATAATTCTTTGATGGTTGTGTTATATCAAATGGATACTAGTCAGCTTGTGTCTGTGCAGCAGATAGGTCTATATGTGCCAACTGAGTTAAGTGGATGATCCCATCTGGCCGCTCAAAGTCAACTGTTGGGCCCGGCCTGAACTACTGTCATGTTTTCTGTAGCTTTAAATTGCAGTATATCTATTGTTCTAATTTTGAGAATAATGGAAATACCAGCTGTGTATAACACTGAGAAGAGCTAAGCTAGTGTCTGAACCTCGATCCCGCATGGAAAAGTTAATGTTAACGTAGAAGCATGTCGGAGGCAAGATACACAACCAATCATCCAGACCATGGCTGTCTGTTTACAGTGATTGTTCCAGGGTTATCACTATTAATGCTATAATAATGTTAAAAGAGGGGACATCAATAACATTTAAATCATTCGATGTTGGTGTTTTGAATGCTCAATCACTGTGTTACATAACAGAGATACGGAGCTGCTTATTGGCTGCTAAACATGCAAAAAAAACAAAAAACAGAATTTGTATCAAAGTGTTGTTTAAGCTGGGAGCGATCTCTTTTTCACAAAAAGCTAAATGTTGGTAGTGAGGAAGGCAAAGGTTCATAAAAGTCAACTCTGTCTGAAGGTAAAAGGTCAAAAGCAGCAGTATGATCCATTGAGTCTCTCACTGTCTGTACATGAGTTGAAAAAGGTCTGTAACCACAAATACAGGGATACACACATGCATACTGCCAAAAGCATTTCTACGGGCTTCAATAGCCTGTGTATTAATGTCTCAGCATGTGGCAATGAGTGAGCGTGCATAACCTTTAGTCTCTGCCCCATGTGGATACAAACTTGTGTGATTCTTTTTTTATGTTCATGAATGTTTGTGTGTGTGTGTGTGTGTGTGTGTGTGTGAAAGAGATGTTGCGTGACATAAGATTTATGCATATTCATTCATCAATATTTTTGCTCCTTGGGCTGTTCAATACAGAATCGATTTGCAGCCAGAGCCTAGAGCGTACGTGCTTGACCCTTGACCCCAATAAAACAATAATATGCCTCCATAAAAAAACAATGTGTCCCCAGACTGTACAGACTGGGCAAGAAGCTATTGAACTGAAGCAGAAAGCTACGCTATTCCACACCAATACGAAAAAGAGTAAGTGTTTGGAGCATTTGAGTTCATTTTCCGTTTTCTAGGACCAGAATAAAACATTCCATTAGAAACTATCCTGTCTGTCGATAAAAAGTCAGAAGAGCATTTAAGACATGTAAAGCAGAGACACCCTTGCATTTCAATAAAAGAAATCAAATCACTGAGCTTACATTTGTGTTACATACACAGCTGATGTCAACCTAATCTCAGGAAGACACTTTGTAGAACTGCTTTGCAATTTCAGTCAGCTGTCATTTTAGACCAGGGGTCACCAACCTTTTTGAACCTGAGGGCTACTTCATGGGTACTGAGTCATACGAAGGGCACCCAGTTTGATACACTCTTCTGAAATAACAAATTTGCTCTGTTTGCCTTTAGTTATATATTATTATTATTGATTAATGATACTAATCTATGTGAAGACACTGATCATTTTTACAAAATAATCTTTTACATTTCATGAATACTCTTTTGAATGGAACACCATTTTCCCAATTTAATTTTTTAGGACAGGCCTGCGGGCGCCATGGTGCCCGCGGGCACTGTGTTGGTGACCCCTGTTTTAGACTTTGGTGAAGGCGACAACTATTGAGTTGCTAAGATTTCGCAGTCAAAAACATTTGAAGGAGAATAGTTATGGCAGCTCAGGCTTATAACTGCTTGGATGACCACATCGTTTCTTTTTCTTTAGGCTCTATCAACTAACTTCATTTTCATCCATGTCATCCATCTAGGGCTGACTTTGTGTGTTGATTGTTGTTGGGCAGGATAAGTATTATGGTTTAACTTTTTGCTAAAAACAACTTCTAATGCATAAAGTGGGTTTGATAAGAACCACAAGATAAAAATGGAAAGACAAGGGGGACGAGGGGTTTTAAACCAAAACAGAAAGTTGAACAACCTACATTACTCACTGATTGTGCAGGTTTAAAAGAACATTTTGAAAGGGGAATATAGAGCCGGGAACAAAACAGGAGAATGTTGATAGAAAAATAATTAAACCCAGACATATAGAGACGATTAAGTGACTTGGGCTTCTTAAAATACAAACCTGAAGGCATTTCAAGTAAAAATGTATCCGGCAGATTTGGACACTTCTTAAAGAAGTCGATATAGCTTAAATAAATCACGTTAGCATAAACCTTATAGATGAACATGGATCTGATCTGGGGCCTTCTTTGTAATATCTTTCAGCTATATTACTTACTCAAGTGATTGTAATAAATTACACTATTTCTTAAAAGTTCAAGCTTTACTCAAAATAATTTGACATACTCTGGTCCATTTAAGCTTCAAGAG
The DNA here is from genome assembly GCA_020745685.1 of Tautogolabrus adspersus. NCBI lineage: Eukaryota > Metazoa > Chordata > Actinopteri > Labriformes > Labridae > Tautogolabrus > Tautogolabrus adspersus. Next base: position 23,508,994 of record CM036542.1, read on the forward strand.
AGTGTCTCATTATGAGCAGTTCAAGTGAAACTTGTGAAGAAGAAAATTTGTTTGAAACTACAACTAAACCAGCACAATAAGAGTGAGGAAATGAAGACATTGTATGATTAATTTACACACTCTACACACACAGAAGATCATAAACACATGCATAATCTGTTTGTGAGCCAGTGCATGCATGATGGTGTGTGAGTAATATAGCAATGAAAGCATACTCTGGTTCAAGCCAAATTCCGCATTAATGATGGACTGAGATCAGCTCTTGTGGTGGGATCAAATACTCCGTCTGCTAAATAATGTAGAGTACTGGGCCAATGACAGTCCCATATGGATCAGAGAAGGAAGCCTAATGTATAGCAGGTACTGAAAGTATGTCAGCAACCACTGAGTAATACTCTAGGGCTGGTGGAAGGATCACTGCCAATAAATACAGTAAGTGTGTGTGTGTGTGTGTGTGTGTGTGTGTGTGTGTGTGTGTGTGTGTGTGTGTGTGTGTGTTAACATTTCTGCATGAGCATTTTTGAGGTTGTTTGAGACCAATAGTGCATGTGCATATGAGCGTGCATGTGTGTTTGTGACTGTCTGCAATGTGTGTCATTCATCAATAATGTACAGCTCTTGGTTCTCCCCTCTTCAAAGCTAGTGATTCTCTTCTGTTCCACATAATTAACTCTCGTTCTAACACACACACACTCACAACCACACACACGCACACACACACACACACACACACACACACGCACACAGAGCTATATATAGTTAAGTATAAAAAACAGACAGATATGCAGATATAAATGCAAAAATCCACAAAGAATCTTCGACAGAAAAACGTTTTTATAGCGTATGATTTCAGTAGAAAATTTATGAAATGTAGATGTAAAATTGCTGATTACTGAAAAAATATCAATGAATGAACTCAAATGTATGATATAAAATATTAAGGCAGTCCTCAGGGTGCATCAGTTTCTTGAGATATATTTGCCGAAAACGTCTGCTAAGAATCTGTGATTAAAGAAAGAAGACAAAATCAATCAACCTCTTATGATCTAGCTCTCATTGCAGTTTTGCTTTAACCAGGCTGTAGAACATGTTCAATGCTGTTTCCTGGTACCAGAGCTGTAATAAAAACATTCATTTAAGACAGCAGAGGCTGGTATGATAGTGATTCTTATTCATCATTAAACATATTAGATTCTTCTCTTTGTCCCTCAAAGACATGTAAAATGGTCATTTAAAGGGCAAGCTGACATGAAAACAGTAGATGCTCCCCTGTCTGGGCCCACTTATGGGGAGAACATTCAAACACTCAAATACAATTTAGATCTTTTTTTTATATAGGTTTGATAATATGTTTTAACTTGCAAAATGTGTATCATGCTGACTTGGCAATTTAAACAGCACAGAATACCACAAATATCCAAGTCTGTGTCTCATTCAATGCTTTTCGATGCTAGTGTTGAATTTGTATTATTATTGGAAATTATTATTATACATCTGAGGAGTATCTCATTCACATTCAGTCCTTGATTTTCCCACTCACTCACTTCATTTGCCCTCATACTCAAGATTTACATCGTGAGCAGGAGCAAAGTACAAAGGTCAAAATTAACAAAAGAGAAAAAATAATGCACTGATACGTTTTCGTGTTTTGTTCATTATATAAAAAATACAACATCGGGCGCAGTGGTTAGTGCGTGCACCCCATGTATGGAGGCTATAGTCCTCAAAGCGGGCGGCCAAGGCTCGAATCCAACCTTTGGCTCCTTTCCCGCATGTCAATCCCCACTCTCTCTCCCTGATTTCCATCTCTATCCACTGTTATATCTCTACAATAAAGGCACAAAAAGCCCCAAAATAAATCTTAGAAAAAAAATACAACATACTGCAGAACTCATACCTAAACTTGTTCTGTCTTCAGAGGCACCTTGTATTAAAATATTTACTGAGTGCAGGTCGTCAGATCAGGGCCAAAACATCCCTGACCTGATGAGACCAACTCAACACCTTAAGCTTGATGTCTTGTTCCTCCAGGACACCTTCTTCCATTGCTCCATGGTCAAGTTCTGATCCTCAGGGGACAATTGTAGGCTTTTTTGGCGGTGGAAGATAGATTCACTGACCCTATGCAACCCCATATGCAACAGACTACAATGCAAAGTGTGTTTTGCCACCTTTCTATCAGAACCTACGGTGGCTGAGAAGGGCAATGCAAAATTACAAAGTGTGAAACACTTTTACAAAATTTGAGACAAATTTACATTTCTAAAAACATTTTTACATTTCATAAAACAAAATTACAAAATCAAAACACTTTTACCGAGGACAAAACACATTTACATTTTATAAAACAAATTTACAAGATGTGAAACACTTTAACAAGTGCTGAGACAAATTTACATATGGCAGAACACTTTTACCAGCCCCAAAACAAATTTACAAACACCAGACTCTTGACGGAAAGGGTATGTACCAAATACCGGAAGTGACCCGGAAGTTATTGAAGGGGGGTTATTTTGAATGTTTGCGGACACGGACAGTGACACAGAGTTTGTTGCGATAAAGATAGAGAAAGAAACATAAAGGAAGATGAGCTTCTGTATTCCATGAACTGTTTATATGATGATTGGCATTGTTGTTCTGCCATAACCCCCCTTCAATAACTTCCGGGTCACTTCCGGTATTTGGTACATACCCTTTCCGTCAAGAGTCTGGTGTTTGTAAATTTGTTTTGGGGCTGGTAAAAGTGTTCTGCCATATGTAAATTTGTCTCAGCACTTGTTAAAGTGTTTCACATCTTGTAAATTTGTTTTATAAAATGTAAATGTGTTTTGTCCTCGGTAAAAGTGTTTTGATTTTGTAATTTTGTTTTATGAAATGTAAAAATGTTTTTGGAAATGTAAATTTGTCTCAAATTTTGTTAAAGTGTTTCACACTTTGTAATTTTGCATTGCCCTTCTCAGCCACCGTAAGAACCAGTGTAAAAAAAAAAACAGCAATTTGAGCTGAAGTAGCTCTTCTGTTGGATTGGAACACACGGGCAAGCCTTCGCTTCCCGTGTCAATGAGCCTTGGCCACCCATGACCCTGTTGCCAATTCAAAGGTTTTCCTTCCTTGGAACCCTTTCCTAGGTACTGACCAGTGGCGACTAGGAACACCCCAAAAGAGCTGTGGATGGAGATGCTCTGACCCAGGCTTCTAGCCATAAAAATGTGGCCCTTGTCAAAGGTGCTCTTAACCTTGCTCATTTTTTCTGCTTCCAACACATCGCATTTTAAGACGAAACGTTCACTTGCTGCCTAAAGGCCCTGACACATCAAGGAGACCGTCAGCCGTCGGTGAGCGGTTGTCGCCCTAGTTTTTGCAGTGTGTCCAGCTCTGTCGCTACCCATCGTCCCCAGTTGGTCTTTTTCAACCGATTCCACATGTTGAATCGGTGTCGGCAGTCACCGTGCGGTTGGTGAGAGAAATCTCTCTGATTGGCTGTTCAGCTAAGCGAAACAGGAGAGCCAGTGCACAAGAAGAAAAACGGAAGCGCCTCTTCTGTTTGTTCCACTAATAAAAGACCAAGGGCTGACAACGCCAATGCCATTTTCAACTTTTTATCAGACATTATTCTCGATTAGAAGTACCTGTATTACGAGTGGTGAGCGACAGCCGTGAGAAAATAATCTTCTCGTATCACAACAACGGTTTATTTATCCGCATTCTTCCTTGTCCTCTTCCCGTTTCCCCTTTTTAGAATGACGATTACAGACTACCGCCGCCTGCTGGCATGGCGAGTTATTGCCACTCACGCATGCGCAGAACGTACGTGGTGGTTGGCCGTCGGCTGTAGTTTTTGCGGTGTGTTCTAGTGCAACTTTTTGGCCAAGACATAAGGTGACGTGCTACGACGCCACAGGCAGCCTTCGTCGCCACTGATTCTTTGCCGTCTGCTTGGTGTGTCAGGGCCTTAATACAGTATATCCCACCCACTGACAGGTGGCATTGATAACCAATGTTATTTACTTCACTTGTCAGTGGTCATAATGTTATCACTGATTGGTTTATAGGAAAATAAAAATGTAAACACACTGGGCAACATCATCAGCAACACAATGTTTATCAAAATACCTTTCAGCGATGGCAACTTAAACACAAAAAATACTCACATGTCTGAAAGCTACACTGCATGGCTTCTTAAATAAAAGTATACGTCATCTTGTTAAATATTGTTATACTACGCTAAGACTGATTCATTTACAGCTTATAAAACACACAACAAGGTGTTATGACAATACAAACATCATTGTAAATGCTCTGCCAAAGTGTTTAACACCCATTTCAGTTTATTTTGAATGGGGAAATTCAAATGAGGACATAAGCCGATGGAGGATCATTTCTCAGGAAAATAAATAGCTAATAAAAAGATAATCAAGACAAAAATATAATGATAGCCATAATGATAATGATTTTTTTGTGTGTGGCATTGGATTTTCCTCTTTTGTGCTTTTATTGAAATGGATTAAAATAGTCAGAACGGCAGGGCGGCAAGGATCTATTTTCTGCCAATTGTGTGCTTTGAAATTGTACTTCAACTGTGTAAAACACACACACACAGACAGCCTTGCAGAAGCACATCTGCACACACCTACACACACATGCACAAACACAGACAAGAAGTGAGTGGTGTTGATGCCAGCTTGGAGTGATGGTAATATCAGAGACTGGAGGAGCTGCTAATGAACAGTGCGAATGGGAAGAAAGGCTCCAGCTCAATCCACTAATTGCCTTAAAAGCTTTTCATACAATTTACCCTGTCAACAGAGATGGTGCTGGTGGTGTGCGTGTGTGTGTGTAGATTGGTGGGTGGGATGTGGGATAAGAAAAAGAGATAATTCTGAGAAAAACATATTGTAAGAGAACGAAAAGAAATGGACAATGGTTTAACACCTACGCAGGCCCAATCAGAGACACAGTCTAACAAATATACCGAGATTTCTCCTTTTGTAATCCAGTAACATTTAAAACTACAGCAAAAAACTCCAAAAGCGCCATAAAAACAAATAATATGCACACACTCACCTGACAGATCATTCCAACACACATACATCAGCATATAGAGAAATCTTTTACACTCAAAGACACACACACCACTTGCTCCCTGCCACACACAACAGGTCAGTGCAGTGGGGTGCTAGAGCAGCCTGGCCCTCATTAAAATAAAAAGCCTGCTGAGTGTTTTAAGCAGCATTAAGGCAACAGCAGAGTCATAAATACAGCCAACACCTCTCTGTTTCCAGTATGGCTCCCTGGCCTATTGTTCATATTAAACAGCTACAGGACCCCAGTGACACACAGTACAGTGCAGTATACTGTTGGCACACATACTTCTCTGTATCAGACTTCCACAAATCAAAATCAGACGTTTCTTTTGGTACATGGTTCTGAGAAAATGTGTATAAATTTGAATAAACGGTAAAGTCGAAAATTCTGCTGTATTCAGAAATGATTATATGAAGATCACAGTGACATTATTCTGTCTCTGAATTGACAGTGGGTATAAGGGGTTGAAAAAAGTATTGGGATTTTTTATTTGACAATTTTATCACATTTTTGTCTGAGATTGATAAAAGTGACTTAATATCCATTTATAGAAAAACAGCAGAGGTGAGCTGAGAACAGCCAAAAGGGAAAAATAGCAGACAAGGCATGCCTTGTTATCTCAAAAGCCTCAAGACTTTAAGGTTATTAATAAAACTATTACTCTGTGTATTCCCCATCAGTCACTGTGTCTGAACCTGCTAATGAGGAAAGATTTAGTAATAGGGAAATTAGCAATCTGTTCCATCCACACTGCAAGAAAATAACCAGTAGTAAGTTGTTTTCATGTCTGTATGCGTTCAGTTTCACCTTCGGGAGAAGGCAGCTAAGCTTGCTAATAGATAGCTAGAGATAGCTAGCTAATTTGCTTGTAAGCTTCACATTCAATTTTTAAAGGAAAGACTTCAAAAGCATCACTCGTCATATACAAAAAGTAGTGTTTTGCTTCCATGAGTCGTGGGTATTTGTTTCAGGAATTGTGTTTGTAGCAGAGACCTGGTGAAGGCCTCATTGTTTAATGTTAGTAAGCTAGCATTAGCCGCAGTTAGCTTGCATGCTACTCAAGTCCATTTATCTTTTTGCAGAGCTGTTCCAAATGAAGAGAGAGCAAAATCTGCAGCGTGTGGGTAATCAGAAGGTATTTGCTGCACCTTACAACTTTTTCAGTGTTCAGAGTGTTTGTTTATGATTGGTTTATTCTGCCATTGTTTGCACCACTACTAAAACATCTCAGACTGCTCTGTTCAGCAAGGTGCTGAATGTCGCTGCTCTAGGCAACCAATCATATAGATGGGGGGGGGGAGACAACTCATCACGCATATAACATGATTGTAACTAGGGCTGGGAATCTAAGGGTACCTCACGATACGATACGATACGATACGCGATACATGGCTCACGATAACGATAATATCTCGATATGCCGATACTGCGATTATCGATATATTGCTCTTAATAACCTACTATATATCTGTGTGTTTATAAGGGTCAAACAAAAACAAACAAAAATAATAATTTTTTGCAGCATAATTTAACAGTACAAATAGCAATAGTGCAAAAACAATGAGACTTTAGTGCAACATAACTGTAAACAGGATTTGTTTTTAGGTGTCTGTCAAACAGTGACACTATTTTCTATTTTGATAAGTTTAGTCTATTCAAACACGTCTTTGTTGGGGGTCTGGGGGTCTCCCCCAGAACATTTTTAACATCAGAAATGTTTTTTCTACATTCTGATTAATTTTATGCACAATTTGAGGGTTTTCTGCTCCACTTTAAAATAATGATTTAGTATTGTGTCCTCTTTTGTGTCTTTAAATCTATTTTAGTGTTCAGGTACATTCACACAGTTATTAACATTTAAAAACATGAAGACTTCAAACATTATACAGAATATTTATTCTGTGACACATGGTCAAAGTAAGTTTTACTGTTAGAAGAGTTTTATTCATAGAGGGGGCGGGACATCGTTAACTGACAGACAGACAGTCACCATGGTTACTCACTCTCACCTGCATGATGCACACTGAACGAGAGGAGAGAGAGCAGCTGACTGACATCACTTAGAAGTTATAGCAGTATGCATGGAAATCACTGTATAGAAATAAATGATTGTACTAATTTAAAAAAAAAAGTAAACCAACGAGGTCCGGACCTCACGGAGTCGCGGATATGATCGCCTCCCTCCGTTTCATAACATCGTTAAATTCTCGTTTCAGTTATCACAACAGGTGAGCTTCAGGTGGAGAGGCTTGTTAGTAACTTGTAAAAAACAAGAGAGAGCAGAAAACACCGACAGCATCAGTTTAAACACCGGGGTTATATCTCCCATCACTGACTGTCTGAGCTCTGCTCTGTGTGACTCTGCAGACTGTTTAACGTCTCTTGGGCTCTTCTCGTTAAAACGGTTCGTTGTGTCGCCATCTGAAGTAGGCTACAAACCTTAACTTTGCAAACACTTCAGATAACTGTTTCTCGAGCCCTGTCGGTTTGGACAAATCTCAAACAGTTGTATATAACCAGGATAGAGTTCTTTTAACGGACTAACTCTTAAGTTTCGTTTTCATGTTCAGCGGAGATCCCGCTGGACCCGCTCAGCTGCGGATCAAAAGGAGAGGGAGAGACTGTGGGAGCATAACCTGCCGCATGTGAATCGACTCACTACGGAGGCACGATGAAAGAAGTTTATAGCGGCTATGCTTTGATAAAAACTTTAGAAAAAACCGATACGCAGCGAGGGCGCATCGATTATCCATCTTCAAATTAAATATCGCGATAGTTCGCCATACCGATATTTTGTCACAGTCCTAATTGTAACAGAGAAAGTGAATTTGAAGGAACGGACTTCCTATATGCTGAAGCTGAGCGCTTTATAAATAGTAAGAAAAGTAAATAGATGATAAGTTAAAAAAAAAGCAAAGACCAACTGACGTGATGTGTATTGTTTTCGGAAAATGACTGTACCCATGGTCCTAACCCGGTTGGATAGATGAGATACTAACATCGATCTAGGTCCTAGGAGTTAACACCTTAAATGACTCAAGAAGGAAGTTGGTGTTGGTTTGAACAGTTGTGCTGTTTTTATAAAACATTCAAAGTAGAGCTCTGTAAAATAATGAGAAAAAACCTGCAGCTGCTCACACCGCATAAACAGTCATCGCTGGGCTGGGCTCGCAATCACTAAGTTCATCTATGTTTCTGGTACTTCAGGAAAAAACAACAGGAGAATCCAAACATTGAACACGTGTGTTTGTTTGTTTTTATCAAGATTAGGCAATTCATCTACAAAAAGTTGACAGGATTAATCCAATAATCAGAAATATTACTAACTTGAGAGAACTTCCTAAAAGGAGCTCAACTGAAGGAAAATTGGTCCTTCAACAAGCACCCAGTGCCTCCTTTATTGCAAGGAGAGCAAATTAATTTGTACACCTATTGGTTGTTTTGATCAGGCACCAGGGACAGTCATACATGTGTACAAGCATAAACATGGATTTAAGCCACCACTCAAAAACACATTAATGTTCAACAGCACACTATACGGATATAGTTCATTCAATCTCTGTATTCCATCATAAATTTGAAAATTAAATCAAAAGCTAGGATTAACCCTATGGAGAACTCTGTACTGTGTGCGCTTCTTCAAGCACAAACTCTGTCTACAGTGTGTGTGTGTGTGTGTGTGTGTGTGTGTGTGTGTGTGTGTGTGTGTGTGTGTGCGTGCATGCATGCTATGCGTGCGTGCGTGTGTGTGTGTGTGTGAATATTAGCTAAAGATTAAAGCTGCGGACAAGGGATTTTATGCAACGGAGCTGTTATTACTATGGCGGCCCATTCTTGTGATCCTACCAAACTGATAGTTGTCATACACTATTACTGAACAAATTTCAAACAAATCATGTATCAGTAGCTGTGTCAACCATATTTAATATACATGGATTGGTGGGGTTTGGTGCTGATTTTGTGACTGTCTTTGCTGGCATTGTATGTGGGTTTAGCAAGGTGCAGAGCTGTCATGGGGCATCTTCAGCAGTCGAAGGGGTCCGAGGTCAATTTATCACTGTCAATAGATGGATGGGTGTGAAGATGAATAGGTAGATAGATATCCCCAAAGGGCTAATGGTGACGAATAGAGCTGGAGGGGATAGGGGGGGGGGGGGGGGTGTGGGGGGGGGGGGAGTGTTTGTGTAGGCGAAGAGTTGCATTGGTAAACCTGAGTGTGCTCAGTTTTCATGGACATCCTCAAAGGATGTGGAGGTGTGTGTGGAGGTGTGGACATCCTGTAAGCAGAGGAGTGTGTCTCCAGTGTACAGAGGCTTCCAGACCTCGGACTCTCCCCTGGAGCCTGATGTCTGTCAATATAGACAGCATGGAGAGGCAGCACTGGCCTGGGGTCAACACCAAAGCCAATACCTGAAGACAGGCAGCACACGCATGTGCATGCACAAGCACCAAAAACACACACATGCACACAGCCAGCAAGCCGATAACTGCAGCCCATTATTGAGCTGGCCAGGTCCAAGTTCTGACACGAGCCACAATTAACCCTGGAATCCCTGGTGGGATGCTGGATGATCATTCTGAGCAGCTAACGAGGCTAAATGTAAGAGCAGTGGCTTCAGTAATGAGACAGGATAACTGTGCTGTGTTCCAGCCTGAGCAGGTCAGCTCTCTGGCCCTGAGGATAATAACCTACTTCCAGGTTCACAACACGCTTATTCTGCCTAGAATTTGCTAGTAAAGTCCCTGGAACAGAAACAGTAGAATGTCATTTAAAGGAAGAATGTGTGACATTTTACACATAAATATAGCAGAAATCAATCAACATCTCAAAACTGCTTGAGCATTACTTTTCTGGATGTTTCCAGTGGACATTTGAAATGCGATGGAGTCTCGATGCAGCCAGATCGCAACGCAGCTGCATCCAGTAGACATCTGGGATTACGCTTCTTAATGTTCTGATACTTTTCAATCCTCCTTACTGAGCACCTCCTGCACCTGTCTCACATTAGCATCTATAGTAGGTGTCAAGGAGAACTTTTACAACCAAACAGCTGTGGTGAAACTGGAGTCAGCCACCAAGAGTGGTTGGGCCTGTATAAAAGTTGCTTTAAATTTAAATTGATGTCTGGAATATTTCTTAATGTATCAGTTTTAATTACTAAGATGGGTGTATTATTTAGAGCTCCAGCAATCCATATAAAAGTAAGGCAGATCTAAAACTGTGAAGGTTTCATGGATTTGAGGTGAAGTACAATTACCCACCCTTGAAAAGAAAAGTCTAATATTCACAAGCTCAGTCAATATTATCAGAGTAGAATCGGTTGGGCCAGGCGGATGGAAGTTAACCTAACTGCACACTAAGCAAAGATGATGTGACTGGCTGCTGCTCAATACTCCTAAAACTCATGAAAATTGACAATTGAAAATACTTAGTTGGCTCAGTTGGTAGAGTCGTCGTCGTCTCTCAACCAGAAGGACTAGGGTTTGATCCCCAGCTCCTGCAGCAACATGTCCGTGCAACGTGTCCTTGGGCAAGACAGTTAACCCCGAATTGCTTCTGCTGCTTCGTCACCAGCGTAAGAATGCATATGAATGGAATTAGTTATGGTCTCACTACATATCAGCCTCTGCCATCACGCCAAATTTCCACCAGATCCGTGTGCATTGTGTGTCACCCCTTTCCTTAAACACCCACCGGCTGCGTGCTCCGTCCCGGCACGGAGGGCACAGCCGGTCAGCTGGGGTGCAGAGACAAAGGAATTCCCGCGGTATTTTAAAGATTAACTCCCGACAGCGCGAGATAATACGATGTACGTGGTATTAAACTCTATATAAACCTTATAAACACATAAACAAACACACATAAGGTCGTTTTTCTGAACCGTCAAAACAAGGTCTTTTATTCTGAAGATAAAACAGATGTTTTAATGTTGTATCGGTGTCTGACTTCCCGTCCCGCTTGTTCTTTTCTGTGCTGAATTGATGCGTCGTGCTCCGGCATCCGGCAAAAATAGAAGTCTTGCGTATCTGCTCCGGAGGGCTCCGGACTGCCGGAGCTGAGACGCATTGCAGCGGACCCAGTGGAAGCACACACATTGAATAAAGTGAAACGTATCAGCTCCGCTGCCGGAACGGAGCGGAGACGGACCGAACACGCATCTGGTGGAATTTGGCCATCATTGTTTGAATGGGTAGGTGTGACATGCAGTGTAAACGCGCTTTGAGTAGTCAGAATACTAGAAAAGCGCTATATAAGCTTAAGTCCATTTACCATTTATTCTAACTTCTTTAGAAAATGCTGAAGTTGTTGCATCGTAAGACAGTTAAATACTGTAGGTAATTCAGAAAAATTACTTGCACTAACACAACACTCTCTTTGCAGTCAAGTTCAAAGCTGTTACTTTCAGTACTGGAAAGTTATCAACTACCACTGCTGCTAAAAACAACTTTAGTCAACCTAAAACAGGGAACAGGAAAAGTAGGAGGTCAAATGAAAAAAGAAAAGTGATTTGTAAAAATCATAAAACAAACAGGAAGAACCTCAACACATTACTTTCCCTCTTCGCTCCATTCCTCTTTCCCAAACTGTTTATTTTCCATGAGGACCGTTATCAGACTCAAATGTGCGGTGAGCAGAAAGGAAAACGCAGAGAAAATAATTACCCTCTGCCTCAACCAGCTGGTTTGTTCATAAACACGCAATTATGATTTCATGGCAGTCCATTATATACAAGCCACTCTAGGGCAGAAAGCTCTGCCAAGGCACGATCACTGAAAACATCTTAAACACTCCGAAATGGCTAATACCTCAGCTACTGAATGCAATTTTCTGATTTGCTTGGCAGCGCCTGAATAAGAAATCAATTAGGCTTTAAGAAATATGAGCAAAAGTCTTGTAGAGCCAATGCGATTGCCTTGGATATACTGTACTGTGTCTACACAGTGACCACACATTCAGGGCACTGAGGATGTACAGAGGCCATTGAGAGTATGTGTGTGTGTGTGTGGGGGGGCTATCACTTTCTGTGATTTTATGTTCCTCCATCTTTAGTCAGAAATCGTATTTCAGTGGTAATGAGGGGATCTTGATTAAATTGGATAAACATATGCTTTGAGAATGAAATTAAATTGACAAGCTTCTTGATGATGCTACAATTAATAGACTGATGATATAAAGAGATGTTGTTTCTGTCTCCTGCCCAGGGACTATAGATGTAATTTAGGTCATAGCTAACTCTGGTACAGCTAAGTGTTGTACACTCTCCCTGTCAAAATAAACAAATAAAATTAAAATAAAGTATTAATATAAGTCAGCCTGTATTTACATTATAACTTATACAGTGACATTAACATGTAAAGTACACAGACTGTTGTTATTTCTGTTTAGAAAATGGATAAGGATGATGTGCTTATTAATGTACTTTATAAGGCTTTTACACTTGCAGAAAACTCCTGATATTTGCCAGAGGAGCTGTATGTGTGAACACAAACAGTCAAAAGAGTTTCTCCTGCCAGACCTCTACGTTTCTTTCCGCAGCAAGTCCAAGTGAGCTGATGTGAAAACGCAGCAGGTGCATAGACTGTATGCATGTGACCGCTCCGATCTCCGTTAATGTAATTAAACGTCTTACCTCAGGAGACCACAGCCAGGTCAAGAGAATATCTGGAGCAGTCCTGCTGAAATTATCCAGATATTTTTAGGAGTGCATATGTGAAAACGGTTTTAAAGACATTAAATGATAAGACATGGCACAGAGCACCAAAGCATTGCACAAAAATGATGGACTTGTTTTGATGTTCTTCGTTGGATAAGTAAGATCATGTTGTTTTCCTCAAATCAAATTGTTTTTTGGGGTTGTTTGTTCTTTTATTTTTATTCTTCTACCCTTTGTTCTGATCACAGGCACAAGTGCAACCTATCATCCTTGTAAAGTTTCAGCCACCAAAGTGCCTCATATTCCTGGCTGTCAACACTGTTGACCATGAGATCATGAAAGATAGATTGCACAGTATTGGACTGTCAGAAGAATCTGTCTGTTGGTTTGACAATTATTTGTCAAACAGGTCACAGTGTCTGCAAGCTGAAGGCTTTGACGTAAATAACTGTGTGCCACAGGGCTCAGTCTTGGGACTGCTGTGATTTACACTATAACAAGTATCAGCCAAAATATTCCTAACGCAAATTTGTATTCATATGTAGAATACATTATTTATTTCTCCTGTCCTACACATCATCAGCATCTAACTCATTATTGCACTCTGTATGCTGAAGTTGGCAGGCCTAATACTGACCACTGGAAGACTAAATGGTTGGCATATCCTTATTTATGAGACAATACTTAACTTTTTTCCCTTACTTATAGGATTTTATTTATGTGAAAAGTGCTGGAAGCTACAGTGTTGACTATTCACTTCCTTTAAGTGTGTCTTGGTATGCTGCTACTGCAGCTTGGAATCTTGGAGTTTATCTCTTTAAATCATTTTCAAAGTAGATTGAAGGTGTTGAAGAAAGATGTATCAGGTTTGTAGGCTTTGACTAATGACTTTCTGCTGTGTGTGTGTGTGTGTTAGTGTTAGTAATTGTTTTGAGTTGTATGTCTTTGACATGTTAAATTGTGCTGCTGCCTGTGTTGGCCAGGACACCCTTGTTAATGTGATTCTTAATCTTGAGGCTTTCCTGCTTAAATACATTTTAAATAAAAATACAATTGCCTGGGTAACCTGTCCTGCCAAATTCAACCATGGCAGCCCTCAGATTCACTTACGCTTACTGTAACTTATAAAATATTTGATGAAGTTAAGAATGTCTGCTTATCATTAACAAAATCAGCTGATGTGTCTCAGCGGTAGCAGTTGAACAGCAAAGCAAACTGAGTCATCTAAATTCAGGTCAATATGTTAGTCTACAAACTCACAATGTCCATCAATTGCAGATTCCTGTGGACATCATCAAGTCTCTCTTTAAAGTAGTGCAAACAAGATCTTTGCAGCAGAATTAAAGGTCACATTTTATTCTCCTTTATAACCAGTTTAAATAAAGCTCAGAGCTCCCCAAAACATATCTGTGTTTCTTGCTAAAAATCCACTCTGATCCTGTATTTTAAGATGCCTATAAATTACTCTATTTCAATGCCCAATTGTTCAATGCCCAATTGTTCACGGTGAGAAGGCAGACTCAGAGGACAGAAAAAGCACCTAGCTTCAGGAGTGTCACCCACCTGGGGGGGGGTTACTGTCCTTTGTGATGTCATGAAGGGAAAGGCTAGGGACACATATTAGTGTTCAAAAACAAGGTGAAGTTTATTTTGCATAATGGACAGGTCTTAAAGTGACCTTTAAGACCTGTCCTTTATCCACCTGGAAAGGATCAGATATATGTGTGGACAAAAATTGCACGGTATGTCAATCTAGCCTTGGGTTATTTCTTGTGGCTGTAAAACATTTTCTGATGTCACAGGGCCACTGACTGTTTCTTGGTTTACTTCATCTGCCCTCAACTACAATCTGGTGACCCTTAACAGTGGGTTCAAATATGAAACCATTCTGTATAAGTAGCAGAGAAAAGAAAAGAGCGACTGAAGTTGGAAAACAACAGATGAGTACTTTTAGCAGCAGGCTGACAGATGCATTGCAACAGCCTCCGAAGAGCAGCAAACACATTGAGTGTATCTCTATGGGACCCACCTCAGTGCATTATGGGAGTTGTGTGTCAGCAGGGGGGGGTGTCACTTCCTGGTAGGAGAGACCTCACTGTTGGAGCAAAGTCTCCAGGGATGTTAGGCTTTGAAATACTGATGCATTGTGGGAACTGGGATGTATTGTGGGGAGTAGTAAGCCCAGCGGGTGTTATGCCTGTGTGTTGTCCCGATGATCATGCGAGAGGTAGTGATGCCCACAAACACACACACAAACACACACACACACACACACACACACACACACACACACACACACACACACACACAGATACACACACCTCTGATCTATGGATACACGGCAGCCCAGCAGGATCTTGCCTTTGTTGGTTGGGAATGCACACGGAGAGTTCACTCACAAAAATGGGGGTATATATGCACTCAAAACCACACATTCTGAAACACACACAGTACACAGATTTACACATATCTCTCACACAGAGGGAGTAAAACTCCCTGATGCTCCCACTGCAAACACATGGGAGAGAGATGAAAGACTTTCACATTCACGGCAAGAACTTGAAAAAGATGGATTCCTTAAATTTCATCCACTCACTCTCAGCTTCACATTCAATACATTCATGGTTAACACATTTCCCAAAGCGTATCCACATCGCAGCAACAACATCCTGAGCTGCTACTCCTAGCCTTCTCCGTAGAAAAGGTGGAAGTGTTGCTGTGGTGGAGTTATGGCCATTTTTAGTTCACCTACACTTCTCTGCACCTACACCATACGCTCCCCTTTTCCTCCTCTGCGATCAATGATCTCCTCCAACCTGGACTTACATCAAAGCCCACTTCCCCTCATCCCTCAACACTCCCTCCCCCCTCCCTCTGCACTGAGGGTTGGCTGATCCACAGGTAACCTTTTTCTCTTTCATTCCTCATCTCTGTCTTTCTTTCTCCCACTCCCTCTTTCCCCCTCTCTGTCCTCTCTCAGAACCAGAGATCATCAAAGACTGCTGGGCCTCACGCCAGGGGCTCCCTGCTAACCAACCTACCCCCGGACCCCCCGCCAACATCAACCCTCCTAACGGCACTACACCTCTACCAATGCCTCCTGCTCACTCCCCCCAAAATCCGCATGTTACACACATACACACCAGCGTTTCCACCTCCTGCCAGGCCCCCAATCGGCGGTGGCTGCCCCACGCTGGCTGCACATACTGTAAACAACAAGCTGTCAACAGGGCTCAAGTGTGCCAGCCATCTGATGTGACCTATGGAACACAATTCTGGCTGTGCTGTGGGGCTCAGGGCTCAGCAGGAGGGTGGTCAGGGGGTTCTGTGTGAGTGTGTGTCTGTGTGTGTATGAGTGTATGAGAGCGAGGAGGGGGGCAAGCTTTGACTCTGCATGTGTGGCAGAGGTGTACCAGGTTGTTCTCTAAATATCATGCTTTGAGTTTTTTATGACCGCAGTTCAGGACAAGAAGTCTTTGGGAGTAAAGCATGATGTTAAAGGTGATCATGAGCAGTATTTCAAAGAATCACAGAATAAATCAGCAGCAGCATTTTAGGAGGTAGCTACAGGCCAAATGATAGGATATAGTGCCTTCTCTAAAGAGGACAAAATTAAGTTTCAGGGCTATAGGACAATATGAGGCAAAATCATCTCCATTTGAGAACAACAGCAGATGTAACAAAATCATCATCAGCTCTGTCGCCAAATGTGGCACCTTGCAGCATCACCTATCAGCATTTTCCACCAGAAAAGCCAAATAGAAGACGGAAGGTAGGCAAGAGAAAACATAACAAAAACTAAAAATACTCGTGCTGTAGTCAACCAAAGAAAAACTTGATCGACTGAAACTAAACGCACACAGCAACCAATCGATTGGTCGTAGAAATAAAAGAATGCACGTTAACCGATCTCTAGATCAACCTAATCAGTGACAGTGTAGTCAGGTCGACCTGGCTGGTAGTGTAAATGAACTTCAAAATGTACATAACAAGCCTTTTACACTAAATAAATTCTTTTAATCCTCCTTATGTTGTAATAAAATAATTCACTCAGAGCTGACCAGCATGCATATGCCTATATTCACATGATTTACGAAAATATAAATATATGAACTGGTCATCACAGCACAAGAACTTTTAAGAATTTTATACAAAAGAAGTAGTGCGATTCACTGTTTCTCTGTTTATTTTAGTATTTGTATCAAATTAATTAAATCTGCATCCTCGGGTGTAACGGCTCCAGACCTTCTCCACAGATGTGTGGATGAAGTGTTGAGTCACAGACAGCCCCGGACTAATTTAACCCCTTGTTATAATAAATAATAGCAATTACAAGTTGATTTTTACAGACTTAATATACTGATACTCTGTTTCTAAGGTCATACAGAGTTGGAATTGTTTTCCTGATCTTTGCAAAGTTTGCGTGTGACATCTCTTATAACCGCTGTGTAGTAACCACATAGTCTCAGCAGACGTTTTTTTGCTCTTGTTTTAACTGCGCGTGCCTGTTAGTGCCTGTGTTTGTGAATAAGACACTTTTTGCAATTAAGCTGATTTGCACAGAGAGGAGTTTTTCCAAAAATGAGTGTGCAATGTAACATGTAAATATGCGCAACCAGCACCGCTGCATGAAGATTCTGTTTGCTGTGCAGCCTATCGGGTGCATGTGACCGTCTTTGCGTGTTTTGTGAATCTTAAAAAACTATGTTACCAGCGCAAAATGTCAGCGGCGTCTTTGGCATTACTTTTGTACAATGGAAGAGGATGGAGACATGCTGTCCATATTACTAATGATTGATATGTGGAAAAAGAATGACAACATTAGTTTGGATAAAATTATATTTCTTGAGTGAGGAGTTGGCAAGAGCTCTCTGTAGACTCTAAACTAGCTTGAGGCAAGCGGGTCAAAGCTTGGTAAGACTCAACTTGCAAAACACCTCGACCTCTGAATGAAATGGCAGAGGTTTTGGAAAAAGCGATCTTGACATGTTTAGTCTTTCAGAGTAAATAAAACATTGTACATGGGTGTCCTAGTAAGATTCCAGTGCTACCCTCTTTTCAGCTTATAAATTTTAAGCTTGCCTTCGAGGGGAGTTTACTGAAGACCTTAAAGGGGACATATTGTGAAAATCCACTTTTACAGTGTTTTTGAACATATATTTGGGTAACCTGAGTGTCTATTGACCCTCAAAATTTGAAATAAATCAATCCAGTCCTTTGTGTGTGGTCTGCATAAGTCTTACAACACAGAGAAAAATGCTCCGTTTCAAATTTTCTCAACTTGTGACATCACAAGTTGAGAAAATTTCGCTCAGGGATTAATAAAGTATCTCAAAAAAAGACAAATGCCATTGCAACAACTTCAACCGAATGCAATGAGGTGGATTATCTAAAGGCTATGTTTCTTTTAAACTAAATTGTTGTCACAAATAAGTTGTATATAAATGTCATTTTTGAGGAAACAATCTGCCTGTGGTTGACGAGATGTAACACCAAAAAGTAGGAAATAATTTAACTACATTTTCCAAGACTCACAAACTCCATTAGTGCAAAGCAGACATATATTTATTTATACAATTTCCTTTATCTACACCTTTGCTTATACATTATCAACAACATTCTTTACTCACTAGTTAACTGCGAACAATAGTTATGGCTGATCCTGCTGACCTGACAGTGACAACACATCACTGACATGTAGGAAAAAACAATTCAAGTACAGACTTTTAAGCCCCACAGCAAACATTGAACATTCATGGTTGTAAAGAAAAAATAAGGGAAATCAAAAAGGAAGATAAACATGTTCAGTAACAGGCTGTTGGTGTGGAAGATAATTGGGGATGCAGTAAAAACCACAGATAGAAGAATTTATACTGTGACTGAGATAAGACACTGTGACAATATGCCATTCAACTCCTCTCTTCTCAAACCTAGATTTACTTCTGATATCCTTTTTGTCTGCACATCCTGTCTTTTGACACAACTTGTACGACTGCACTCAATTGCTGTCTCCCTCACTGACTATTGTCTATATGCTATTATTACTGTCATCTCTCCACTGTTCCTCCCCTCTCCTCACCATAGCCCCCCCAGCCCTCCCCCATGTCTCCTCTCAACTCACACTCAGATTTGTGGCTCTTAATATTGTATCTGTCTAACAGAAGGACAGGAGCACGGGAAATGACATGTTTCTGCATGGGGCTTAAAGACACAAACACACACACACACACACACACACACACACACACACACACACACACACACACACACACACACACACACACATTCACACACAGATAGCACACACTTGGGCATCGGAGACTGCGTCAAGTTCACAATGTAATTACGGGGAAACAGAGCAGTCAGTTACACACCTGAGTGCAGCTCGGATCAGAGCCGGGGAGTAACTCTGACACTGACAGGGAAAGCCAGGAGTTAGTCTTTTAAAACACAGTGACAGACAGCTACATCTACTGACATGGCCTCACTGACAGACCAAATATTTGGACAAAGGAGAAACAGGAAAGGACAGGCTCCAATGTAGAACATAGAGGTGACAGTTACCTTTCATGCATGCATAAGCACAGATAATATTGTATAAACGTATGGACCAAGATGTCTAACAGAAGAGATAACACAAGCTAATAGCCTTTTGATTTTTTTTATGGGCTGACAATGGCTGTAAGGATGCATTTAGAGCCAGGGAAGTCTGCTGCTAAAGTAATCTAGACTTGTTCTTTCTAATGAATATCGAATATGCAGTGATTGTTTTTCCCTAAAGAAGGTATAGAAAAATGTTTTTTCGAAAGATATCTTTACCAAGAACCATTCGTTCAGTTCAGCCACCTTGCACTAGAGATACAATGTTACAGTATTAGTCACAATATGCATTATCAAATGAAAGTAATGCATCCTTAATTGAGTAAACGATCTATTTGGGAAACGTTTTGTCTTTCTTAGAATTAGAAGAGAAGATGGAGTCCTCTCTTAAACCCAGAATACCAGGGTTTGAGCCTACTGTGTCTCGAGCATGTGTTTTGATGTATGTTTAAAAAATACATATAATTTATTTATTGCCTTCCCTTTTACTGATAGAACACCTGAATAGAGACAGGAAAAATGGGGAAGAAAGAGCGGGGATGACATGCGCCAAAAGCCCGAGGATTGGAGCCCAAACCCAGGCGCATGTGATGAAGACTTTGACTGTGTATGGTCGGATAAACTAAACCTGTTCCTGCTATTACTTAACCCACACCATGAAACGTATCTGAAACTTAACCAAGGATTACTTTTCCAATCCTAAGAAAGTAGTTTCAGTACCAAGTAGACAGATTCATTAGACATAAGGAAGACAGACCTTTAAACACTCAACTTTGGGGCCATGACATAACCTCTGTATTTGATGACCATGTATGAAAACATGTTGGACATTCATAGATTTACATACAAAAAAAGAACTTAAACACAACTTTTTATAAATGTGATAAGTACATCTTTTTTTGTTTTAATACTGTATTCGTTTATATGCCTATCAGTGATGGTGGCGTGCACCCAATTGGCTCATGATTTTCATTTTGACCTTTACGGTTATTTGACCGTTATTTTAGAGTGGGAGTTTCTTGTAAATGCATGTGAGATCAACACAATAACAAGTAGGATGCAGAATGTGTTCTAACCTAGTTGCTTGTCATTATTATCTTAAAGCCAGCATTGCATTCATGCAGAGTCATGGGGTGGCGTCAGTCATCTCCTCCAACTCTCAAATGAAAGCGGCTTATTTCTCAAAAAACAAAAAAAAAGGATGCTTGTTTCTTTGCACAGGAGAGGGCAGTAAGTTCTACATCTCCAGGTAAAAGAGATACAATGCATTTGTTTAGGCCTGACTAGTGCTAAATGCTACTTGAATACTAGTCGTTACACTTTGCCACTTTTGGCCAGGTATCAAAATTATGAAAAGAAACCAAGGGCATAATGTGAACTCATTCCTGTTATCAAACGTGTCATCAAGACGGACTAAACTTCCATGCCAGAGAGAAAATAGATTTCCGATGTGTTTTTTACCCCAAATTATGCCTATATCATTTTCAGATAGTTGCACTCACTAATTCAGGAGATTACCTTGTGACCTGACTGAGCCCCGCCCACCCTCCCTCCATATTACCATGCATAAAGAAGCATATGGTTTGAAGAAAGCACGATGTTCTTCATGTATCAGCAGTTTCTCCAGAAGACATCAGCGTGTAGCTCATTAAGTCCACAGTCTGCCATGTTCACACTGAACCTTATCAACCTCTACATGACACAACAGGACTGTACAGCAGCTCCAGACTGAAGGAATGCAGAGTGTGAGCAGTACAGTATAGTAATTCATGTCTTCCTCTGTACATCATACCGTTCATTTCTGTCCTCTTAGGTTTTTATTTTCTAGCTTAACCAAATGGAGGATAAAGCTGGAATTATCCTTTTCTTTGCATTACAGCCTCCCCTAGTGTGAGTCTTCATTTGTGTGTCTGTGTGTGCTCTTATTCTACCACCAGGGACGAAGGGCCAGTTTTATAAATGGCTTGAATAATGAGGAGTCCCAGGAGCGCTAAACTAACCTACACAGTAGAACTGCTGCGATGAAGATTTACACATATGCATGCACACACAAACTGATGTAAATAGGAAAAGCTTGCAATGTAATCTTAAAATCATACACATGTGTATCCAGCATTAAGGACATGCATTAATACGAAGCACTATGAAATAGTGTTGGATTCCTGTTTGATGTCTTTCTTCATCATCACAAAGTCAAGATATCACTAACTGTGATTAGAATATTCTTAATGGTATAACTGTGTTTACTTCCACTTAACAATGTAATTACACACACTATACATAAAGTCAAGAATGGGCATATTATATCTTCACTAACTCGTCCTAAAAATATCCTTACTAAAAAATAACTGTGTTGGTTGTCTTCCTGTAAGTTTTTTACTTAAACATAACTTATTTAAAGAAATGTATTACAAATGTGCACTCATCAAGAAACAAACTATGACATTATGCAGGTTAAAATATTTTTCTTGTACTGTCATCAAGTCTAGAGATAACAGGGAGGAGATTTGCCTTCCAGTTGTCCTTCAGAGATGCTTCACAAGTCAATGTTGCACGCTTCAGGCAGAATGACAGTTAAGGGTTCTGGACAATAGGAGAACAGATCTGATACCAGCTATTGATTTCTAGTTAAACCTGCGTACCTCTACGAGTTGAACATGAGTGGGATCAATCTTCATTGTTTCAGTGAGGAGTCATCAAAGTCTATTTTTGGTTGGGCAAGGGTCAACACGCCTCTTATCTTTTCTGGCAACAATTATAAGGCTTAAAAACGATATTTAATGTCCAACTGTCACTTATACGTGTAGGGCAGCCGGTGGCCAAGTGGTTAGTTTGCGGGCCCCATGTACAGAGGCTGTATTCCTCGAAGCAGACAGCCCTATTTCGAGGGCTTGTAACTGGCATGTGGTAAAAAAAAATGATGCTACTTAAAGCTGCTTCCCCCTCGCTGGAGGGTACTTTGTTCATTTGGAGGATTACTTCAGGGGTAGCAAGTTAAAATAAGTCTGTCACTCTTAACTTAAACTGAAATCCTACAGTCACATGGCAATCAAGCAGGAATTTAGCAAAATCTGTCACAGAAGCACACAGTGTTGTTCGTTCTTATATTGAATGTAGGGATTATTATCGATGTTAAATGTTGCAGTGCATTGAAAGGGTACATATGTTGTGTATACATTGTCAGGTTCAATATTGTGCCGACACACAAGAGGAAGAAGAGGAGAAACAGAAGCAGACATAATGACCCAGTGAGAGGAGCTGCAGCGTGGGTAGGGCTTCAGCACAAGTCACAGGGTGTAGCACCCTGCATGAATATCAAAAAGCTCGCTCCCTTTGACCTTGAGATTAATATTTAAAAGCTGGCTACCCTCTATACACACACGTACACACACATGTAAAGTGCACGTGCACACACTGTTAGCTGTGTGCCCTGCAGCCAACAGTGCACTGAAGTCTTCCTCATTAACTGGCTGTTCTGTCCTGATTCGTGTATCTATCAATACTGTAGAAAGGAAAAGCTGATGATAAAGGGTTTATAGTTAGGATAAATTACAATTAGGTCTACTGTGTTACAAACCTCACTTAGCCAATGAGGATGCTAGTGTTTTTGTATGGTTGAGCCTATCACTGTGTTCAATGACTAACAGGACCAATGTTTTAAATGAATGTATGCTGACTTTATTACACTACATCCATGAATTTTAAACAAAGAAGGAAACAAAACGTATATATAGAAAATGAAGAAGAAAACTCTAAAACAATATCCAGTGCCAAACACTGTTGGATATATTATAAATAGATGTACCAATAAATATGCAAAAAAAAAAAAAAAACGTGATCTTTCAACCTTCTCAGCCTTTGGTTTTAGCTTCTTCTTTTTTTCTGCCAACTGTGCTTTTTATAAACAGACAACAATATTGACTGTGTGTCACAGAATCATCAATCATGCAAGCCGAACAACACACAAAGTTACATAAAAGATAAATCAAGAACAAAAATAGAA
Organism: Tautogolabrus adspersus; assembly: GCA_020745685.1. Taxonomy (NCBI): domain Eukaryota; kingdom Metazoa; phylum Chordata; class Actinopteri; order Labriformes; family Labridae; genus Tautogolabrus; species Tautogolabrus adspersus. Next base: position 23,532,337 of record CM036542.1, read on the forward strand.
AGAAAATAGGGCATAATCTCTGTCTCTCATGCAGATAAATCATTTTTGTATTTCTCCTATTTGGTTTCGCCCTGATGTCCTCTTTTTTCTTATGTTGCTTCTCTTTTGTATCTATAGAAGCTAAATACAAACTTTGTGGTTTCTGCAGTGAAGGGTGTGAAAAAGTGTTCACAGTTTTCTCATCCATAGTGGGTTTAAATTGAGGTCGACATATAGAAACTGTCACACATCTGAAACCTTCAATCTCCACGGTGGTAGAAATGTGTTTATTGAAAATGGGATGTAATTACCTTAAAATGTGTTAACTTACTCACCTTAAATAAAAAAAAAGATATTAGGATTAAGTTAAACTATTATTTTGCTTGGCCATTTGGCCCTCATTACAATGTTGGCCTGAAATCACATTCAGAAAGAAATATCTGCTGCTCTTCGGCAACCAGCTGATTCTGGATCAGTTCAATGTTTAAGTCTCTTGTGCTCAATATCTCTTTGTTTATACTTATTTTAACGACAACCAATCAAAAATAGTCGGTATATGTGGTTTTGTTGTGTTAGCATTGTGTGGTTGTGTGTGTGATACAGCAGCTCATAAACTAATCAGTGGAGTTGTTTGTGTTTGAAGGATCACGGTTAAGTCGATCCCTACTGTTTCTGTGAGCTAGATAACTGTGGCTTTTGTGATTGACATATTGATAATGTAATGGGCAGTTATCTTAGACTAAAAGTCAGGTTAATATAGGGAGCAATTCAGCTTTCACTTTGAAATTGCAAGTAAAAAGACGGTAAATGCTACAAATCGCTAACTGTTGTGATGTTTCGGTTCAGTATTTTCAGTTATGTGATATGTCTATACAGTGTCTCCTTTGGTCTTGGTCTTTTTTATATAAGGCTGATAAAAATCATTTGAAACTTAAATGTAAAAAATGTCATGAGATATCCCGGTTATGTTATAAATTACCTTCAGTAGTAACTTAAAGAGGATAGCCAAGTTGTGGCTAACTACGTTTCATTTCAGAACTGTGAGAATGTTTAGCTTTGTTATTTGACATCAAATGATAAACCATTACTTTTTCTTCATACACCTATGTCCCCCATACCCATCTCAGTTCTTCTATCCTTCTCAGGTGGGTGTGAAGGCAACAAACAACAACACATATTCAATCCTCGTAAATCCCCAGCTTTGCACAAACACACATGTACTGTCCCTGCCTGCAGCTCTTTCTTCCACCCAGAATTCTCTTACCTACCTCTGCCCGCCGCTGTGAGGGACGCATACAAACACACAAACAAACAGAGTGATGAGCAGACGTGATGTCTGAAGCTTAGCTTTTGTTTCATCTTCTTTTTCTTGTCTGTTCCTCTGTGTTTAGCGCAGTGTGTGAGGCTGCGGTGCAACTCACTGCACTATGGAGAAATGATTGGGAGGCAACCTCACTGCCAGAGAAGGTTTATTCTGCCAAGTGTGATCAAACCACGTGTGTGTCTGTGTGAATGTCAGCATCTGAGTGTACACCTGTAATGATAGTTTGTGTGTGTGAAAGATAGTGTTGGCTGGACAGCATTTGCTGCTGAGTTTACATATTTGATGTATACGACATGGTTTTTGGAAGGTGCTTCAGTGTTGATGTTATCCATGAGTACTGTTTTTAAAATCAAACATAGCAAATATTCCATCCAATAATAAAATATTTAAAAAGAATGAATTAAACATTATACACTTTCACAGAAATGTCTCCAAATAATAACTCACCAGCATGCAAAACACATTTTTTTAGCACATGGCCACCAAATCTGACAATCTGTTGTTGGTGCTGATGGTCGAATGTTTGGCAACTAGTGAATGCTGACAAAGTGGGACCTCCTCCAATTACAAAAACAATGAAAAAAATGTATCAAATATGATTCATAGTGTCTTGTTTTTGACATGTGCCAACAGGTGCAGGAGTGAAAGAAGGCAAAACCAATTGCCAATGATTAAAGGTCTAGATCAAAAACCATACGACAAACATACATTTAAACATAAATAAACGTTAACATACATTTTACTTTCTTTCTTTTTTAAAGGAAGAAATGGAAATATAATTGAAAATTAAAGGAAGAATGTGTGACTTTTCACACATAAATATAGCAGAAATCAAGTTTATCCTCTGTAAATGTCTCTCTGAGTCATGACTGTCTACAACGAGTGAGAAGCGTGAATCCTGCCAGCTGTACTGTTGTCGGAGACTTGTTTATATCATGTTTACATGGACGGGACGGCCTTCCCTATAAAGCTGTTTTAGTCAAGGACTAGACAAAAGAAGGATAACAAAGTCTGCTTTTATGGATGTCACGTAAGCGTCTTCAGATCACGGTCATTCAGTGTCAATTTATGTGCAATGTGAGGCTATGAGCTAAGTGTGCTAACATTAGCCTGCTCACACAACAATGCAGGCCACAGGGAATTGAAGCTCGAGCAAAGGACAATTTTGTCCACCGCTTGCGCTTAATGGTGCTTAATTATGGTGTGTTCTAATTGATAACTCCTTCGTGGAGTGGAGAGGGGTTGGAGGTGTGTCGCTGAGCAGAGCGGAGGTGTCGCTAAACAGCAGTTTGCTTTTGGTTTAATTCTGGTGCTCAAAAGCGATATCTACTGGATCAAAACGTCGCACATTCTTCCTTTAAAGAAGGACAAAAAGGTTGGTCACCGACCCTCAAAGGGGTCAAAGGGTTGTAGATGGAGCTCTAAATTTCAACACTGATACCAGTTTTGGTAAGCATTCAAAGAGTTTAAGAATTTCAACGTCTTACGGGCTTTACGTCAGTTATAGTTTTACAAATCTGTGCACAATGTTGAACACACCTTTTTCTAAACATTTGTGCAAATCTTCAAAGTAGTTGGAGTTTTTTGCTACAAGGTAAAATAAAGAATGCATCCCATTTTGGACAAGAGGAAAGCTACATTGGAGCCTCACTTATTTCGGTAAAGTCAATGTAACTGGCATTTTTTAAAACCTGGATTATTATCAGATTACAATGGATGAGTGTCTTCATCACAACTCTTAAATAACTAAATGTATTGGTCCTCAATGACAGGCTTGTTGTGTTTTGAGTGTTGGCAAAGAAACATTTACAAGTTGGTACATTCTGACCTGATCTTTTAAACTCTCAAAGACCTCATTCACCCTCAAAAGTCCAGCAAATGGAAGAGACTTTGGTCAAACTGAAAATCTGTGTTCCTTTTGTATCCATAATCAGCACTGAGGGATATCTTTTGATGATATACGCTGGTTTTGTACCACATTTTAAAGCTAGAAATGTATCAAAGCTACAAATGAAATCCTGGCAGGAGGTACAGTATTGACATGTCACACACCCAACATGACACTACAAAGCTCTCTCTATGATTTCATCCCTCTATCTCCTAACTCTCTCTCTCTACCTTATCTTTCCGTCCCGTGCTGCTCTCATTCTCTCGCACACTCCCCCAACACACACTCACATCCTCCACCTTTATCTGTCCTCCTTCTTCTTATCCTCCTCCTTCTCATCTTACGTGTCTCTCTCTCAGACATGTTCTATCTCTTCGTATCTCCTACTTACTTCCTGTACCTTTATGTTCCTTCCGCTTTTACAACATTTCTACTCCCTCTTTCCATTTTGATATCCTCCACTCCCTACATCTCCTGGCAGCATCTATGAACACACCCCTCGTCTGCACTGCCTATATTTATCTCTTTCTTATCTGCATCTCCCTCTCCTTCTCTCCATGCATGCCTATCTGTCTGTATCTGCTCTCTCCCAGCCTCAGCATACGGGAGAGATGATTCCTGAAATGGTAAATTGTTTATTTCTGACAGCTCAGTGGCTACATTAAGCACACACCTCGCTACCACTAAAACCAGATGAAGATAGTGAGGTTAAAAAAAATGAAACAAATAAACTAACAAACAAACAAAAAAACAAGTCATATTCATCACAGTAATTGTGTGGGTGCTTTGGGTACACGAGTAGCTGGGTGCCGATGAGGGATGACGATGCTCATGGGCCTCCCTAACGTCCATGAATCATTGCCAGAGTCGCTTGCTGGCCCTCAGCCGCCATAAAACAAAAGATGGAGATGAAAAATGCAGCAATTAAGTGATTTGATTTCTACTCTACCCTCCTGTCCTCCTTTCTACCAGCCACCCTTCTAGCTACACACACACACACACACACACACACACTTGCACATTGCACACACAGAAACAAGCATTGATATAACTCACGGTGTAAGAGTAGTACTTTTTAAACACTGTGATGCACATTGACAAAATCAAAGCTACGTACAAAAATAACAAAAGCACAGTTTTAAAACTTTCTTTATCATTTGAACATAAAGAAATAAAATGCATTTTCTAAATACATTTTAGAGTCCTGCTTCAGGCTTTTTTATGTATGTGCTCTTGAGCTCTCAGCATCCAGAAGCCGAAATGGACAAAATGGCATGCGATTAAAAATATTTAATGCATTAAGTTCTGACCATATTTTTATTAAAACTTGCATTCCCAATCACTATTTCTTCAACTATATACTACTATAACCACAGTATGATACTCATGGCTAATCTCAGAGTCAAAACAAAGAATCATGATCATACTAAAGAAATGTTTTGAGCTTCTTTGGTTTAGAACATCTCGGAATTTATCAAAAAGCATGCTTGATAAAATGTAACACTTTTGGTCAAAACATCAACGCCATTATACTCTACTGAGACCATTAATATGTTTATTTTAATATACAAAAGATGGTCAATACAATTACTTCCCTTGGTATGTGAAATGCAAAGATAGCCACCAGGGAGTTTGTAACAGTTGGTCACTTACGGTAACTTCTCAAACCTCCAACACACACCATCAAGAATTTTGAGATCAGTCTAACATGCAAACAAAGATCACAAAACTATATATAGACATAACTTTTACTGAACAGAATATTTCATTTGGGAATCAGTGCGTGGCTCTCTGGAGCAAACATATTAGAACCATTTACTGTACATCCTACACGCTGCAGTGTGGGGACCATATTTAAACACTGCACTGCACTATGAGAAATGTGAATGGTTAAACATTGTTTAGCATGGGGGGACTTGCTTAATGGGACTTGGCTAAGCACGTGTAATTAAGAGCATGGGTAAGTGGAGAGTTGCAGGGAGCATGGGGTGTGTGTGAATGTGTATTTGTGTGTTTGTGTTTGTGTGTGGGGGGACATGGTAGCAGCATCAGGGCATGATGGAGTGTTTTGTGGAGCCAAACACCCATTCAGCAAGCTGTGTGCTCATTAATCCTGGCAAACTCCACTTGTTACATGCACGCACAGGAAATCATGAGGCTAGGTAAACAGGGAACTGCTGCGATCCATCACTGCATGCCAGTGAACACAGGGACACACTGATGTGTAAGTGAACACAAATACACGCACGGACACACACAGATGCAGTGTATAAAAGACAGTATAGACTTTTACCCACACAAACATGTGGTAAAAACACCCACAGCTCTGCATGAACATTACAAAAGTACAGAGATTAACAGACGCAAACTAACTCATGCATACACATTTGTATCTTTAAGGGCGTGATCACACCGGCAATCCTGCGCTCACACTGCTCCAAGACCAACCGGGCCTGAGCATGGTTACCTCTTGTACATAGCATCGTAATACAGCACATGCATAGCTTTATGTTATTATGAAGCGTGCTCAGTTAACAAACAGGCAGACTCGAAAAAAAAAAAAAAGGGACGCGCAGTCGAGTCTGCGCCTGCACATCGGAGAACAACACAGAGAACATGACAGCTACTTTACTGACTTTGAGGCTTATTTTGAGTAATTTTAATCAGATACAGCCATAAATAAATGTAAAGAGTAAAAGAGACGCGCGGTCGAGTCCGCGTCCGCACATTGGAGAACACGGAGAAAATGACAGCTACTTCGTGGCTTATTATGAGTCATGTTAGTCAGATACAGCCAGAACACTCTGGGATTTCTCCATAATGAAGGCTGTCAGCGTTGTGTACCCGCGTACATGTGCTCGTGCATGAAGTGTACCGTGCCAAAGCACACCTCTCCTAAGTGTGCCAGAGCCAAGGAAGTGTACCGTGCCTGAGCACCGTGCCTGAGCACCGTACGGAGCGATCACACTGGAACGAACTGGACTTTAGGGGTGAAGCATGCTTATGCACGGTACGGATTGCCAGTGTGATCGCGCCCTGAGTATATACAGTACAACACTACCTTTCCCATCAGAAAATTCACTCTCCTTTCTGTTGAGGTGTACGAAAGACAGTTTCAATATCAATCCAGTAACAGTTCCCTTTTGTGTGTTAGAGAGAAAGCACATCCAGTGAAGGCCTTGGCTTGCTATAAGTAGAAAGAAATACTGCCACAAAGCCGGTAAAAAAATCAATAGAGCTTGACCCCAGTTTGACCCCTCGTTGAATGGAGAAGTTATGGTACCACACTGGCCTTGACATTAGCTTATTTGATGTGTACTTCCCACCAACAGCTCTCTCTGCTCTCCATCTCTCCTTCATTTCTTTCCACTCTTCTTTTCTTCTCTCCTCTCTCCCTTCATCTGCTTCAAATTGTTTTGTTTCCATCTCCTAAATGTTTGTGAATACGCACACAAACCTTCATGCACACGCCTGCACACACACACAGGCATCACATGACAAATGTAGTATAGGGCCAGTTACACAGCCCAGTGGTTAGCTGCTGCGCTGGAGCAGATCTGTTATATCCATACGCCTGCCTGGCTGGAGCATTTACTGAAGCCATCAGCCAAACAACATTCCATATATCTTTGACAGGGAGGGGAACAATACCATTTACACCAATTTAGCCCTGTGAGGGGGATTTCCAGTTAATGGGCAACATTTGTTTTCTCTTTTTGCATGCAGTATTCAAAATGGCCACCCTTCAGGAGGACAGATGAGACACGCTCCCAGGCTGCTAGTCACTTTTTAATAAACCCTATTACAAGGCTAATAAAAAAAAATAAAAAAATAGGACCTTAACAAACAAGTCTGATCTCTATGTTACTATCGTCCTTCATCACAGACACTAACATTATAAGATGCTAAATAAGATACTAAATCTACATGAAAATAGACGCCAATGAAAAACAAAATCACAAACAGCATAGGAAGGTTATAATTAACTAGTATGTGTTTATGATGACAGCTTTTACTGTTCTTTACTCTGTCCTTTGTCCATGTCAGGGGGCAGCTGCAGGGTTCACCCAAATAAGAGGATCACAGTATTTACCGAGCTTCGGCCACAGTGGTAGTCTTGGTTGACAAGACCTGACAAGGTCAAAGGTCACAGGTCACCCAGGGGCCAATCAAAAGTTAGTGGTGTAGCAGGTCCCCGTTTTAGGTAGGCAATGAGAGGTCAACAGGGTTACCATGTCAGAAAAAGGACTAGCTGCCTGCTAGGGTCATATGAAGAACATCTGGCTGTATTTTTCCCTTAATGTAAAATATTCTTATAGCCAAAGAAAACACTGCAGAATAGTGAGACACAAGAGAATAGGGTTGTCAAGATATCAGACTTTGAAGCTTGATAGGATAAGAGTAAAACTCGAATGATATCAATACCTGCTTAACCATGTCAACAAAAAGAGAAGTCCTTGGCATCTCTATTAATAAAGTATTGTATTTTATTGGCTAAAAATGCAATCAAAGTCCTACAGTGTTAAAATTTCATGATGTATTTTTGCAGTGTATTTTCAACAGTGTTATCTCTGCTGTCACCTTTTAGTTCTCTGTCTGTTTGTAAGAGAAATAAACTTGACTTTTACATCCTTATGAGATAAGTTGTACACGATGTATGGGGTTTGATTTTTGTAAACTCACCTGTATTGATTATATTAAGGCTAATAGTAATACGTTCACATAATTAGGGGCATGGCTCATCAGACTGATATTTGGGCATGTTGTAGGTGTTTGTCTGGAGGCCCCCCTTAACTCCAACTCTTTGCCTGTCACTAGATCAATTAAAAGGTAGGTGAAGATAGCATTTTTAATTTAGTGACCGCCATTGTTCGGCTTCAAACGCCTCTTCAGAAACCGTCACTGAGACTACATACATTTTTATGCAATCAAGGTAACAACCAACTCTGGTCTTCCTCAGGACTTTTGTCAGCAGTGGCTTGCACACCTATGCTGAGTTACACTAATTAGCTGAGAGGGAGGATCGTTCTCCTTGAACATACAAGGCTATTGGTTAAAAAACAAGTAATTGATACTTCATCAACAGAAGGGGAGATATAGAAAGGGGTATGAGAGGAGGGAAGAGACAGTTAAAGAGGGGACACCCCCAGAATAAATCATAAAGAAATAGAGGCAATATTGTGTATTATTGTGTTCTATTCAATCAAACGTGGGTTCAGAAGAAAAACACATACGGAGGACTATCAACGTCGTCAGCTGTCCTAGTGTGCATTATGTTTTGCAGGAATAAGAGTTTAGGTTCCACAAGCTGGTCTTCTTTTTCTGTAATCCACTTGGCCCGGGGCACAGTTGTGTTTATGTTCGCTGCCAAGTTTGTGATCTGTAAAAGTATGAAACATCCGATTGGTGACGCTTCCCAGTCTGCTCACTCTCATTGGCTATTGCCAGTATTCTGTCGGAGGCAGCCTGATCAGGCAGGCTCCAACTTGATCAAGAGCAGTAAAGTAATCATATTGACACCACACACTTTGGAATTATTTGGACAAATAATCACGTGCAACGTGCCACGTCCTGGCAAATAGGGCCCAAAATGGGGCCTTAAATTGTGTAATTTGTAGCTAGCTAAACTGTGTATGATGTTGAGCACACAAAATATTAGTTTAAATCTAATCACAGTTTTTCTTCAAGTGACTGGTTAATCTGGTTGAAATTCATATACACGCGCTTCAAGACCCAATCATCAGTGTATGTCATGCAAGAGAGATGATAAAAACAAACATAATGGTCAGTTATCGTTTCAACATTAAATGTGGCTGGCTTGATTCATGATGTCAGCTCGTGCACTACATGAAAGAAAACTCTTCACCTTAAAATTTCCAGTAGCTGTGAAAGAGCAACCTCAGACTTTAATCAGCACAGTGAATTTTCTCTGGTCTAACATCAGGGAACAACCCAAAGAAGGACAGAAGTTAAATGAGCCGAAGTTTGGTGTATTTATGAATATAGACTAAAATCTGCTGTGTAAATAACACGCCAGCCTGCAGGCGCACCTGACTCTGAGACGTCAGGGTGAGAGGGCTTTTCAGGGGCTGCACAGGGAATGGCGCCCCGAGCAGTTGGTGGATCAATACCTTGCTCAAGGGCACTTCAGCAGAACTCTCGGAGTAAACCGGCAACTCTCCATCAACTGTTCCCAATTCCATACTTGGTCCATTACGCATGACTTGAACCACTGATCCTCATGTTACCAACCGAAGTCCCAACAGACTGAGCTTCAAATTCATTCTAATTCAAATCTTGAGTCGTAGTATTGATACAATTAAAAACGTTTTTCTTTGCATACAATTATAACATTAACACAGACAAGCAGACAAATGCCAAAGATGCTGTTCAGTATTTTTACGCTGTAATGTAAAGTACTTTATTTAAACGTACAGTATGTAAAATCTGCCGCAAGGGGGCTCTCAATCAAAACAATAACAAAAGAGATGACGTCGCTCCTCGCAGGGTCTCATGGGATCCCCCCCCCGAAAACGAACAAACTCCGTGTTGAATCAATACGAACGGGCAAAACCGACCTGAGAAAGACAATATGTGTACTGACGATGTATCCAAGTATAATTTACATGACGTTTTTATCACAGCAGCACATACAGCGACAGAACGGCAGCTTTCAGTAGCAGCTAGCGCTTAGCTAATACAGCGATCTTTGACGTAACATCCGGTGTTTCCTTGACAACGATCAACATTTCGTGTCTGTCATGGCGGCTCATCATGGCAGCTGCCTACAAGACACGACACGTTACAACTATAAAATTACGGATTTCTCTGGCTTTGATAACTTTTGGAAATATTTGAGGTGATGTAAGTACTGAACTAAAAAATATATATAACATGGGTTTAGTCAATTTTTTATTTAAGTTAGATATTTTAATGTAAACAATAGCATGCAATCTTACATACTGTACCTTTAAGCAAAGTCCCAAACTTTTTGGCAATAACCGGTTCAAAATTTTAAACTTTCTGCCCAATTAAAATATTTTTAGAAAGCCCAATAATTACTACAAATACATAGATTACACACAATATGAGTATGCTGCAGCATAGAAATATGCCATTTATTTATAAATCAAACCCAAAGCTCTAAAACCTTCACTGCACATTTCATATATGTTGAAAAATATAATGGGCATCAAGTCCCTTTAGACCTTTTTCTTCCTCTCATTATAGTTTCTTATAAAACACAAAAGACCCACTGAATGCTTGGAGCAACTGCATCAATTCCAGACTGACAGAAACGGAGCTCTACCTCCCTCCTGCCCGGCCTACACAACACAAACAGACTTACAATGAAACCTGCATGAATGGAGACCTGTCAATCACAGGAAACCCATCCATCACCAGGCAATATACAAATGATCATCTCCTAGATTCATATTTACCCGACCTGTGCAAGCACACCTCCACACACACAAAAAGGTATTGTAGATAAATTCACACAAACACAATCAAACACAGGCATAAACTAAAATATACACATACACATACAAAATGCACATAAACATACACACTGCTCATCCAGTGTTGGCGCCCAGACTGTAGAAGTCATCAGGGACCTGTAAAGCATTACCCTCTGTGTGACTCGAGCCACTCCAGAAATAGCCTCTGTAATGTATTCTTACCGCCACCGTCTCTTTTGCACAATAGTGCCCTTAATAACACACTCCATTTCTGTTGGCATAAATAAGGGCTCCATTTCCATCTTATTTCATGCAAATGAGAGCGCCGGCGCCCAAACAGGTAGTGGGAGTAGTGTGTGAGTGGAGTGTGGAAGTGTGCGGTTGCTGAGTGTAGTGGCATGATTGGGGACGAGCGAATTCAAATGAGCGTTGGAGAGACCCCACAATGTGCCAACGACTCCCACGCCAGCCTGCCAGCGGCGTGACAGACAACGTCACTTACAGGCCCTGCAGCCTGCACAGGGTGCCATTATAGGGGCCAACGCAAAACCAATATTTATCCAGGCAAATGGTTCTCTGGGGAGAGATTATTGATGCAGACACGAGAGCTTCACTCCGGTAGTAGGCGCTGGTGCAGTCCACCACCATGGCATCGCTCTCATTTGCTCAGTCCATTAGTTTACTGTGTTTTGGGATTCAGCAATTGGTTGTCTGACTTTTAAATGGATACCTGAGTGGAAGTTAAGTCCATTTTATTCAATTGTTGCCCCTCTGTCCATCGACAGAGCCCTTTGTCCTGCTGCTGGCCGATGTATCGTGACGTGTTTGCAAGTGCGTGAGTTTAACAAGCAGGGCCAAAACCAAACTTTTTTTGACTGCGGCTGCCCAACTGGGGCCTTAATGTAGGGATGGCATGAAGCTTATGTGCATACACACTAAAGATCATCATTTATTTACCTTTACTGTCCCCACTGATCATATCTACGTCTAACAACAAAGTATATAAAATAAGTGATAGTATCATTTTTAACTTTATTAAGTTAAGGTACTGTTAAAAACTGTCTTTGTTTTATAAGTAAAGTTAAGAAAAAAATGAATTGGTAGGAATAGCCTCTTACTATGGTATCTCTACTACGGCTGCACAATTCTTGCTATAATTTATCAAGATTTTTCTCCATGAGTATTGAGATCAAAATTGTCTCACATGATAGTTTTTTTTTCTTTTTTCTGAACAACAATAAATTGTATATGCATAGTGAAATACGAGTACTTTAAAATCTGGTGTATAAGACGCACTTTTAATACCTATTTTTTCATCTTAAAAGTTGGCTGCGTCTTCTACACCCGTGCGACCAATATACAGGTATAAATTGCTGACGCGCCGTCGTTACCGCGGGTGCAGCAGCCACCATCACTGCACGCGACCTGACAAGATTAAAAATACATCCCCATTCATTGTGTATTGAAAGCTGATTGAACGCTGTACAGGGAAAGATAGCGAGACAGTCGAGGCTTGCTGCACGACTTTTTCACATCTTTTCTCCCTCACGAGGTCATAATCCACACAAGCAAACAGAGGTATATTGTTCCGTAAATAAACCTTCATATTCAAGTCATATATTAAAGTGAAAGAGTAACCGGCGGATTCGGGCAGACAGCTCGCAAGCTAGGGGTCTGTGCTTCACAACTTTCACCGTAGGCTGAGAGCTCAAACTACCGCACTGTAGCTAGTAGGAGTGCAAACTCCAGAAAGTGAAAACAAACGGAACTAAAAGAGCAGCCCAGCTGCACAGAAACTGCACGTTGTATACTTTGCTGAACACAATAGAAATGGTCATGCAGGAAGACAGTTTAAACTTTTTTTCTCTCTGAGAGACCTTCAAAAACAGGGCGCATCTTATATACCGGAATCTTACGGTTAGTGTACCGCCATCATTTAGAAATGAGATCGCATGTGTGCATGGATCGAGATAGTGATGTTTTTACGATTAGTCATGCAAGCCCTAGTCTCAATACACTATCAATTTCAAACTTGTAGCCTTCAACCTCCAACTGTTGCTGCAATGATGTTGACATCTGGCACCAGCTCAGGTTCACTTTAAGGTCAGTATGTATTGATAAAGATTGTAGTAACAAATTACTGACCCTAAAATGACAGGTTCTTGTGTTGAGACAGTATGATGTTACTGACTTGTCCTTCTTTTAAAATGCAACTTAAAGGTCAGATTTGTGGTAGATATGCAAATAGTGACCATAAGAACCCGACTGTCCGCTTGAGGATTCTAGCATCTGTACAAGGGGGGCGCAAACTAACCACTAGTCCACCAACGCCCTCAAGTCTGACATTAATGAAGACGTGTGATTAGGATTTTGTGTTCTTTTGCATTATGCCATTTTGTTTCTCTTTTGTATGTACTATGTACTGTTTGTCTGTTTGGTTATATTGTTGTGTAAAAGTGTGTATGACTGTTGGACCCCAGGAAGAATAGTTTATGTGCAATAACAGAAAGAAAGAACTGATTTAAGTAACAACCATCAAAGTATCAAAACAGACTTTGATTTTCTTTCTGTATCACGGTTATTTCAGTGAGACAGTCTCCTAATAAGTGATGAGACGATTTGACACAGAAGTACAATGTGGCCTGATCATGTACAGCTGTTGGTGTAGAGATATATTAAATTAAAAGACCAATCCCAACAGAGACTATGGCATGTTCACCCATTTAGACCTGATGAGACGTCTACGTCTTTTAATTTACAGTTAAAGCCAATAGGTTTAAGCTTTCAAATGTTTTATTTTTAAGGTCTCTATCTGATACAGAGACAAAGATTTTAGTAAACTTTGAAATTCTGTGCAGTTTTTCTGAAAACCCTCAGGTTTTGGGAGGTTGATTTCAAATGTTACTTAGGTTTTAGAGGGCGTTTTTTTAGGCGTCCTTAGGTCTAAATGGGTTAATAGATCAATACAAATCATGTTGGGAAGATATTATAATATATATGTAACACAATTGTTATGTTCATACTTAAATACCCACTGGCTTTACAGAATGTCATAGTTCATTCATGATTACATCACTTGACTGCACACTATACTCCAGATAAAGTGTCTGATCTCAGATATTAAACCTGCAATCATACTTTTACTTCAAAAAGTTTCTTCGGTGCCAGCAGCAATGCCAGTGGCAGAAACTGATTATTGGAGATACTTGTTATTTGATATTCCACTCAAACAAAGCCTTTTTATGAGGCTCCCCATCGAGTCCAGTTACATTCATCCACCAATATTATCTGCCCAGTGCAGCAACAGAAACTCAGTTTCAGGGTCCTAAAAGTTATATTGCTTTGTGACATATATGTTGTATCAAAAGATCAAACCAAAATCATATATTCTTTTTGGAGAGCTACTAAAACAGCCTAAAATGACAGAGGTAGTGGCAGTGGCAACACCTGATTCGGGGGCTTGTGTTGTGAAAGTACAGTTTGTTACCTCATACAGGCGTGCAGGAGGAGAGAGTGGAACACAGTCATGGCATGCCCGTATGAAATGTTGGGCTTCTTGAATTCTTCATTTTGTTATCGAGTTTGTTTCCATCTTTGGTGCCTTTACTCTGCACTTTCCAGCAAGAACTTGTCAGTCAAGCTGTGTGGGCGGTTTTCTGACAGCTTTTTCCCTGGGCTGTATTCAGTTGATGAAGTTTGACTTTCTTCCGAGTTTCTTTTTCTCCACTAGTGTTCTGCTGTTCCTACACGTCAGAGGTTTAGACAAATATGTAGGCATCACTTTCTTTGTAATAGATATATCCAGCATCAGATGTTGAGAGCAATTTGAGAAAATCTAAGTTTAAAGTCGCTAGAATTTTGTATCAATCAGTGATACAAAGTTATATTCAACAGAACAAAGTCGATAATGATTACATAATACTTTTGGGAAACAGAGCCCAAAGAGAGCAGTTGGTAGAGCCAGGAGAAGCAGGAAGTAGACGTGGAGAGGAGAAAAGGTTTACAGGGGTGGATGGTGGTCAGATAAAGCAGCTCAACACTCGCTTCAAGGAAAGGTTAATGTCTCTCTTTTGATTTCTCCATCTCCTGCACCCTCGCTTTCCCAGCTGAGGTCTGTGTGACTTACAGCAGGTCCAGACTGCATTAGATTAAATCATAAATTACCCACCCACCCCCATATCTGCATCCCCCCCCCCCCCCCTCCCTATCTCAGTCTTCCCTCTACCGTCCTCTCCCTATCTCAATCTCGCTCTCCCTTTATTCTCCTATATTCCATTCCCCATGTATTTCTCCTGCTCCCCCACTATTATTTCTCCCTAGCTCTAATCATTATTCTCTTCTCTTCGCCCCCCTCATTTCTCTTGCTATCCCTGTACTCTACAATATGATGCTTTTCTGTTAAGGGAACTGCTAAAGTGGGTTTGGACGGCAGCAATGTGTGGATCCTTGCTTTTGGAGCAAGGATTCCATAGGTCATATGGTTGCATGTAGTACACTGAAAAATTAATTGAAATCAGAAAAGTAACATATCTTAAGCATGTAACGTATTATCAGCAGCGGGCACAGGTTTTCAAAAATGTAACTTTGTTAACTGTTAATTTGTTACCAAAGACGTTAACTTCGAAAGCAGTAAATGGATTACTGCTACTCCTCCCCACCCCTGACGAAAACGAACGCAGAGTTGACCGTAGTCAAGATGAGCAGGTGAAACAGACCTGAGGAAGAGCATATGTTTACTCACGAGATCATGTGTCCCAGTACAATTTACATAACGCTTCTATCACAGCAGCACATACAGATTTCAGTAGCAGTCTCTGCTTCTTTAGGGTAACATCCAGTGTTTCGACAGCAATGATAAACATATCGTATCTTTCACGGCAGCTTCCGCGACACCTTTTAACACAAAAGGATTTCTCTGGCTTTGATAACTGATGGAAATATTTGAGGTAATGTAAGTACTCAAGAACAGCAACAACAACAACAACAACAACAACAACAACAACAACAAAAAAGTATCATAGTCAATGTTTTATTAATTTAGATATTTTAGTGTAAAAATTCTACATATAGTATTTCTTAGTTAAAGTTAATATTAACTGGACATATAAAACAAAAACATCAGCTTTTTGCAATGTCTAGATTTGAGTTCTTAAGAGGCCACGATGACTCTAAACTTTAAATTACATGTGTCTGAATTGAAAATCTACAAATAATACAAACTTTTTTTGATTTATTACCACTGAGTTCACTCACTGCTCTGGTAGTACTAAACTTCATGTAGGTTAAGCAATATTTCACAATAAAAGCACCCAGGGCAATATGCTCTTGCTCAGGTTGACGATCCGTCTGAACATCTAAGAGCAGGGTTTGGATCCTTCTTCTTTCTCAGTTAAACAAAAAAGACTGTAGGCAAACCCAGTTCATGTTTGTGGTTTCACCAGCTCCACCAGCTGCAAGTCAGTGGCACACCAGTGACACATAGTGGGAAAAAAAATGTCAATGGGAACCAAATTTACCGGAAGTTAAATGTTCGATAATCGTTTTTCAAATGAATTTTCGTATAAAAATGTATAAAATAATTGACACTGATAATTGATAATTAATAATTAACAGATGCATGGACCTGTTCCCAGCTCTGTGTGTTATGGACAGTTGTTACAAGGGTTACTTGTAAGGCAAAGGGGCACATCTTTCTGTTACTTTTATAGTTTCCATGTTGGAGGTTCCTGTTTAAAAGAAATCCTGGTTTACAGGTCATCTGTGCAGTATCCCCCCCCCATCTGAAAGTGAGTGCTGGATACCAACTTGAGTTGAGTTTCACATTGGTAGCTCTATCTTTTCTTTTTAAGAAAGAGGACTTGAGGTAAGTATGCACTCCAAGAACTGCAGCCAACTTTAAGTACGGTATGTATATTAAGCACTAGAATATCAATGCTCCAAGGGCCCTATGGACCCGAGGTAAAAACTCTACCTATATGATACATTGGGTTATCTTTCAAAGGTATTAAAACTTACAAGCTACTTATGTTACCCTGACCACATTTTCATGGACATGGATATCTCTAAAGGGACTGAACAAAATATGACTTTAAAAAGCATTTAGAGACATTTGTCTCCTTTCATGTTTTTTGTCCCATTTTTACTGTGAAGAAGGTCTTTACCAAAACAATGTTGTGAACACATGACCCAGGGAATATAGGGATGACCCCAGGTTAGTAACTAAGCAGCTTAATTTTAAATTGGAAAAACAGTTCATTTGCAGATGACACAAAGATAGTGGGTCTGGTATCCAACAACAATGACAGAGACTTACAGAGTAGAGGTCCAGACACTATCTACATGGTGCAAAGACAATGACCTGATTCTCAACACCAGGAAATTGCTGTTTACTTCATGGGTCAGAAATCTCCAGCAACACTTGTAGTAAGAAGATCAACTTCATTAACAAATTAGACGGACGCATTTCTGCCTGTGGCCTTCATTCACTCTTCATGCACCTTGTTAGTTGGTGAAGCTGTGCCAGAAAAATCCCACTCTGTTAACTTCATGGAACAGAAAAACACACCATGTCGGTTAGACCATCAATGGAGAGGAGGTGGAGCGGGTGGCAGGTTTCAAGTTTCTGGGAGTTCATGTATTAGAGGACCTGACTTAGAGACTGAACACCTTATTCCTGGTCAAGGAGGCACAGCTGTGACTTTTTTCTCAGAACCCTTCAATCCCGTACAATCAAGCGGCAACCTCCGGTGTTAAAAAATGAAGCCAATGTGGACGTGCAAAATCCTGTAGTTTGTTGAGTGTCCGCTTGAGTCTGGCTGCAGTCTATGCGTTTTTGGACTCAATAGCCGCCTAAGGAACTTTCATAAACTTTTATCGAAGCACTAGAGAGAGCATCCTTACCTCGGGTAAGTCGGGTACTTTAGCAGCAACTCAGCAGACTGCGTTTACAATATGGTGATATTGTGGATTCTGATGTAAACAGAAAGTGACTATGAAGAGACTTGTAGCTTTACAGGGGCTTGCAGAGAGTCCCTGTTCACACTTACAAGCTCTACACATTGTATATATATATATATGTGTGTGTGTGTATTAAGCTTTGTTAGGTTTAGAAGTGAAGGATGTGCTGAACAACAGACATGCTCTATTTTGTTGATTTTTGATGTGTAAAATGCAGCCCAGTGTCCTAGTGAACAATTCAAGCTATATCCAAGTATGATGACAGGCATCTATGTTACGGTCTGCACACATCCTCTATTATTGTTTATAGACTAACAGGCATAGAGACATGCTCCAGGCAAAAAAAGATAAAGCAACAGTCCTTTCATTCAACCCCCACACACCTTGCTCCACTGCTCCGCTGGAGAAAAAAGGGGAATAAAATAGAGTGACCCTGCCACTAGCAGCTCTCTTTTTCCCCCCACTGCTCTACTCTTCCTCCCCCTTGCCGTGTGAAATCAAATTTCCATGTGGCTCCCGTATCTGTTGCACAGCGAGGTGATTTATCAGGGATGCAAAGAGCATGCAGAAACAATCTTTATTACATCCATTTCCTGCTTGTCAGCCGGGATCATGTTGGCTGTTCATTAAAGGCGCGGCGCAGGTGAGGAGAATGCATCCCGATGCCTTGATAGATTGTCTGCTCCCCTGTGGTGACAGCAGCTGGATGGATTGAACAGCGGGGGGTGAAGAGGGAGGGAAAAAAGCGCTGACTCCGTTGCTGCCCCTGTCAGACACACTTTTACAAAGCCGGCCAGTGTCATTTCTACCAAACAGCAGCACACACACGTGCACACGCAGAGTTCTGACACTCATTGGACTGAAGCCAAGAGCCTGCTTTAATGCATGGATGCAAACACACGGTGAGCATCCACACACAAGTATTTATGGACACTCATGTAGAAATATAGAGACACACACATTGTAAAGAGGAGTTTTATCTTATTACTGTACACAGGTACGAACCCTGGCTCTTTCTGTTAACAACACCAGACTGACAACCACCAATAACATACACAACTTTAACTTCAATACATTCATTACAATATTTTAAATGGAGAATTGGCTTAATAAAGATTCATTTTAATCATCAGAAATTACACTTACACAGGAACTTTAGTGTTGCTTGGCGACCAGTTTGTTTAGCTTCTTGTCAAAGACTTTTCAGCTTCGTGGTGAAAGATAATCATGATAATCATGTTCTTATGTTGTGCAAAGAAGCATCTCAGCAAAAGCTGGTGGTGTGTTTAGTGGTTCATGTGTAAGACATTTTCAAATGTTCAGTTATTGTTGGGGCCGGTTTTGTTTATAAAGGGGAAAATTCAGTGTGTCTCAGATACTAAGTAAGATGATGGAGTCAGTGAAGTACAGAAGCCAGCCATGCAGTGACATACAGCTTATAAACACAAGGAAATAACCTGCCGTTTCTGCTCTTTTCATGTTAAATGCAGACTGCTTATTTCGAGCTGTTTTTTGAAAAATCAGTCAGTTACACACCACACCAGCTGTTTAGAAATCATTTTTAAATTACAGTGGGTTTTGTCAGTGGATGACCAATATTCTGAACAATGATACATGTAAGATTCAATCCCTCAGGGGACAGCATCCCAGGTGCAGTCATTGTAATTAAACACATACCTTTGCTTATAATACGCTGATCACAAACCAATTAAAAAATGTACAGTGGAGGTAAATTCACTTTTCTTTAAAAAAGAAAAGTAACACTTCTGGAGGACAAACCGTGGCACACAGCATAAGCTGTAAATGCTTTTCATGCAATAGGACACAGCTCATTAAGTCAATCAGCTAAGGCTGTAGAGTATCAAAAAATACAGCTCTCCCTCTTACAGCAGCTACGTAAGACTTTATAATCAGCCATAAAATGTTTTATCACACCTCCTACATCAACAGATAAATACACACGGTATGGAAGCATAAATACAGCTCTGCATCTACATTGGGCTCTCATTTTCCCCTCAGAGGACTGCTCTTCGAAAAGTAAATATGAACTGACTGTGTTCACTAAGATATAAAAAAACACAATAAATACATCTGCTCCAGAGGGCAGTGAAGAAAGGAAACAGGATTGGTTCAATTGAGGTTTACCTGTATCCTGTACAGACCATCCCACTGTGCAAAGAACAGAGTACGTTTGCTGAGAAAGGACCGGGCTCTTTTCACATCACTGAGATATATAAATATGCAGAATATATAGAAATCACACAGAGTTTATGTTTACGCTGATCAGCCCTTCTTGTGCATGTTAACCAACTTTTCTTTTCCCTCCATCCATCCTTCTACCTTCCTTCACAACACTAACTTACTGTATGTCCACTGTGTCTCTTTTACCAATGACATGAAATGACGATGCTGTAAGCGCAAATCCATACCGAAGCTCTTGGGCTGGTGTTGATAGCAGGACGACTGGGACACTGAGGGGCTGTCGTGGGTCAAGGTGGATGGAAGGTGGATGCAATTTCACTGATTTATCTATATCTTTATTGCACGCACTGGTCATAATCAATGGACAAAAGCCTAATGACTACAGTTTATGTCGTTGTACAGTGGAGGTGACAGCCTTCTTTTTTTCCTGCTATGAAAGGATCCTTAGGCCTACTTTAATTTAAAAAAATGCTGGTGGGACATTAGTTTAACACTTGATACAAATGAAGAAATGCTTTCAGTTGCCATCAACTAATATAGACAAACTTTAGAGGGCAACAATGGCTAAAATGAAAGTAAACGGAAGAAGCATTACCATCTAGAGACTAGGAATAAATCTGAAATATTTTCCAGAATGAATTACTGTTAGAAGAAGATCTAAATATGTATGAAGGAACAGGGGTCAAACATGTAATGATTTACAATGATTCAATGATGATCATTTACAATGATCATTAAATCACAATAATACTCTAGAAGTCCTACAATGTTTAGAGTAAACTAGTTACAGAGAATAGTTAAATGGTGTAGTATTCCAAAAGCTAATGTGCAGGAATGCCTCCCAGCATGTTAGGAATGCTACCAGTAATCTCCTCAATGAATCTTTGGTCATCAGACAACAGAGACAAAAGCCTTAAAAAATATCTAAGAGCCAAAGGTGTCAAAATTTTGCAAAATGTAACTATAATTTAGGACCAAGAAAAGCAACACATTTTTATTTGTTTGGCATTCTTCCGAGTAAAGTGAAATAAAAGATGATCATTGCAGCTTTGATTTATTCTTATACAGTTCATGTGGTTCGACATCGGGTGATTACAGGTGCACATTAGGCTGTTCCACTTCTTTGCAGAGTAACGTTGAAATAATACTACGCCCACTGAAACCTTAAAAACACAAAGCAAAATGTTTCATTTTTTTTTCTGGGTAAAGACAAATATGTTTGAAATAAAAATATAACTGCATGTCTTTTTAAAAATAGACAACCATCAATTATGTAATTTGTTGACAGCTGGCTTTAATATCTGTAAGTCGGTAAGAAGTAGTCTATTAATGTATGCATTTTAAATAAATAATAAATTGATTGATCTGTTATGCATTGAAAAAGTAAAGACAAGGTATGAAATCATGATTACTACAAAGTATATGAGTAAATAATAGTTCTGGTTCTTCAGTTGCCCGTAAATCAAGATATACAAAGATCTTTAGCTGACAGTGTAAGGGGTGGGCTAACAGGGATAGTCTGAAAGAGTAGCATCGAAGACAAAACCAAATACAGGCATACAAATTGCAGGTGGCACGGTGTTTGTTATTCAATGCTTATAGAGAAACGGCCTCAGATGCCAATTAAATTACCTCTAAAACAGAGGGATTGGATTGAGAGATGGAGACAAATAAGGAAGGTAGAGGAGGAAGGAGAGAGTGGATGTGGGAGTACTTTCACTCAAAGAAAAAAAATATATTTCATTGTGATATCAAAATCAATTGGCATCGATTGAAGGGTGGCTAAAGGTGAGCGTGTACATGATCCTTCAGCTGTGAGAGGCAGGCTGTCCAGGAAGAAGGGAGGGGGAGAGAGAAAGAAAGAAAGAAAGAAAGAAAGAAAGAAAGAAAGAAAGAAAGAAAGAAAGAAAGAAAGAAAGAAAGAAAAAGAGGCAGGAGAAATGGAGGGAGGCAGGAAAAAAGATGGGTGGCTACAAGAAGAAGTCCCCTCCTAGTTAACAAAGAAGGAAAAGGAAAAAAGGCCAAAAATGAGAGAAGAGAAAGAAAAAAGAGAGAGAAAAAGAGCGAGGGAGCTCTGGCCCGGTGGAATCAATACAGAGAGGTGGAGCAGAGTACAATAGCCTCAGAGGAAAGGAGATTCAGTGGTGCAAGTCTAATACTCTCTGTTTCATACACACATATATACATGCACACACAAATACATTAGCACACACACATACTCGCCCCCTCTCTGAATCCTTTTTGCTCTTGCTTTCTCCTGACATTTCCCTCTATATCCTTCCTCTATTTAATTTCTTTTTTTCTCACTTGCTTGCTCATTCTGTATCTACCCTCGCCCCTCACCGCCTATCCACACAGGCCCACACACACACACACACACACACACACACACACACACACACACACATGCACACACTGAATAGCTGTCTGTATGCAGAGGGATGCAGAGAAAAGAGAAGGCCTTCTGTCCGATCATAATAGCAGCATCTTTCATCAAAAATAGACAGTGAAGTATGAATCAACACACTTGCAAGCAGATAGACAACATGGATACAAGTGGACAAGAACCCCCCCCCCCACACACACACACACACCCACAGTTATAGGACAGTTTCTCCAAGTGCACTTTCACACAAATACTGAAAAGTCAAAGCCACTTGGTTGCAAAAAAAAGTGTCACACGAACATTTTAACACGCACGTACAAAACAGCACGCTCCAACACCACTCCAGCTCTATCAGCACTTGAGACTAGTGAGGCTTCAATTAGTTCTTGATGAATGAGCCCATAAGATGCCGCTCTCTCATTTCCCTTGTTGCCAGATATCCCAGCAATCAGAGAGAAATGAATTCTCATTGTGGCGTGACTGAGACGAGAAGATGACGGTGGTTGTGGAGGTGGAGGAGGGTGCACCAACATAAATCATTCACCCTCTCCACTGAGGGGCCAGAGTTCAGCTTCATCACACCAAACTTGACATGTCTTAACCAATATGCAACTTTCTGGAATGGTGTAATACAGTCCTTCATACATGGAGGTACCAAAGAACTCTTGTTCACACCTGCACAAAACTCCTGACGTTTTCGGAGTGAGCTGCTGGCAAACAGTTTTCACTTTGGCTTTATATGGAGTTTCTCCTGCCAGTAATTTTTTTGCATGAAGTCTGATTGAGCTGCTGTGAGAATGTAGCAGGATATAATCAGGAGAATTCACATCGAGCAAGTGGGAGGGGGCGACGTTTATTCACTGTGATAGGTGCAAGACCATAGACTGTATGCACATGACCGTTGCAATCTCCGTGCACAAAATTAAACTTCTGCATTATGTTTTCTGTTCGTCTGTATGTTCTTCCTTGATATTGGGGTACCTGTCGACCTACACATAGCATTGATATAAAGGCAAATATTCTCATTTAGTTGTCAAATAGCAGACTCTGTTGCTTTGTCCGCCACTTCTGCATCGTTCTTTTTTCGTCATGTCTTGCCTCAAGAAACCCCCTCTCCCTTGCATCCCCTCCGATAGGATAGTATCCTGCATCCTGCATGAGTGAACAACCAGATCAGGAGGATTTCAGGGGCAGTCCTCCTGAAATGATCTACATATTTTCAGGAGTGCATATGTGAAAATGGCTTTACGATAAATGATCTTCACAAAACGATTGAAACGTCTACCCCTGGTCTTTTGGTATTAAGCAGAAAAGGGTACTTAGTACTCACAAAGAAAGAATCAACGCCAGATTCCTGTTACAAACTGAAATGTCCTTGTTAATGTTCCAAAATATGCCACAAGATTCTTGAAGTTTTCAAAGGCCTCCTGTACCTATTTTAAGATCCAATTAGTAAGAAACTAAGTGTGCGACCATGAATGATGTAGAGATAAACTTACCATCATCGATGATGCTGACCACTACTCCACTACCAGTGATGTTTTTCCTCCAAACCGGCATTACATTCATGTCAAACCCACTGGAGTTGTACTTGCCCTGTGCAAACTGAACACACACACACATATAACATTATCATCACAACTTAAAGTACATCATGCAATAAGTGATAAACTGTTGAACATGGACAAAGTGAATCACTCTTAAAAAAACAGAATGTCTAAGACCTTTCGATGAAAATAAAGCATATATATATATCAGTCAAGTATAGTTGAAATGTTTATTGCAGTAGCAAAACAAAGTTTGAATTTAACATCTAGGCTCCAACCTCATCACTCCTCGCTGAATGTTTTACATACAGAAACTTGAGTTATGAGATAATATCTTAAATATCGTATCACAGTCTAAGCCTGCAGGATGATGCACGAGTTGGAAGTAACAGGGCAGCACGGGTGTGGGGCAGCGCTGGCAAAGACAGAGCAGAAAGAGAGACTGGAAAGTTTTCAGCTTAAAGGGACCAACAGAAAAAGGAGGGATCATTTGTCAGGTGAATGTGGAGAATGACACATATCAAGTGTGAATTGAAAAATGAAGCCAATGCCGTTTTTACAGCATAAATAAACATGTTTACAGCCTGGTACAAAAAACGAAATAAGTCTGATGAGTTATTTTCATCACTGGCACACACTGTACGGGGAGGGGATTTTTTTTTTTAAACGGCTCTGTTTTGATTTTGAAAACAATACGTATTGTCCATAGTTAGGCATGTAGCTGACAGGTGGGCGCGATGTAACGGTTCGTCAAGAGGCTTAAACCCCGCCTCAGCTTCAGCTCTAAGCGTGTTGTTAGGTTGACTGAAAGTTAGGCTGAGACAGGATTTCCAGCATGGCGGCGGCTGCCGATGAGCCTCCAGAGCTCTATGCTGTAACAGATGGCTGACGTCACTCAGGCTTCTTCCATTAATATTTACAGTCTATTTCACTTCTTGTGCCCCACACACAGGTTCTTATAGAGCTTTCTGGATTTTCCCAACTGGATATTCTTAAGAAAAGGTGTAACTTCCAATGTAAGTGGGGTTTAACTTGGATATCATGGAAATACTAGTTTGAGGTTTAACCACATGCACTTAAAGCACCAGGAGAAACCAGCAGAGACTGACAACATCTGCCGCTTGGAGGACTACAGCGGCATACGGTGTCCGTTTTATCAAGAATTTCACGATTTTTTGAAAAATAGTGTTGCTGCAGCTAAGGGTAACAAGTGCCCGAACTTGCAGTTTATCTTAATATCTCAGACATGCATCATTTAGAAAAGATGGAAAATTCACAAGCCCGTGCTCCAGCTCGACAGTGTTCAATGGTGGCCACTACTTTCCTAAGCGCTTTATTCCCTCCAGGCCCCTGAATCGGTCACGTGACTGAAAGCTATGTATATATATCCTGCCTCAACCTCTTTTCCAAACTTTGATGAACACACTCATTGCCAGGTACACTTTAACCTGAAAAGGAGGCAATCTTTACAATTTGCTATAATCAATAAAATCCTAAAAATACCAATTTCCATTTAGGACCTCATTGTGTCTGAGTACACAAACGAGAGTTTATAAGCAAGTCCCAGAGGAGACAGATTTTTCATCCTTTGCACCTCAAACCAAAACTCCACCCACATCTATACACACACACAGAGTCAAACAAACCCACATAGAATCCAAACATAAAACAAACTCACAAATCCACACACAAGTGCACATTAATAATTCCAGCATGGTGAGACAAGAGAGCCATAGCTGCTCCTTAAGGGCCCCAAAGATTACATACATTTACTAGAAAATAGTAACATTAACATAAACCAGCACTATTATATGATATAATAACCGAGTCACACTTCCTCTTTATACAACTTAAATTCTGCCTGCATAAAAATTCAGATACACCAGCTACACACTCTAAACAACACAATTACTACACGCACACACTAAAAACACACAAAGAAACCTAAATGTCAGCAGCTGTCCTAAACTCTTCTGCCCACACAAACACACACAATCACAAATTTGTTATTCAAAGTGAGTATATTTGAGTGGTTTCATCACTGTGTTATTATGATGTAGAGAGAAAGTGAAGGGGAGGTGAGGAAAAGGTGTGGGCTAGAGTGTGTGTGTGTGTGTGTGTGTGTGTGTGTGTGTGTGTGTGTGTGTGTGTGTGTGTGTGTGTCCGTGTGTTCCATGTTTAAATCAAATCAAGAATAGCTTTTTTTAAGATATACTGTAAAAACATATCACACTAGTGAACGTGTTCCTTTTGCTGTCTGCTGGTCCACCATATACTTATGGCTTAAAAGGTAGACACTAACTCTTTTGAAAGGTTGCTTTTGGCGGCAGTAGCACACACTGTAAGGTCTTGGGGTGGGAACCCGAGGATCGCTGGTTCAAGTCTCGGACCAGGTTTCGAATTGCCAAGGTGCTCTTGAGCACATCACCAAACCCCCAACTGCTCAGGTGCTCTTTCATGTGCTGCCCCTCACTCTTACATCTCTGCATGTGTGTTTATTTCAGTCATTTCCCCCTGTGGGAATAATAAAGTACATCTTCTTATAATTATTATTTTAATACATTTCTCCTAGTTAACTAAAGGGTAGACATAATTAAAGCCTTGTTCAAAGTGTTGTCACTGGTAGACCTATACCCTCCTGGATCAGAGATCCATTGTTTGTGAATGAAGAAGATTCTAAGGTCCACTGTTAAATATGTACGCAAGTGAGTTCACACACACACACGCAGACACACGCACACACACGCACACACACACACACACACACACACGCACACACACACACACACACACACAAACACAACCAGAGATGTGAAAAGTTAATTAAACACGAGCACAAAAAAAATCCACACACACACGCACTTTCTCCGTGACACACTTGCAAAGAGAGAAACAAGGAAACAGTTCCTGTCTTTGCCTTTATCTCTGCTGCCTCTCAGCTGTAGCCTTCAATAACACTCTCTCTCAAGCACATTATCAACAACAAGCACATCCAGGGTGCTGTATGGAATTTTGCAGTTTTGAACAGGCTTCTCTGGTGAAGCTGGACTGGGCACACTGCTCACCCATGATGTACAAACCGGATTTTGCAAACATATACGCCAAGTTAGCATGGACACACACACACACACACACACACACACACACACACACACACACACACCCACACACACACACACACACACACACACACACACACACACGCCTGGTCCTGGCAAGCTACCAACCCTGAGCAGATTACTGACCCTCAATCAATATCGATGTCCACCAGAGGCTGATTAAATACAACAGAATGAGAGAATGGGAGTAGGGGGAGGTAAAGAGAGAAAGAGGGTGAAAGAGAAATAAAGTCATTTTCTCAATTTTAAAGATTCTCTTATTTTTCTTGATTATTGAGTTCACTATAATTATGTTCTATTGATCAATATATATATTTATAAGTGATATCTCTGTTACATGAAATGTGTCGATATTTTTTTTTTTTTTAATGAGCCATGCCTATTTGCTACCAATCACACTCTCTATATGGAGCCCAAGTAAGATATGTACAAAACTACTGAAACTTCCTGACAGTTTTTGAGGCAAGCTGCAAGTGTGAACGCAGCTGAGTTTTTTACTCCTACTTTACCCAGCATTTTTCTTGCCAGCCCCCCCACACTAACACACACCACCACCAACACCAACACCCAAGCCAAAAAGGATAGTCTCTCACTGTAAGGTGCATGTATGAACAGGCAAGCCAAGAAGATTCCAGGGGCGGCAGACATTTTAATTTAATTTAAATTTAATTTGAGTAAATCTGAAAACAGCTCATGACAAATTTTTATATTCAAATTTCCCCATCTCTCCTCCTCCATATTTGTTGTTTCCACTCTCTGCCCCAGCCCTGACTCTCACCCCACTATCCTGCCCCAAGAGCAGAGATGTCAATCAATGTGTTGCTGGTTGCCATGGTGAATCTCTGACCCCACCTCTCCTCCTCCTGAATCTGTCAGATTACACCCTCACATGACAGACAGGAACATCTGTAGTGCCTATAGCCTATAGCACTGTCGCCCAGCTTCATGAGTGTGTTTGTTTGTGTATGGGTTATATATATATATAGTACCGGTTATTATTTTGGCAATTTAAAAATTATTAACACATCTTTGTGTCTTTATCATGCAAACACAAATATATTTAGTAAATATGAAAACTGGAGTTTGTCTATTAGATGTTTGCATTTTGAAATGTAACACCAGCCGTTGTAAAGTTGGACACAGATAGATCGTTGAGGCCCTCCCAGTAGCAGGGCTGGGAATCAAACGTCAACATTTCATGTGAGCAACAGAAATGTGGCCAGTCCATAACCCCAATACAAACAATGGCATTAAATGCATACACAACTACATTCATCTATAATGAGACTGCAACTCTTTTTTACAGATGTTTACAGATTTCTAACACTGTATCAGCCCTCATATAGAACATTTTCCAACGATGCCAGTCTAGTCAGCTCGCTAGCAAACTAGGTAATAAGCTAACTTGTTCTGCTTTTGAACTCAGTTTAATCACAGCAAACCTTGTAGTTTTTCTTTTAAAATGAACCCGTCCAAACTGGTGAAGATGTTTTCTTGGATTATCATTATTCTGGTGTCATTACACATTTGAACTTTTTAAAAATGCAGCTACTCAATACACCTGTCCTATAGCATTTGATATACAAGGCC
Source organism: Tautogolabrus adspersus (assembly GCA_020745685.1). Lineage (NCBI taxonomy): Eukaryota > Metazoa > Chordata > Actinopteri > Labriformes > Labridae > Tautogolabrus > Tautogolabrus adspersus. Next base: position 23,560,789 of record CM036542.1, read on the forward strand.
TGTACTGCACAGTTGTAAACTAGTTTTGTACTGGTGACTCACAAACATTTATTGGTCAAACCACATTTTGGTGAAGGACTGAGCTTGTGTTGTTGCAGCACAGTTTGTGTGTCAGTGTTGTTCTGAGCCTCATCAATCCCCGACATCTGTCTCAGTTCAACATAGACCACCTCCTTCACCTCCTCTCTCTCTCTCTCTCCCTCTCTTTCCTCCTCCATAATCTGCCTAGCTCCGTCTATCTTCTGTCTCTCTCTCCAGTCACACATGAAAGACTGCCTGACTCATGTCTGTCAGTGGAACATCCTTCAGCATGAGGACAAATGCTGAGTGGTGAGAAAAGGCATCCAGAAAAGACCAATAAAAACAGGTAAACATATTCACACAGACCCACAAACACTCACACAGACACGCACACACACAATTATACCCACCAGTTCCCACTGCACAGGCCAGAGTGGGTCATTGAAGGTGAGGGACTGGTCACTCCTATTCTCCTCAGGCTGCCTGTCAGTTTCAGACTCTCTCCTCTGGGAACCTGCAAGCACACAGACATCTTGTGTGTATGTGTTTGAACATGTATGTGTTTTTTTCTTTTCTTATTGTGAACTCTGACACCAGAAAGTCCCTGGTCCTCAACCAATGGTGAAAGACCTCCTAGATTCTCTCTATCTCCAGTGAGATGGAATATTATTGGAAGATTAGCATATCATTAGCATATTATTAGCATCTCATTTCTGCAGCACAGCTTGGCTCGCTGTCTGTCGATGTGTTATCAGCTCATCAAGGTCTGCACCTTTCTCTCCATACTCTATATGTTACAGTCACTCTCCCTCTCTTTCTTCACATTTTCACCCCTGCACAGCACTGCTATTCACACTCGTTTTTTTTCTCTCTCACATTTTGACGGATATGAATCAGTTTGTTGCATAATATACTGTATGTATTGCAAAACAAATTCAGAACTTCTCAATGGTAAGGCCAAGACATAAACAGAATGTTATAACACATTGTACACTTACATAAATATAACAAGCATCCTTTTTTATTGTACACACAAGTGGATTACACAACTAACATGACATCAAAATATAACTTGACAGGGATGCAAGGTGAAAGACGGAGGATGACAACAGTCAAATAGAATAAACATATATAAAATAAATAAATATCAAAAATGGACATAGGTTTAACGTGTGACCAGCAGGAAGGATATGTGTGTTTAGGTGTAAGATAACTTAAAATGATTGACAACAAAGTGATTTAATTATTTTTTAAATCACTTCATGAGAACTTGCTATAGATGTTATAGGTGTATTATATCAAAGGATATTATGGGCCCCTTTATTGTTATCATTGTGTTAATTATCAAAAGGCCAATAAAAAAAAAGAGTCTTGTTGTTGTGTTCACAGGTCTCCAAACGTTTTGCCGATTAAAAGGTAAAACTCAATTAGGAGAAACATATTCACATACCACATGCAACCCAATTATCTAATTATATCCCAGGGATAATCATCAGAGTTTTATAAGCTGATCGACTAAATTGAATGGCATCAGGCCCTACATTATATGATGAAGTAGCTGATGGAAAATAAGGTGTGCAAACATAGGCTTAACCTGTTTTTCCATGGTGTCAGATATATTCATTTACCTCCATTTGATTGAATATGTAAGTATAACCATAAACTCAGTATATACAACAATGAGGACCTGAGCCTAAAGAATAATTAATATTCTTCAAATAATCATTACTAGAGAGGAGTTCATATTTAATTGCAGCATTAAGAAGTAAATAAAACATTTTCTTCTTGATTTTTATTTAAATTTACTTAATATAATATATATGTATATTATTATATATTATATATATATATATAATATAATAATATAATATGTAGAATTTGGTTTCTATTGTTTACATTAAAATATGTAGATTCATTAAAAACGGACTAAACCCATGTTATATATATTTTACTGTTGAGTACTTACATCACCTCAAATATTTCCAAAAGTTATCAAAGCCAGAGAAATCCGTAATTTTATAGTTGTAAAGGACCGTGTCTTGTTGGCGGCCGCCATGACAGACACGAAATGTTTATCGTTGCCAAGGAAACAAAGACCGCTGCATAAGCTGTAAATTATACTCAGATACATCGTCTGTAAACATATTGTCTTTCTCAGGTCAGTTTCGCCCGTTCGTATTGACTACGGTCAACACGGAGTTCGTTTTCACCGGAGGGGGAGGGGCGGGGGGCGTAACAGAGAGAATCACTCGCATGATACCCCGCGAGCCTCGACGTCATCTTTTGTTATTGTTTTGATTGAGAGCCCCCTGGCGGTGGATTTTACATACTGTACGTTTAAGAAAACACTTGTTATTAAAATACCAAAAGTTTAGAGTGCTTGTGTCATTATTGGTTTAACCATAGAATACATATAGGTATGTGTGTTTAAGTTCCCCCTGCTGTAAATGTTGTACATTTCATAAAATGAGTCTCGCTCCTTTTTCATTCGTATTTATTTTTTATTTATTTGATGTTCTGATTTTTGAGAGGTAGAGAAATGTCTCTTTTCTATTGTTTGCATCTAAAACTTTCCTTTTGATTAGATGAAATGGAAAATAGAAGTAAAAACATTTCAGCAGGTATTAGGCCCCGTTTAAACAAACTAGCATTGTTAAAAGCACTCCTACAAAAAGGTATGTTACACAAAACTTACTGTGAGTGGTACTTTGGTCCCTTAATGTCCCAGCTGCTCTCTTCTCTCTATAATGAGTGCACTGCCTCTGCAACCATTGAACCTGGAAATCAAAACACAGTGACGCATTAATTCAAGGACAATAAGAAATCATGCTAACTTTGGACAATGGCTCAAAATTAGACACACAACACAAAATCTTCTCGCTCACTTCACTTTGTCGGCCTTTATGTCCACACCTTAGCTTACCTGATAGACGCTTTGTACTACAGCTCTAATAATCTTTAGACATTTCTGAAGTCTTATTTTCACTTTGTGCAGGTTTTTGTCCAGGATTTATGAGGATAAAAGCAAAAAAACCCCCCAAAAAACTAGAAAGTATATATTTTTTTCTTCATGTTTCATTCTACTTTGAAAGAGAGAGAAAATCTGTAGCACAGGGAGAGTTTGGTATCTATGGAGGAAAGAGTAAAAGGTTTCCTCTTCATTAGTTCAAAGAGTACTCGTTCACTCTCTCCTTCGCAGTCCCATTGTCCTGGGTTAAAAGCAACAAAGACACCCCTGCCTCACCTACACCTCTGTCCTCTACTGCACACATCCACAAGCACACAAGTACACAAACACACAATTCTTTCATAGGCCGCCGCTTACAGCTTTGATCTGATAAGAGGCTGGTTTATGTGAAGGTGGGCGCACAAAATCAAACAGTTCATAGACACACACGCTCGAACACAAGCACACACATATCAGTGTCAGGCCACCATTGTCCTCTTACACTTAAATCAGAGTGGAAGAGGTTGAAAATAAATACTATTGAGAGGCGGCTGAAGTCTTTTATGTCCTAAAAGCCTGCTTGCTTTATTCCCCTTTCATGTTCTTCAATTAGACTCAATTAACAAGAGCTGGTCTAAACTGCCCAAGGATGACGGATGAAGGGTTAGAGGGGCTGTTAGAGCTGAGAACGCTGCATGTGCGGTAATAATTAAAGAAGACATCCAACCAGAAGTGGATGTGATATGTCCAATTATGAAATATATTTAGAAGTTTATATAAATTTAACTTTGGATTAGTCAAAGCATGTTTTGGGTGTTTATATGAACTTCATGACAATAAAACAGCAAAAACTATGTTCTCAGTTGTGGATGAAACATTTGTCTAAATGACGATATGGATCTTTAATAGTTTTGTTACAGTGATGAACAGATTTCACCGGAAAAAGCTTCTATAGCTGCTAAAAGAATGTAGATACTTGAAGTGTACTGCAGTTTGGCTCAGCTTTAACCATTTATTTAAAAAAATAAATCCACAATGCAATACCAGCATCATACAGTAGAGGAGCATTGATTACCAATATAGATATAATCTGCATATATAAGCTCAATGGAAACCATAAACTCAACCTTTCCCATTATACCTCAAACTCTCACATGTTCTACATGTTTGTGACTGAAGTTCAAAGTAGTCATTATTTCTATCACTTTATTTTTATCCACATACATGAATCGTATTTAGTTCAGCCTATGATCCAAATCATTTTTTCCTCTAATGTGTGTGCGTGTGTGTGTGTGTGTGTGTGTGTGTGTGTGTGTGTGCGCGTGTGTGTGTGTATGTGAGTGTCTTCTTATATGTCAAAGTTGGATGATGAATGTGCTGACAGTGGAGGGGTCAGTGTCACAGACAGTGTGGTCAATTGCCCCTGTCCCCTGGGTTTAACCTTGAGCAACACTCCCTAAAGAGTCTCAATCTGCCATTAAGGCCCACGCCTACCCACACACACACCTACACACACACGCACACACACACACACACACACACACACACACACACACACACACACAGACACGCACATAAACATTCCCCAGTGAGTGTGTGCCATTAGTAGCTGGCAGGGCCTGGTTTGACAGAGAGCGATTAGCTCCCTATCATGTGTATTGATCAGCGTGTGCTGGCTGCTGAGGGGGTGGAGGGCTTGTACAAGGTAGTTGGGACACACAAAAACACACACACACACTCACACACACACACACGCACACAAACACACACACACACACACACACATAGATAGATAGAAACAAATGATACATTTAATACCTCACAGTACATGTAATGTTAAAAGAAAAGTCATGTTTAAATGCACTGAAAAAGGAAGTCTCCTCAGAGGAAAGCCCAAATACAGAAGTAACTTGCATTTTGTCCATCAAAAAAGCCTTGATAAACAGGAAGTGAGAAACTTAACCAAGAGAGAAGAGTTTGAAATCAGTTAAAAACACAAAACGCTGTTTTCCAGTGGTGAGGAAGAAAAGAGCACTTTTGTTTTTAAGGTAGAAATGACAAAAGGCAATTGAGTAAAAGTGTTGGTAAATGTCTGTTAGCTTAATGTCCATGAAAAATCCGGGTGTGCACATATACAGTATATCCCGATAAAATAGTAATATAGTGGATATAATATAGTGGATGATAATAGAAGAACAAAGAAAGGAAAGAGTGAGTGTGAAATTGTGTTTGTTATGTGTGCACAATATACTCCCATGTCTCTGTATGAATGAGTGGAGGCAGTGGATGGCAGGCAGCTGCAGCAGTGTGATATGCGCCAGGCGGCAAAGATATCAGTGCTGACATTTTGGACTTCCCTACCCATTCAGGGCCCCTTGGGAAAGTGATGGCAATGGCAGTAGCCGTGGCCACATGCCCATGCCCCCCTTCTACAGCCATTCTCTCCCTTCACCTGTCAATCACAATGCTGTGCTTCCTGAGGCTCTGTCGGCCCCGACCATGCAGCAGTGAATGCACCACATGACCATCCTCCACCAACACCTAGACCCAGTGCACTGCTGATCCCTATCTGGACGTCCCCCTACACCTCACCCACTTTCTCTCTGCCTCTTCATTCAATCTCTCATCTTTACCTGCCAAGCAGACTGTAGTGAGAAAAAAAAGACAGAGGAGGGGGTCATTTGACTCGAAGGTAAACATTGAAACAAACACAGAGACACGTAAAAATTGTGTGAGATCAACGGTACTGAACATAAACGGGAGGAAGGAAAAATTGCATGAATTTTAAGAAAGGAAAGAGATAAGAAAAAGATACACTCTGGCCCCTCCTCTAGCCTTCTTTGAGGGCACCTCTTGCCCTCCTCTCCCTCCCCCTCCCCCTTTCTCTTCCCCTCCTACCCCCCGGGCCCTCTGGTGTGTTGCTCACTCCATTGTGTCAGCCTTCAGAAGTGCTCAGTTTGAGTGGCAGGCCGTCACAGATCAGTTCCCTGCTAAAGCGGCCCGGCAGGCCGGGGTGACGGGCCAGGAAGGGATCTAAGTGGGGTTTATCAGCGCTTCTTAACGCCTCTCCAGCTCCCTGACACAAAAGAGAGGGGGTATTAAACATCTAAAGCAAACCAAAAAGCGTGAAAGCTCCTTATAGGGCCACGGGATTGTGGATGTGACTGGAGTCTTTAAAAAAATAGCCCCAAAAAAAAATTGAAAGAAAAATAGGGAGAGAAAAGCACACAAATGCTTCAGCAGTGAGGAAGTGATGAGGGAAAACTCTGATGTATTTTCTATCCTGTGTGGATAGAAGAGTGGGTTGGAGAGGGAGCGAGAAACAACAAGAGAGAGAGAAATAAATGGAATGTATAGAAAGAACTAAACAAGCAGAGGGAAAACAGAGATATTAATGCCTTCTATCTCACCACCTGTTTTCTTTGTAAAGCTGAATGTAACACCACTGTCGCCAATGCTTTCAGGGACTCTAGCACAATACATTAAGTATTGACTATTCAAAGATCATAATATTTTTTTATATTAAGTATATCCAATGACAATATATCTCAACCTTAAACAACTTCAAGTTAATCATTTCTGTCTTGGACAGGTTGAATTTTGAAATTTTACTGAGTTAGCTCTGGCTAAGGTGTTTCATGACATTCGTTTAAACACAGACAGTGGCATAACCTCAGTTTTAGTACTACTCGATCTCAGTGCTGCGTTCGACACCGCTGACCAGAATATATTACTCGACTGGAAAACTGGGTGGGAGTTTCTGACACAGCACTGAACTGGTTTGAATCTTACTTAAAGGACATGGACTTATTTGTGTCTATAGGTAACTTCAAATATGAGCAAACAAAAATTACAAATGGCATTCCCCAAGGTTCCATCCTGGGGCCTCTTCTGTATAACATCTAAAAGCTTCCACTAGCTCAGATCATAGAAAACAACAAATCAAGTTATCATACCTAGGCAGATTACACACAGATCTATATTACAATGTTGAGAGGTGACCATGGCCCCATACAAGCACTGGGTAAATGCATAGAACAAATCAATGAGTTGATGTGCAAAAGTGTTCTTCAGTTAAACAAAACTGATTTAGTTGTTTTTGGAGCAAAGGAGAAGCGATTAAGCATCATCAGCGTCAGGTTCAGTCAGTAAAATTGAAAACACCAACCAGGCAAGAAATCAGGATGTAGTGATGGACCTACATTTTAAAAGCCACAATAAGACAATTACAAAGTCAGCCTACTATCACCGGAAGAATATATCAAGAATTAGAGGACCTGTGTCCCAGCAGGACCTGGAAAATCTTGTGCATTTATCTTCAGTTCACTTGATTACTGTAACAGTGTCTTTACAGGTGTGCCTAAAAAATCAGTCGGACAACTGCAGTTGATTCAGAATGTTGCTGCTAGAGTTCTCACCAAAACTAAGGGCACACTCACACTAGGCAAAGTTGTCCCCTCCCCATTCCCCTGCTGGCCTGCACTCACGCTGTTTTAGGACTAGCACGATTACCTCTTGTACATAACGTCGTTATACAACACATGAACGGCTTTACTTAATTATGAAGCGTGCTTAGTTTACAAGACAGGCGGAGGGATGTGCGGTCGAGTCCGCACATTGGAGAACAACACAGAGAACATGACAGCTACTTTACTGAGTTTGTCATTTTTGTCAGATAGAGCCATAACATCTCTGAGTGACTGATAGAGCCCACCTCTTCCAAGCGTGCCAGGGCCAAGGAAGTGTACTGTGCTTGAGCACGGATTGGAACACTCACACTAGTCAAACGAACTGGACTTTAGGGTTGAAGTGTGCTTAGGCACCGTACTGATTGCCTAGTGTGAGTGCACCTTAAGAAATAGGATCACATCACTCCAGCTCTGAGGTCTTTACACTGGCTTTACACTCCCAGTCTGTCAGAGAATAGATTTTAAAATATTGCTCCTGGTTTATAAAGCACTGAATGGTTTAGGGCAGAAATACATTCTGACCTTCTGACTAACTTTGAACCATCCAGACCACTCAGGTCATCTGGGACAGGTCTGCTTTACGTCCCAAGAGTCAGAACCAAACATGAAGGAGCAGTGTTCAGTTTCCATGCTCCATATATCTGGAAACAAACTCTCAGAAAACTGAAGGTCAGCTGAAAATCTCAGTTATTTTAAACTGAGGTTGAAGACTCACCTGTTTACAGCTTCATTTAACAATTTTAAAACAATTATTTCAATAATATTTGAAAGTATTACTCTGCACTGTAACTTTTACGCTTTTTTAAAGAACTTTTTAGAATTTTCTTATTTAATTTTAATTAATTACTATTTAAAAAAAATCTGGGCATCTTTAATTGAAATTGGTGAGAGTTGGGATTATTTTTAACATATTTTCATATTAAATCTGCTCTGTGATTGTTAATGGTTTGCTTTTGTGATTTTAAAATTTTTCTATTTTAATGTTTCTTTTTTCCTCTGTCATGATGCTTTTGATGTCTTGTGTGAAACACTAAGAATTGCCTTGTTGCTGAAATGTGCTATTATAAATTATTATTATAAATAAACTTGCCTTGCCTTTCCCCTTATTTACCTAGAGTTGCATCTATCTACATGTATCATTGTATGTTATTTATAGGCTGCATACAATTATATTAAGTGGAATTTAGCCATATATTTATGTTATTAAATGGATATTAAGCATCACTCAGCACAGTGTGGGATTTTCCCCCCAATATTGACAGAATCTGTGATAGTAACTGTTGCCTGATTTATGCTTAATTTAATGCAAGTCATGGCCAATTTATTAATTGACCTGATTACACCTTCTCTTTGTAGGGAAAAGTGTTTCTTTTTTACATAACTTTTGTTTAAGTTTTCAGTACTGACCATGACAACTACAACACCTAGGCTGCACACTTCTTTAATTTCGCTTACTTCACAGGGGCTTCCTCGCTGATAGAGTGGCAGTTTGGTACAGATTTTACACAGCTGCAGCTTGGGCTAAAACCACTGACATTAAGACAAAGACAAAAATAAGTAAGAACACAAGGACATACCATAAGGGTTTTCTGTGTGTGTGTATTAAGTTTTTTAGTGAACCAGCAGGAACCAGTGTGTCTATGTGAGAAGCTGGCAGGAGGTTAGGATGTGAGGCATTTTGTAAATGTCAGTGTAGAGATAAGTCAAAGACACGTCCGTTTATGAGAATGAACTGAAAGAGGTACCAAAAGTTAAGACAGTTAGTAAAGGGTTAAATAGCTGAGGTGGAGCCTGAAGGAAGCAAGATACAGGCTGAGAAAACACTGAGAGAAACACTTGGATGATATGTTCTAAAACACTGCAATCACGTGTGTATGCACTCCCTGTGTGGGTTGCCTGAGTACATATTCCTTTATGTCTTATAATAATGTTAAGAGTATGTCTTGGGCTGTGTCTGTTTATACTGATTTTATTTGAACTGTTTGCAAGCTGTGTAAATGTGCATATGTGCTTATACGTAGTGGCCTTTGTGTCATCTCTGAGTCTCACAATTGCATTGGGCTGTTTTTCCACAGCCTTGCTAATTATATCATTAGCAGTTAATGCAACAGCTGATTGCTGCTTTGCTGGCAGTAGGTTGTTAGAGTATACAGCTCTGCACATGTGAGTCTGACAACAACATGCCTATGGACTCATTTAACTCAGTCAGTGCTTAATATGGGCTCCAGCAGCTGGTGCAGATTACTCACTTTTAAATACTTTTTTCAAAACAATTTAACAGTATTTTTGTAAAGTGTTGATCTCCATGTAGTTTTTGTGATTTTAATATCAATTACAAATAGAAGGCAGTGGTCCTACATCTCTATAAAGACAGGACTCAATAGTCAGCACAGCAAGGTAACAACATTAAATATAACTCTATACTCTATGATTTTATATTTTCTAAAAAAAGACTTCTAAAGAAAAACAAAATACTCTCCTTTTATTAAGTTTTCTTTAGCAACAAATGTTGCTTGGGCAGAACTGATTAAACATATCTGTTCCATTTACTATGTTAAAGAGAGAATAGAGGACAGCAGGATATCTGTCTTTTAAATGTAACTTTTTCAATAGCTAATTAAATCTAAGGATTTTGATACTTCTGACGCTGACATCAGTAAATATATCAACATGATAGCTAGGGCATTAATAATAGATAACTCTGGCTTCAGTGGATGCAACCCGTCTCTCCCGATGCTTCAAATAAGTGATTCCAACATGATTTAGCCAGATAGGAGTTTTTCAATAAGTGCTTTCTTTTGAAATTCAAAACATTACAGAGGCCTGTGGCTGCAGAATAACACACTCTAATTATTGCACAACAATCTAGTGCATGATAACACTATCTTAAAATGCTTTGTTCAACACTGATGCATCTGTTACTCTGTCATTGTCATTCTCAGTCATTTTAAACCAATAAAACCTTCCTGAGACTTAAAGTAACGACGAGTGTTTTATGGATTGTTATGTACCTTGTCAATGTACCATACTGTTTCTACCTGGGAATATCATTTATAAAGAATTTCACTAAAATAACTCAGGGCTCAGTGTTGCAGCTTTCTAAACCTTGCATGGTGCCGTAATTAGTGAGCTCTGTAATGTTTTCCACCTGCCATGCAATACAAAGTACAGTGTGTGATGCACTGTGAAAGCAGCACACGTTTTCATACACAGAGGCATGGTCAGAGGTGGGCGGCTGGAGTATATCTTAAGTTTTGGCAGCAGGCCAGCTACTGTAGCTCACACACTGTAATTATGTTTGCCAACATATAACCCCCCCATAAATACATTTTCTATATACATACTACAATAGACTGGTTTCAGCATGAGTAGCAGTTGTTAAAGCAGATAGTATTAGTCTGATGGGTTAAATCGTTGTCTTCCCAAATCCAAAGGTTTTTGCAGATGGGTTCAAAGATACTTTATTCCTCAGTGTTTAAAGTAAGAACACAAAAAAGGTAGCCAACAGGCAGACTTCAATGCAAGGCGTTCAAGGATGCAACATTGCCTGTAAGGAAATGAATCGTCTCAGGATGCAATTCTTTATTATCCAAAAACATCATCTGTGCAATCCATTAAATGTAAACCTCATTACCTAATGTGGGAAGTTTTTTGGTTTCAAACTCATTTTTACCTTAAGTTACGATGGTAGAAAAGTAATTAAAGTTACAGTGTAATGAAATCATGCACCATACTTGGAGTCACTGGAGATGGCACATAAATTACTTCAATTAATCACACGCACAATGATTCAGATGATAACTATGAATCAGAAAGTTTGGTTTCCATTTCTATTTTTCTTTCTATCCAGTCCCTTTCCTGCTCTTGCCTGTGTATTTGGTACATGCATGTCTGTCTTCCTGTGTGTATAAATGTGCTGTCCCATTTTGCATTTTGTTTGTTTGTGTCACTGAAGGCAGAGTGCGTTGTGGAAGGGCCAGAGGTCTGATGCACCCTGGAGAAAGGACAGGGCCAAAGCTGCATCTCCGACCCTTCTCCCAACCCCCACCCCATCCCCCCCTCACCCTGTGCTGTCATGGGATGTCTCCGTGGGTGACGGTTTCCCTGGCAACGAAAGCCCGGTGAGAAGGCTGCATTGTGTGCTCCGAGGGTGATGCAGAATGGCTCGTTGAAGGTGGTGAGGGAGGGGGGGACAAAGTGATACTGGGTGGAAGAGGCAAGAGCTACTCAAGCAAGGTAAACAACTTTCAACCATTACTCATAACATGGCTCTGTTTGTCTTTTTTTCATCCTTCTCGCTAATCAACACTAGACCCTGATTAAAACAGCAACGCCAGCCAAATGAACTTCCATTTGCATATACATGCTGTGTTAAATCAGTCCCGATGCCAGAGTGTGAATTCACCTTGACGTGGCCGTGTTAAATGTATCAAACAGTCACGTCTAAGCAGCTGAACACTCTGATTTGCTGTAGTTACAAATCCATTTCCCGCTGTGTTACACAGACAGTGTGACTTGGGCCAAAAAAAACACCTCAGAGTCGCTTCTTTAGGGAGGCTGTGGCTTCATCCACTCCCGAAAACCTAATGTATTATAGGTGTTTTATTTAGCAGTAGTGATATAAATGAACAATAACAATACTTACTCCGGCTGCAGTTGCAAGGACATTCTCAAAGGTGGAACTGTCATGGCGCCCCCCACTGTCTCTAAGGGTGTACAGACCATCCAGGCAGCCAATCTGTTGGCAAAAAACAAATAGTGGAGAAATAAACATTTTTAAACACTCCCTTTTTAAAACATAAAGTGTGTCCAATATTTCAATGGATTTTTTACTGACTTCTATTTAAGAATGCTTCACCAGTGATAACATATTCAACCTTGATCACCCATATGACCAACATGATAGCAGCCTATCCCCTCTGGCCACCTGTCTTGTGTGGGTTTTTCTGCCAGAGGTGGACTGAAATCAAATTGCGAAACAGTTTATCTAACCTTATCCTGGGCTTTTCATTTCCAAGCCTTATAAACTCACATCGTATTGACCACCTGGGAGAGTTAGAACTAACTAAGTGAAATCTACTCGGCAGCAATTGTGTGCCAGGCGAACATTGTGTATGTGTACATGGGTGTTTTGTGTGTGTATGTGTGTGTGTGTGTGTGTAGGGCTTGCTGATTCTATCTTCCTTCACATTCATTCTCTCTATTCTCTGTCCCTGAGGTGCATCAGGGCTGAGACTGCCGAGTAAATTGTCCCAAATTGAGTTCCTTCTTGCCGGCAGATACAGGCCACATCCCGACCGTTTAGAGTAAGAGAAAGAGAGAGAGCAGGAGAGAGAGAAAAAACAATCACAGCACACATCACGCACTTGGAATTCTTCTCTCTAATTTCTCTCTTTACCTTTTTCTTTTCTATCCACCCTCCCTGTCTTTCCCTCTTTCTCTCTCCTCTGCTGATTTCCCTGCTGCCTCTCTTTCTTCTCCCGGCACATTCTTCTTCTGCTCTCTCCTCTTTATATCACTCCCTGTGAGTCTTCCCTTGTCTTTGTCTGCTGAGATAGGTATACATCAGTCTTCCATTGCTCATGCTTGGCTTTTTCTTCCCTTTGATGATTCTTTGCCCTCCTGCTTCTTCCCCTTCCTACGTCTATTTCTATCTATTTCTATCTATCCTCCCTTGATCCCTGGTCCTCTTCTCCATCTCCCTCACCAACAGTATATCTCTTCCTTGTCTGAGTCCTTTTCTCACCCCAGTTTTTCATCCCTTTCTCACTCCACCCTGCATGGCTGGCTGTACCCAGTGACATAGTACCCATCAGTGCAGAGCTCCTGGGTGGAGGAGTCTCACTCTGACAATAATCACACAGTAAGTTTGTAATGCTGGCAGCCCAGCTGAGCTGAGCTCAACTGAGCACACACGGCTCCCCTGACGCCAGCACACTCCATTTAACTCAGCAGGGGGCCGCAGGGTAGCTGGGGCAGGGATGAAGCATGAGACAGGATAGGGATGCCAGTCGGTTCTTCGAGATTGGGGCGGGGGGGGGGGGGCTTGGGGGGTCTGGGGACTGGTGATGGAGCAGTGACTGGAGACAGTTATGGAAATGGTATGGGGAATGATGACTGGGGCTGAGACTGCAGCTACAGGCGATGAAGAAGGAGTAAGGTTATGGACTTTTGGATTGAGACAGAAAACAGTTTTATAAGAAGATGCTCATGTTGCTGTCTCTGTATGGAATCATAATCCTTCTATACTCAAAGTGATGGCTCTCTGAAGAATCCATTGTGTGTCCTTTCCTTAGCATGTATGATGTTAATTGTTAAATGAATCCATTTTCATCAAAGTTAGGCTTGGTATGTCTTTAGCACTGAAACAGAGTCTGAAGTCTGACAATCCTACTGAGAGGAGAGACGCAACATTTCATTTCCCTGCAAAGAAACTGTACTTAGTGTTACTCAGTCACATCATGACCAATACCTGATCTCATCTGAATGTCAGTAATGATGAGATAAATTACAGACTGGACACAAAATGGAACAAGTGTAAAAGATAAAATAGATATGAGAGAAACGGTTGGTTTCAACCAACAATATATGTTTTACCATTAACCTATAAGTGTATCTATCATTGCAGGTTGTACCGTCTCCAAGATTTCTGCTTCCAAGTCACTACCATGCAGTTGTAAAGAATTTCATTTGCAGGGGCTGGAATTTAAAAAGGGCAATTTTTACTTCACAACATGTCTTTGTTCAGAAATCTTGTCTGTCTCTCATTGCATAAATCAGAAAATATAGAACTCAACAGTGACCGCCCACTATTTCGGTGGCTCTGGTTCCAGAAGTAAATTTCCACATTCAAATCCTCCATTGACATGTCGACAAAATTCTTATATCAAGAGATTGAAGCCTAGAACCAAGACATTCAGCTACCCCAATACTCTTGACCGTAATACATTTGATTTAGTGTAAAAAACAGCATTGAAAAACACAGAAAAAGAAAAAGGTACAAGACTGTGTGTACATCATTTTTTTTCCAGAGTCAAGGAACTACACATCCCATAACCCATTGCGCTATGTTGAAAACAAATGGGATTTTTACTTCTGGAACCACACTGTTGAGACAGCATGTTCAGTGGTGCTCTCCATGGTGCTGATCCTGTGGCTGAGAGCATACAGGGTGGTCTTTCACTTATGTTCACAAGTCATCAAAGGTTTCCACCAGTGGGAAGTTCCGGCCATGTAATTAACAATGAAACACCTGTCCCCAAATGTTTACTGTATCCAGCACTACAGGCTGACAGAGGTCTTGTTATAGTAGTTGGGCCTAGAATCAAGATCCCCATGAATAGGGCTTGAGTATCATTTTTTAAATTTTAACAGAATTTCTCTCTTATTTTTCTCTGTCAGTCTCTGCCCATGTTCCCACTGTGTTATAAGTGGCCTGTCAAGCTAATGGCCGGTAATGGATGAATTACTGTAAAATCATAGCTTGGGGTCTCAGTATGTGTCCATTTTTTGAAATTTGGCAGTACCTGTCAGGTTCAGTTTGGCCATTTTCTTAAAGACATGGGTACATGCCAGCTTTAAGTATTAGTTTTATGATCATGTACAATTGAAGTCCAAGCCCTTTTTTGGCAGAATATTTAACCAAAGATGATAGAGCTGTTAAAAGTGGACTGCATTCCTGCAGTGTTAAAGTTAAAATAACCATTACACGCATTGATGGCATGGAGTACCGATGCACGACAATGGCCGAACCATCAGCAGCAGCCTGTGGAGCCTTGTCTTTTGAGACGGCAGCTTTCTGTTTTATTTAAGAGAATACTTTTGGTTTAAAGGGGAGATATATTCCTTTTTCAATTGTTGTCTTTCTTAAAGTTATTTTTTGTGTGTGATGTTTTGGGAGGAAATTAAAATTGTGAAAATAGTCCTTTTAAAATGTTTGTTGCTAAACTTGTCACTTGACGTTATTGACAATGTAGTTGCACAACATACAAACTTGGACACACAGTCGACTGTACATAAAAATTAGCAAGCAATTTGAATTCAATCAAAACAAACACAGGTACACACACACCCTAAAAAACATTCACACACAAAAACACACGTTTGTGTCCTGCCAGAGCAGGTTCACAACAAAACAATATGAGGCCAATCAGGGGACCATTGGTATGGCTCTCCCTCTGCTAATGAAGGCACTTTGAAAAGGTAATCTAATTCTCCAGCAGCAATTAAGGCTGGGAGCGCCTTGTCACTATCAATTATCTGCTCCTTCACTCATGTTCTCCTGTGCGGACGCTGAGCCTGCCTGACACACAGCACTGTCAGACAAATCAACCCCATCAGCCAGCCAGTCACTGAGAACACTAATCATGGGAGTGTTCAAACACACACACAGATAGATACTGTATGCCTCAATCATTGCACTGCACTATAAACTAAGTAAGCTTGAAGTGAGTTGGGATGTCCTGGCTGGCTGCAGTCAGAGGGAGGTAGAACTTCACTGAGTGGATTCAAAAACAGCCTAAACGACAGAAACTGAATCCTACATTGTGGTTATGACCGATGTGTCCATTAAATAAAGATAGGTTGATGTTGGATTGTGCCATTGTACACAAAGTGCTGGCTTTTTGTCCTCATTATGTATTTTTTACATGTAACGAAAAAAAATACAATAAAGGAAGCTGCAGAACCTGTAATGGTTCTTAATGTTTTTGTTTTTTTTACTTTTTCTGACTAGCTGTGAAAGTCTTCTTGCTGAGTTAGGGATTCAGTGTGTTTATTATTTTTTTCCACCGTGTTTAGGATCTTAAAAAACATCTTAAATAACATAAACGTATAATGAATCTAAACCAATCTAAATCTTAATAAATGGAACTAAATAAATGTGAAGACTTGTACAACACAAACAATCAATGTATCATAGATGTCAATCTCCATTTGTATAGTGCCAGTTGATAACAAATGTTATCTCAGGTGACTTCACAAAAAGAGCGGGTCTGACATAACTATATTATATTATTTACAAAACCCAACATTGATCCATCATGATCACAGTACTTAGCAACATTTAGCAAGATATCAGTATCTTGTTTTAAATTGTCATTTTGATTAGAAGCTCTTTCATTAAGTTTGGAGATTGTAGAATTACACCACATCACATATGTCTTCTGACTGTTTCATTATTTTTTTCCCCAAATATTTGTCTTTATTATAGCTAGAGTGAGACCATCTCTCCATGTATGAGTTAAACAAAGGAGGAACAAAGAGGAAATCCAGCTAAAAACAGTCCCCCAACTTTCTAATGAGTTCATAATTTTGTAATAAGAATTGATTCTTTTCTTTATCCTGATTACTTTGATGGTGTAAATAAAAGTTTGATAATTGTAAAAAATGATTTTTATCCAGACAAACTGTATTATTGTTGTGACTGACTCATTTAATTGAAACATAATAAACTTTCAGAAGGCATTCAACTTCACCAAACCAACAACGTTTCATGAAAAAATATGGGCTTTCTAAATCAAAGCCTCCTTTGTGTGTGCTGTTGCAGAACTTCTAACACATTTCATTAAATTGGGACTTCAAACTAGACAACCATATAAGTAAAACACGGACTCAATTCAAGATTTTTCTGATGCATAAAGCACAACGTGGATATTTAATCTAAGACACTGATACAGTGCACATGGACAAAGCGCCCTGACCTATGACCCTCTCCCAGGACTGAGGACAACACTGCAATTCCACTTGACCCTGAGCCTCCAGACAGAAGTACAAGCTGAAAGACAGGACTATTGAAAATGCCCTCTTAACATCTCTATTGCTTAATTCCATCTCTACAACGAATGACCTCAGTCCAACGCACTGATGAGAAGGGGATTAGCATGACAGTGCTGCTGCTGTGAGAAAGGAGCTGCAAAGCTTTTTACCCATTTCTAAACTTGACTGTTTTACTGCAGGGAACCTATGAACCTGGATACTTACAGATTTAAATTATGTGAATATGAACTTACTTTCACTACAGGTATTTGCAAACAACCTCTTTATCTTAATGTGTTTTTATAGAAATCATTTGACCCTTACCTCGATGGAGAATACTTTGCAAGCAGCAATTTGTATTAAGGGCTACAAAAAGCATTCAATAAATAAAAAAGCCTGACTATTTAAAACAACAAGCAAGACCGTCATAAACACTGAGTCACCCAGCTCAAAGTTGAAATTACCTCCTCCAATCAAGAAAAGACCAAAGAACAGATGGATGGAGCAAAAGAAAACAAAAGCCCTGCCACAGAGGAAGGATTATTGAAACCTATAATGATAAATATATTGACACCACTGTTCCGTCCTTGTGCTAGATGGATTGAAAGTTAAGGCCTCTATTCTAATTGAAAGAAAACAAAAATGAACGTGGTTTGCGCGAAAGTCCAATTTTAATTGATTCACATTAAATACCACTCTCTAAAATGTGCTGCATAAAACAGCAGTTCATAACCATGTATTCAAACATGGGACAATCATGCTTTGTTTACAATGATAAACACTAAAACAACATTTTCTCTGTTTATAAATCATTAATAGGTCATTTTCCACTTAATTGGGTAAAAAATATCAGCAGAATACTGTGTTTTAAAAAAAGAAAAGAAAAAATCAATCTTGACTGAGACTTGGATCAGCTGCAGACCTTCACTTCCATAATGACTACAAATTGGACTTGAGAATTTTGGACCCCACCCAAAAATCACTCGCAATTATGCGAGCTGGAAGCCAAGAGCAGTCAAAATAATAATTATAGATTTATCAAATTAAGACGAGGATTTTAATTATCCCATTGTGGCTTTTTTTATTCTGTTTTTATCTATCTTATGTACGGCCTCATGGAAAAAATAAATAAATAAAAGTACACTTTGTGATTTGATAGTTGTTACTTTTGATTTTTTCTCGGTATTAAAGTTGACAAAATACAAAAAACTTCACAAATCTTGATCCCCACACAATGAAGAAATACACTAAAGACAGAAAATACAAGATTTTTGTTTGTTCATATCCCGACACTGACCCTTGAACTGTACTCAATTCAAAGGTCCAGAATCACTGCTGGTTTATCTTCTGAACAACATATAGGACATTAAACTAACAGCCTGACATAATCCTCCTTTAAACCTTCGATGCTATAGAATACAAGTCTTGGTTTGGAAAATAAAAACGTTTTAAGAAACTGGACTGAAAAATGATTGAGCCATTTTGTATGCTTGTTATATATAACCATTATCTGTTCTGTTCTGTGAATGGATTGAGATGGCCAAGAATCATAATTCATAACAACTTACTTTTAAAAAAGGAATCAAGGCTTGGGCGATAAAGTGAAAATCATTGCGATATCATTTTTCTGATTATAAATATAACAAACGGCTCTAAGGAGAAAACATCGTCAACAAGAAAGGCCGCTCAGCTGCAGGAGTTTGGAGATATTTGGAATATTTACAGTCCGACCAAAAACAGAGTAACGTGCTCTGTAAACCGTGCTGAAGACAAGTGCAGCTAAAGCGGGCGACACCACCAACCTTTTCTACCATTTGAAACAATATGACCTGTTAGAACACACAGAAGGAAAGAACAGACCGAAAGTCCCAAACTAGTGTTAGTGTGGACCCTCAGCAAGCACTGGGCATTAAGTGTTACTGCCCAGCAGCAAACTGAGCGTTTTCCAGCCCCGTGCACTGAGCTTGTGATTGAGAAATGTTCCTCTGTTGAAGTATAGTTTGTCATGTTCTGACAGTAAAGAAGGTTAAACCACAATTAACCATCTGGTTTCTTTAACTTTCACTCAGGAGCAAAAAATCAGACTTTCAGTTTGAAAGACAAAATGATTTGACATTTATTGTGATTGTCAACTGATATGACATTTTTTATTGTGATAACATTTTTAGTCATATCACCCAGCCTTATGTAAAACACAAGCTCATCAAAAGCAGCACAGGTATTCATTCATGTCACGTGAAGTCACTTTCCTGGTGGCAATAATGGCTTCCTACTGTACTGCTGCCTGTTACGGAGAAGTTACTGGAATCTGCTGCCACCTACGTGTTTTAACCATAGAATACAAATAACAGTGGACAAAGCCTGAGTGACGTCAACCATTGGTTACTGAAGGGGGTTTTGGAAGCCTGTTGATGGCAGTTGCCATGCTGGAAATCCTTCAGTCAACCGAACAACAGGCAAAGAGCTGGAGCTGAGGCGGGCCTTAAGCCTCCTGACAAACAGCTACACCGCAGTCAAGTTAGTAGAGCATAATTATGAGTAACTGTTGTCCGTAAAAAATCAAAACGGTAGTTAAAAAACGTCACCCCCTGTATGATATGAGCTATTCAAACCAATTTCATTTTTTGAACCAGGCTGTAAACATTTGCGTGACTTCTGGTGCTTCTGCAGCCAGCCTTAAGTGGACACTCGATTCACGTTTTTTTTGTTTAATTGGTTGGACCAACCAACAAGGAGACAATCCCAGAAAGAAAACCCAGGGAGGAGATTGTAGATTAATGCTATCAATTAATCAATCAATCATTATTTGTATAGCGCCAATTCATAACAAATGTTATCTCGAGACACTTTACAAAAGAGCATATGGGATAATATGCAGGAAGGATTTCTCCTATCAGATGCTCCGCTGTGCCTGGTGAGGGAACTAAAGAACAAGCTTCTCCTAAGCAGATATTGTGTTAACTTAAACTAAATATCACAGCTTTTTTAACCAACATTACTGCCCCGGAACACTGACAGAAAATGACAGCTAACAGTGATCCTAATACTAACGTTAAGCTTAGCTAATAAGCATTCATTTATGCTTTGACAATAAGGGTGTCTTGCCCTTCACTTCCCAAATGGTAGCATTACTGACCCAGCCACATCAAAGATACATAAAGATGTCCAGACTTCCGTAGGCTTTCATTCTGGCAGCTGTGTAGGGGAAAGATTCTCCATAATGTTATATATGCAAACACCACTGAAGTGAATTTCTGACAAGGACTTTGCTGTTTAATGTGATTGTCAGTTGGTCACAAGTGCCCGACCCTTGCAGTTTATCTTATTTTAATATCTGTGTTTCTCTGCTGTAAACATAAGTCGTTTTGAAGACATGAAAAATGATAAAGCTGGTGCTGCAGCTCCTCAGAGCGTCAATGGCGGCTGCCACCTTCATAATCACTTTTCCCCTTCCAGGGCGTCTGGGCCAGTACGTGACTGTAAACTATGAATTGTTATCTCATTGTTCTGTTAAGATTTGTTTTGTTTTGTCTGATTGGTAAAAGAGTTTAAAATACATTATACAACGGGAAGCTTTGTGATGAGAATAGTTGTTAGCCCCTTTAACCTTTTAAAAAAAAAAAACCTTTGGGAAAGAAAAACTGCCCAATTCTACCTTACAAGTTCTCTGTGTATAAGAGTGGATACTTATAGTGTAACATATTTGCTACAAATATTTTACTTCACTGGAGAATTAAAAATTTAAAATAAAAATATATAAAAATAAAATAAAATAACAGGTAGGTAGATTAAAATGACTATTTCTTGCAGCCTTTTTTTTATTGATCTTACTGTATGTGACCAATTAAAAAATAGAAGAAATCATGAGAAACATTTCAAGAGTAAAAGACGACAACATAAAAGGGCGAGGTGAAGCCAAAAACGTACAAAGCAGAGTTTGTAAGGGTTCCATTTGAACAAGTCAATGGAAGAAAGAAGAGTCCAGCTGAGTAAAAATACGTAAAGGAAGGACAAAGAAGTGGAAGCACCAAAAGGGCCGACATATAAGCTAAACTAGCAGGAGACAGGAATGTTTTTCTGAAGCATAACGAGTGCAATAAATGATTCCCATTTGCTTGTATTTATTTAAAAAAATAACTCAAACATGATACAAAATGTGACCTGCTTGAGGTGATTAGCACACACAGATGTATCACCTTGTGAAGCAGTTCTGCAGCTCATCTATTTGTTTAGGTATCCATAAGTGCACAGTGTTGATTTCACAGTTCACAACTTCACTGCTCTGGAGTTATTTACCTTAATTGGACATTTCTGTGCTTTGGGCTACTTTTTTATGGAGACAGATTTTTGTGGGGCTGTGGTTACACCTTTTTTTGTGTTTGAGAAAACAACAAGCTTTGTGAGAAATGTGTAAACTCAATGTCCAACACTAGAACAACTCTAAACAGTTACAGAATCACTGTTATATAGCAACTTTCAAATTACAAAGAGATTTCTTGGGTACTGTAAAATACTACATGTTGGTGTTGTGGAGCTATGGCCAACCTCAGTCCAAAAATATTAACCCCTGTCCTTAGTAGCCTTTAAAAAGAAATAATCACAGAAACACATTGTTTGTATGACAGCTATTGAGTTGGACTTGTAGTCGTGTCAGTGCTGAGAAATACACAGGATACGTGCTGCTGATGATGGACTGATGAAGGGAGGGATGGAAGGGGGAATGCATGAAGGATAAACACAAATAAACACAGACATCAAGAGTCATTGAAGCAGTGTGTGAGAGCAACGAGAGGCAGACCACCCTATGGAGAAACAGCAGCTGGTGTGTATACTAACAGCCCCACAGGGGCTACAGTCTCCACAGCCCCAAATGTTGGGCAGAAAGGAGAGATCGGAGGAGGGATGGGTGATGGAGGGAGATGCTAAGGGCTAAAAGGGGTGAGTGGTTAAGCCTTGTTGGTTACAGTATTGGCAGGAAATGCAGTAGATGCGAGGGGGGAATGAGGGAGCCCATAGTCCATCGTAATGCAAAAAAAAAGCTAGATCTAAAGAAGACAAAGGTAATCAGTTTAAGATTGTTGAATTCCTCAGTGTACATTTTACATATTCATTTCCATTTGTCACAAGGAGGCCAACAAGGTAAGAAACATGATGTTGTAGAATGAAAAGAGACCAGTGGTGGACAGTGTAGATAATATTACTCCACAAGTGAAAGTTGCTTAGTCAAATTATAACTTGAGTAAAAGTACAGTGTACTTGCTTTAAAAAAATAAAATACTAAAATTATTAATATTAAAACTACAGTAGGCTACTTATTATAATCTCAAAACGTATTTTCACGATGCATGATTGCATCTAGAATACATGGGAGTACATCCTGCTGCGGTTTATTAAGAAAACATAATTTGTACATTTTTTGAAACTCTTCTGGAACAGATTTAAAGATGTGCAGCTCCTACATAACTAAAAATACCTAATGACCAGGGAAAATGTCAGACAAGCTTTACACACTGAAAAAACATTTGAACAGACATATGAGTGGGTGCAAGACCTCTTGAAATATGTAACTGCAGCATATTCTTATTCAGTGCTTCTAAAGCTCATTTTGCTTTTTTTCACTTGGGTGCCAACACAGCATAGAAAGTAAGACAAACCAATGAATGCTGTTAAAAACCAGACTGACTGACTGAAATGTGATATGCATTGTTTTTTGGAAATATTACTTATAATGTTCTTCCCTTTCTATCCCATTTTATGATTTGATTGTCGGAGCCCTACTTTTGTTGACCCTATGTTTGCAATTGAAAAAAAAAAACAGAAGAAAGCACGAGAACCTTTTAGGAAGCCAAAGAGAGACAACAAAATAAAAGGAGAAGGTGAAGCCAGACACTTACAGAGTTTATAAATGTTGAGTGGCAATGAAAGAAAGCCAAAAGTCTTCAGTGAACACAACTCAGGCATTCAATAAGAATCATAATTTAGTCAATGAAATATTTAAAAATGTGCGGGGTGACATAGAATGTATTTTTTTTAATTTTAACAGTATAAACCTTTTTTTACTTTTACAAACCTGCAGCAAATCCTGGAACCATCGAAACCATTCAGCCCTTCTGCTCCACAGATAATTAAAATGTTTTATTGATTATTAAAAATAATTCTCTCTCGACTTAATACTCAACTAATTATGTGAGCTCTAGAGACAATTTTAATAACATGAAGTGTGAATCATCCATGTCTACTAAGCGGGTAATATTACATACATAGGTTACTAATAAATCCAGGCACTTAAACATTGTACTGTTAACGTTTGACTGTGATGTTATTGGATTACGTGGGAATTATCTGAACAGGCTTACTGCACTCTACACCTACATACTAACTTATTTCATTTGAAGTCCAAGTTGCTCCAGACCTGCAATACTTATTTTTGAAACAAGAAACCAAAATATGTTTAAAATCACAATGAATTCAATATTAACTGTCAAAAAAAAAAAATCAACACTCAGCTGAAAAGCAATTGCTTTTTTCAAATGAATCACAACGTGCTCTGTAGTCCACTTCTTGAGGTTGGACTTAATCTGTGTGTGTCTTTCACAGTTCATCATCACGGGTTATAACAAGGAAATACTTAACACATCTGGTTTACGTTCACTTGTTCGTCGGTAAGCTCTCAAAAGTCCTTTCCAAAAAACAAACTTGTAGTACAATTGGACAGTAAACATGCCACAGAGTTTTAGAATCATTCTAAATATCCCCTCTCACACATAAGAGCATTGTCTATAAGCATTTTTGTTTTCTTCTACCACCATTCCCTGTTCTTACTAACCATCTCCCTCTATCACACACACACACACACCGCACACACACACACACACACACACACACACACACACACACACACACACACCGCACACACACACACACACACACACACCGCACACACACTCTCTCTCTCTCTCTCTCTCTCTCTCTCTCTCTCTCTCTCTCTCTCTCTCCATTTCAATATTGAAGAGAGTTTTATTAAGGACTAGACTTGGGTGTGCTGAGGCGCTTTCAGTAATTTTCCTACAAAGTGCTTTAATCCATCACACGGCCAACATGTGGCCTTTGCAGCCATACATCATCTCTACACAGAGAGGAAGAGGAGGAGAAAGAGAGGGAGTGGAAGCATCATTTCTGCTCTCCTCCTTCTCCCCTCTTCCTCGCCCCTTTCTTCCTCATCTTCTACTTCTTCTTCTTCCCCGCTTTCTGCACCCCACTAGAGTTTCCCACCTGGGAGGGAAACCACATCTTCTCCACACATTCCTCACTCAAGTCCTCTCTCCATCTACAAATGAGAGTGAGGCATGAGGGAGGGTGGGGTGAGAGGAGGAGGGGTTGTAAGCAAAGAGAGAGAGCGAAAATGAAAGAGATGGAGATAGGCGTGAGTGAATGAGTGTGCGAGTGAGAGAGTGAGAAAGAAAGAGATAAGGAAAATGGAGAAAAGCTTACTGGAATGAATTAAAATTGGGGACAAAAGGGAATGAGAGGAAGTCAGTGTGTGTGTGTGTGTGTGTGTGTGTGTGTGTGTGTGTGTGTGTGTGTGTGTGTGTGTGTGTGTGCGTGTGCGTGTGTGTGTGCGTGTGCCTGTGTGCGTGCGTGCTGTGAATGCTATATGAGCAAGGTGTATGCATCTGTACTTGCACGGGGAAAGAGAAATTGGCAGAGAAGGAGTGGAGATGGGAAATAGAAAAAAAAGAGCTGCATTTCCCAGCATGCAGCTGGTGCAGTGTTGCCCTCTGTGTTGCCCCTGGCCAACACCTGCCTCTATTTCACTCCCTCTGCCTTCCTCTTGCTGAGGCGCGGAGGTGAACTCTGGGCCCCCTGACTAATGGAATGGGCCCTTTCCTCCAACCATTAGAGGATTGGTGTCCCTTTTCACGCCCTTTGGTACAGAAAAGGGAAAGAAGGGTGGCACATTTGACTTTTTCCTTTTGCCAGACACACACACACACACACACACACACACACACACACACACACACGCACACACACCTGGTCATAACATAACAGCCTTGAGTAATCCAGTCAGAGTAAGGCTTGACATAGCTTAGCATCTGACTGAGGCTATTTCTGAGAGGATATTAGAAATTCTGAATTGGGAGCAGTGCAGTGAGGTTTCAGTGAGAAACTCTCTGAATGTGTACGACAGCGGCCCCGGCTGATCATGAAGCGTTGGTGTGATTTCATTTAGCCAGTAAATCCAGTGCTCTACCTCAATTACATCTGCTTTACTCAGATGGAAAACACAGCTCCCATGTACAGAGGCAGGAAGAGAAGGGAGGGGAGGGGAGGGGAGGGAGGGAGGGAGGGAGGGGGGCGATGCATGGAGCGGATTGGGGATTGAATCTCTCGATGAGCTGATAGCACGTCCACAGACAGCGAGCCAAGCTGTGCCGTAGTAATGTTATGCTAATGATATGGTAATGATATGGTAATCTGCCAACAGTATTCCACCTCACTGGAGAGAAGAGGAATCTAGGAGGCCTTTCACCATTGGTTGGAGACCAGGGACTTCCTGGTGTCAGAGTTCAACACACACACACACATAAGCACGCACGCACACGCACACACACACACACACACACACACACAAACACACACACACACACAGAACACACGGCACTTAATTCTTAAAGCAGTGATCTCAGCTAAAATAAAAACAATGCAACACATAGACCTAATCTGCCTCTAATCGGATTTGCAAACTCAAAAGTAAGCAAGAAATAATACCTGTACACAACGCAGTACCATGTGATATAACTTAAAACAAGGTCTGCTGTATTGTTAGTAAGCAGCTGAGATTTATTTTTATCAGTGTATTATCAAATCCCTGTGTTGACGGCATAAAGTGAAATAGAGAGTTATTTATTTATGAGAGAGATGAGGTTCTTTTTTCCTTGTCATTGTGTGTGAAACTCTGCCCCTTTAATGGCTGCCAGTACCTGCCTAGTCAGAGCATGTCTTTCTCTCTGGTTTGTAGTGATTTCATTACACCACCAGTCCTAGTTGGAGATTAGAGTTACCATTGTATGATTCAACATCAGCACTGTGACACAGCGGTGAATTTACTGGCAAGAGCTGCATTTGATGTTTGTTTCTTAATTTAAATTGTCCACACATAACTGCACCCTATCACATTGGGGATGAACTGACTAACACTCTAATTCAAAGGAATGCTGAATGAAAAACCATAAGCCATCTTTTACAAAATTGTAAATGAGCCAGTGTAAGAAAAGTTAAAGACAAATGAGGATTGATGCACTCTTTGTTTTTGGCATATTTTAAAATTGTAAAGGACTGACAGGAAAGGATTCAGTGTGTTTGCTAAAGACACACCTGCAAAAAAGTGACTGCAATGCATCACAGCAAATCTGTACATTCTGCTTTGTTTTTTCTTTTGTATTTTACAGTTGCAAAATGGATATGTCAAGGCTGCACAATGGGGAGACGCAATGACATTTTCTTGGATCCTGAACACTAAATCAAAGAGACCAACAATATGTTGAGCGCCAGCATGGAGACATTTGATTCCCATTCCACTCGTGCGGCATTACCGCTGGAATGCCAGCAGACATCACAATCCTCCCAAGCTGGCGTTGGGCTTGTCAGGTTATTCATTTCACTTCAATGTTTTAAAAAAACACATATATATATCAGAGCAAATAATGAAGCCACTGCTTCTTCTTGATATCACGGTATTTGCAAAGGTTTGACTTAACAAAGGCGATTTAGTGTCAGTGACATTTAGCATCAGCCTCTGGCGACAGACAGGTAAAACAAGCCAGTCAGCAGATTGGACCTGAGGGGATTGTGAAAGTGGGGTTCGTCTTAGGCACATCTCGGACAATATGATGACGTTAGCTTGGACACCTTTTTAACACACTTACTCCTTGACAACGAACTACTTCTGAATTAGATCACCGCATTAAATGACTGATTCATTCATGAGTGATGCAACATTTCAATAAACCAACAAAACTACAGTTATGTTAATATTACTGTGTACTCCACACTGCATTGTAGCCTTCTTTACGTTTCTTTCAATAAAGATTGTACACATATTTGCTTTTCAGTTGGTCATTCCCTGTGGTCACTGCATTCTGGGACAGTCACTTTATAAAAAGCAAAAAAACAATGGAGAGGGAGATGATATTGTGTGCATGCATGAGGGACAATGAGAGAGACAGGCAGAAAGAGAGACGGGGGGTGGACTGTCCAATACACTCCTGATAAAGGTCAAAGAGATGTTTTATTCATGAGCCAGGCAGCAGCAGCAGCAGCAGAGGCAGCAAGGCCAAGGTTGAAATGAGCTTGCGTCCCCCTTCCCCCTGAGCCAACACTGCGCACAACCTCCCACCAAGACAGTGAACATTCCCCTTAACTCTTATCACTAAGGTCAACACACAAACACACTCACACCACAAGTATTGCTCATCAATACATTTAAAAATTGAAAATTCGTATCTTCTCTGTGACCAAAACCAATGGTGGAATGTAAGTCTGCCACTAAAGGTGTAATTAACCTTAATTTTCAACAATTGGTGTTTTTATTTAGAACTGTTTCTCCCTATTGTTTCCTGATGCGGTTCCCTCCATTGCTAATAATTCAAGCAAGTTCCACATTTACTCTTGACTTGCCTCTTGGTCAGTAACTCTTCTTTTCTCTTCTTATCATCCACAGTCAACATCCTCTTTGGCCTCTTCACCTTTGCTGGGACTTCAGTAGTTTGACCACTGAACTTACACTGGAAACAAGAGATGTGTTCCCTCAGGGCATTCTGCTATAAATCTGTGTCATTACGTTTTTTTGGGGGGGTTTTTTATAAGAGGAGACATCAAGGGAGCAGAGAGGAACTTTTCCCTATGTCACCAGTTCACCATCAAAATGATTTCACAGCTGCTATTTTAATACGACTGTGAGTATCTTATTTCAATTTTGGTGACCTCTGTGGACAAAGTTCGTTTTATGTCTTGATCCTGTCTTGTACACGCCTATAGTGTTTTCACTGTCAAACCTACCCCTGATCTCTTTCACGGTCAAACTTAACATTCACTGTGAATCTTTGCCAGGGTAAATGTAAAGCAAAGGCACTTCCAGTGTGTGGTGGTAATGTCCTTGCATGACATCAACCTGCTATCAGTGGTTGCAGGCATCAGAAATTACTATATAGAAATGGATCTTCTTTCTGATGGTCTGGTTTGCTTTTGTAGGATTAACATTGATTTCAGTCTAATTCATAAGCAGCTCAAAAAAACTCAGGAGCTTTTAAGTCGAATAGTTGCATAAAGTTTCTTTAAATTAATAAACTTTAAACCTGAAATGGCGACTCTTGGAGATAGTGGCTGAGATGAAGTAGTTTCCTAATGATAAAAATACTATCTCTAACAATCAAAGTTATTGAATATTTAGCTTTTATTCTTTAAATGGAACTATCCATCTGTTATTCAGGCCCTTTTTATTAAGGCCACTCTGTTTACAGCCATGTACTTAATCTGTCTTATTCTGGGCGCTTTACCATCTGTAAAGTTGATTACACTTTCATGATTAAAATTATTATTCATTTTATTTTTTTACATTATTACCTTTCAAAATCCCCCCCCCCCAAAAAAAAAACCAGAAGGAATGGATGTCAATTCAAATCCTTTATGAAAATAGAATCACATTATTTCATTTTATCTTGTGCCCTTGAACTTCCTCATTGAACTCGGGTCTGCTAAAAAGCAAGAACTATTGTACTATAACTAACCAAGACCGACGCCAAGCCTTTCTTTCTTATTGCATTTTTTAAGGGCGCTTACACACTTTCAGACTCAACAACCAGCGTTACCTTTAAAGTATTGATGTTGATAAATCACATAGTCACCAAACAAAGTGAGACTTTAGCATGACAGATTAAGACCCAGGCAATAAAGACCCAATCATGTCCAAAGACATTCAACTGGTCCACATATAGGATTTCTCACAGGTGTAAAATAAAGTTGGCTAAATTGAAGTGTGTGTATTTTTGTGACTTTCCCGGTGCAAATTGTGTCTTCTCATATGTATGTATTTGTTTGTCTGTATCACACTTTGTGGACCACCTACTCTATGTGTCTCTGATCAAATATAAATCAAAAACATTGCTGTAATTTGATGAATGTCAGCCATAAAACAGAATGCAGAAATCTGCACTTTGGCAGCTTTTAAATACAAAGAGTCTCAGTAACCTGAGTTAGAAAATGTAAATTGTAGGCCCATAGGTGGATGTCAACAGGGATGTTAAACATGCACCGACCTGTTGTATGAAGTCCAGTCCATGCTCCCTGGCCAGAGCTCTGGCGGCTCTGATGCCTCCATCCATTTGTACAGCGTAGAAGACATGGCCGTTGGTCCCACGATGCCCCTCTGTGGTCACTAGTGTCCTCTGCAGCAGACAGCTGAACACCAGCACAGCTGCTCTGAACATGGAGCCTTTAAGGAGCAGAAACATTGGGAAACTGCTTACACAAAGTAATGAAAAACTGATATTCAAGAATCAATGTGTATTTTGTACGTTAGCCCATCTTGCCCCTATTAAATATGTTGCTTCAGTAAGTTTCTATGAGTAAAATAAGGTTGACACCGTACTGAAAGCCTTCCTCGACACTGATGCCGTTATCCATCACACAAAGAGGAAAAGCATGTCTGTAGGGCTGCAAATGCTGATGACTTCTTGTGATTAATCTTCAGATTATTTTCCTAATAACATAGTCAATTCCTGATTGTTTTCTTCGACCTCAGGTCAGAAATAGTGAAAATTCATCCAACTTGACATATTCACACAGCTTGTTTAGTCCAACCAACTGCCAAAAAACTAAACATATTAGTTTATAAATCTATATGATGATAACACTCGTTTGCAAAGAAGGAACCAGCCAATGTTTGGCTTGAAAAGAGTGAAACCATAATTATCAAAGTAAAGCAAATATTCATTACAGCCATTGTTTCCCTTTTAAAAACAGATGCAACCGTATATTTAATATCCTCGTGGATTTGCTGTGTCTCCATTAGTCTCTTATGAAGCCTAAAAACTGACTTTATAAATATTTTTATGAAAAAAATAAACACCTACGGTTTGTATTATTTCCATAACATTCCAAATACCATCTCATCACACAAATTAATTTATAGTGTGGGATTCTGCATCACAGTGCAAAGTATTGAACACTGGCAATTGTGAAACAATTTGCCCACAGCCACCTCCTCTGTACTTCTGCATGAAATCCACAGTGGCTGCCACCTACATCATGTGAACCACCCACCTGTAGGCACAGAGTGAAACGTCCAGGAGAAATCTTTCACCCAGTGTGATGAAAGCTAGAACTCTGGCATCGGGGGGCCCCAAGCGAGACAACACGCTCTCTCCAGTTCCCAACCCACACGTTTAATCTCCTGGCCTTGATGCAAATGCTTCTGAGAGCAGAAAAACATCGGCACTCTCATTGTGTGAACTAACTTCCCTCTTTAAGCAAAACAGGAACTTTATCAGTCTTTACTGCATTTTCCTGTGAACAATGATGGAACAAAAAAGTTGTCAACTCACACTTCTCTGTAACCATAAAGAAGAAAAGCATCCAATGTATGAACTCAGTACCATATACTGTAACATTAATAGCAGTTAGTGCTCCCACTCCTTCCCACAGATTATGCAATTGCATTTAAGCAGTTTTAATGTGAATAGTTGGGACTGGAACATTGGAATTGGCCTTTTTCTCCTTATTTTCTGTAATTATACAAACTAAACAGGCAATTGGTTGAGTGAGAAAATAATCAAAAGAGCACTTGATATCGAATATTATATTTTTTGCAGCCATATCAAATCCCTTTTAAACAAGGAATATGCATTCTTTGTACTTTTTCTTTAACAAAAAATCAACCTGCTCACAAACAGTAAAACTCTAAACTAGAAGATTAAGATCTCTCAAAATACTTAAAAATGTGGTTGTATGTTTATCTGACTTCCCTATAAAAGTACCTCCTGCAGCCCAAACAACTAACAGCAGCTGACCACCATTTAAAGTCTACAGCATCAGTCTGCTCCAATCTCTCAAACCCCTGATTGAAATCGATAACCTCAGTTGGGGCCCAGGCCCCAGTCAATCCCACTGAGGTGCAGGGCCGACAGCTTACACCCCACCCAGAAAGAAGCAAGCCTCTGGCAGAGACAAAGTAGACAGAGGGGAGAGGGAGGGAGAAAGGGAGAGCACAGGAGACTGAAATACAGGAGGAGCACATTGAACAGTGTCAGAGCCCCGGGGCCTACTGGGACGCTGATAAAGTACCTGGACATTTTTATAGACAAACTACTTATTTCTGTCCTCATATCGCTTGGGAAGACTGATAACTTTATATTCCTCTCAGGCAGAGGAATGAAAGGGGGGGGGGGGCTTTCAGGAGTTTAATTGATCAAACTGTAGCCACAAGGGTTTTTTTCTGGAGATAAAAGGGACTAGCACTCTCCCCTCTCTGTACAATACAGAGATCTTTTAGAAAGCAGACCCAATGAAAAAAGAGAATGTAACTCATTATGCAAAGTCATTACAGACCTCTGACTATACTCCTTAAAGAGAGGGAGCTAATGGTAGAATTGTATCTTACAGGATTTCCAGAGGTCAAACTATCGGTCATTGGATAACATTATTTTACAATATCCAGATTATGATTACAACCACACTAAGAGATGGGTGTTTAAGTCAAACTTCAATACCATAACTATGTTTGAGTGTTTGACAACATTAAATTGCATTTCATTACTACTCACAGGGAAATTTGGAATGGCATGGGAGACAAGCACCAAAGATCCTTAAAGCTCCTGTGAATTTTTTTAGTTTGTGTTGATATTGGTGTCCCCTGTGGACAAAGCAGTAGACTACCTCTTATTGCTTTGCTGATGTTGGACTGTACATGTGTAAGTTGTTTTTTCTCACATACAGTATAATATCATCCTGCTTTCTTTCAACAGTCAGTCATATCTCACTGTAAATAGTTGCTGTTGAAATTGTAAACAAAGGCTGTTTGAAGTGGTTTGAGAGAAAAAAATTACAATACAGAGAAAGTCAATTTTTATCGTAAAGAAGCATCAGTATTAAGTTAAGTAAGTTTCCTAACCACTTCAAAACTCCTTACGGTTTTACCTGGAGTACAAGTTGTAATGTGTGTAGGCTTTTAAAATAGAAGAGAATATAGCCTACATTATAGCAAAACAATATCTCACCAATCAATGGGCCTACAACAAACAAGAAAGCAATTGGGGAGCAGGCTACTTCAGATGAGCCTCCTATGTTATTTAAAGTTATTTCTAATAAGACACATTGCCTCATTCGTTGATATCTTAACAAAAGCAAGGTTAATACAAGTTGTATGTGTTCACCTGTTAATGAGAAGCTCCAAATATAACAGAGCAGTAGTAACTAATAATGAGTTTTATCTGTGTGCCTACAAGGTTAGCAAGAGGCTAAACTATCCTGGAATTAATTTTGAACATAACCTAAGCCAGTTGTATGACAAAGATGGGAAGAAAAAAAGAAAGACAATACACAAACACATTTACTTGAGCAGATTTCAACTCCCATAACGAGTATATGGATTCAGCCGGATTGTACATTAACTTTTCTGTGACAAAAGACAAAACAAAAACAGTATAAAATAGAGTTAAGAAGTATCCTTACATATAGCTTCCATCCCTTCTCCAGGTAGTTGGAGCTTTTGAAATCGAAGGGGTGCTAGAGTTCGTCTGACTAAAATAAGTCCTTTATCCCATGCGCTATATCAATATTCTTAACTCTAAAAAAGACAGACTAGATTGAGATGCGAACTGGTTTGTTTCACAGATTGCTTTGCTGTTATTGTTTGTCCTGTTTTTGTTTTGTCATAGGCAAATTAGGCCAAAGGTGAATTTCCACAGTACTTTGTGTAAGCTTTTTCATCACTATTTAAAGCTGGTCAATTAACATATTTTATATGCTGAATATTATGAGTTTGATGGGCCTATTTGGTGAACTTAAAGGTGTGAAAGTTGGAGAAGTGTACAGATTCTGTGGTATATGTTCAGAACTCTATACACGAACTGTCCTCAGAGGAAAATCTGGTCCCTGTAACACTATTTGAAGATAAAATACTATGCGAGAAGTTATGGTGGTGTGTCCGCAACAGTAAAACAGTAACTCTCCTCTTTTAAGCTCTAAACAGTGTTCCAGGGACCCATTTTTTTTCTTTGAGTAAATTTGTGTAGGCTATGCAGTTCAGAAAATATAGCATAGAATTGTTTCACTTCTCCAACTTTAAAATGTCACTACCAATTAGTGCACCTTTAACAAGTGGGCCTTTTTTTAATAGTCATCAAATCTCAAGATAATGTTAATGCACCTGCTCAGGCTGGTGTAGTTTTATAAAGAAAGAAGGCTAAGCTAGCTTACTGGCTATGCCTAGCTACAAGTGTTTCCATGCAAGCTAGCTAGCAAACAGTCTCTTAATTGCTACTTTTAGGCTAATGCTAGACATTGAGACACACACTCACACAATTAACCAACATTTATCCTTGATATAAGTTTGAATATCTTGCATCATATTGGAAATATATAATCTATATATCTTAGTTTAAGGAAGGAATTTAATCAAGCTTATTAAAGTGTATTATTCATCCACATCTTTGGCTTGTATGAGCCATTTCCTGCCTATTTTTAGTTTTATATAAGGCACAGGATTACAATTTCAAAAAATGGCTGCATTAACTTTGTGTGTGCAAAAGCCAGGTTTCGTGCATACACTTGTGGATGGATATTTTTACATTATTTCGTTTAGCATTGGGGAAAATGTTCAACTGATGCCTCATTAGTCACTCATAGTTACCCACACTACACACTGTTAAACAACATATAAAGGCTAATGTGATCATAAGAAAATGCAATGACTTAAAACCTAGACCTGCTTCATTAAAAGCATTGAAATCATTTTGTATTTAAGTGAAAGGCTTCAAGACAGCCTGAGCCTACATATCCAGAGATCTTCATCAAGCGCTTTTTCTCACACAGGAAAACCTAACCTGGTCAAGTGCACCGAAGTCTGGAAACGATGCTAGCCTACATATGAGGGCGAGGGGAGGGGGAGTGAAACAGGTTCAAATCTCACTCCCTCATGTAATACAGTGCCAAACAAGGACTGAAGGAGTCTGTAGCATATGGATAAAAAAAAGCATTTACCTTTCCCATCCAGGCGACAAAGCCTTCACACAGACAGACTCTTCCCTGATGAAAGCCGAGCAGGATGTCGTTGCCTCGTAAAGAAAAGAATCTCTCGACGCGTCCATTTTTACTGTCTGCACTGACTCTGGCAATAAAATGTGCAAATTAGTGCATGCAAAACGCCGCATCTATCGTGCATCTGCTGACTTCACAAGTCAAATGTGCAGAAATAGCTTAACAAACTCTAAGTCGGGAAAACCAGCACATCGACTGCGTGTGGCGGAAGAGGGGATTTTGTAAAGATGTGAGAATGCATTAGAATGCAAGAAATGGTGTGATGGCGAGAGGGACTGTTGGGAGAGACGGATCTGCATATGGAAATTAGGGTTAGCGTGGATAAAATTCCTGCTAAACTGCTGCATTGTTGTACATTTAGGCAGGACCACTGCAGTATGACGGAGGGAAAAAAGAAGTGACTTTTGCCATAGCCTGTAAACAATTCCTTGCATGGAGTATGTGCTGAGGGTTCAGTCACTTCAATAGCACAAGTGTCTGTCTGATATAATATTTTTTATTAAATATTTTTAAGAAATATAAGTTTTTTTGGCCTGCTTATTGTATAGCCTGTACCCCATGAACATCATCGGTAAACTTTTACTTCACAGAAAACCGATAAGCTTTTAAAAAAAAACTGATTTAACAGTCTCTTGGAAATGCAGCTCACTCTTAGTGTTGTACAGAAAATGTTTTTTTTTTTTTTTAATTGCATATCTCTTGAGAAATAATAACGTTGAAACAAGCCCAAGACTTCAAGAAAAGAATAAATAAGTCCGCCACAGTGAGGTCTAAACCAAACCGATGCGACGAATTCCACAACAAGTGCATTTACCTCATATCGAAATATTTAACTCCATAGATTACTTGTTCTATGACGTAGAGTGTCACATGAAGACCACGCCTCCTCGGGGGGAACTTGGAACCAATCAACGGGCGCTTGGAGAGTAAACGCAACTGCGCATGCGTGTGGTGGCGCGCGGGAGAGGCTGAAAACCCAAACAACAAGTCATGTCGGCGGTGTCCTCATACTTTGTCTAAAATTATACGCAATATTAAACCTCAAAAGAAGCTGCAGTACAAGGTGTGTGAATGATTCCTTACTATGTTATTTCTGTCGGCTCTACTGTGTTTAATTTCCCCGTGAAAATCATTGATATTTCGTTTTACTCACGCTTACATGAAGTGTGCATTCAACTCATAATGCAGCCGGAAGAGGTTAATGTTTGTTGTAGTAAACTAGTGACTGAACACTTACATAATGGTGTTCTTATTTACTGTCAAAAGCATGTAACACACATTTTTACAGTTTGTTACCCTTCCGTAACCATTGCAGGTCATTTACTGCATTGCGAAGTAGGTTACAATGTAATGCGGGCACTATTCAATAGTTTTAAAGCACCGAAGCAGCATTTCTGATTTTGAGTTAGTTTATAAATAATTATAATTATAAAACATGACATACCTCAAATAGACAGCTGTTTGCTGAAAGTGTGTTGCTGTAAAAATATACTGTATTTATTTCAAATGTAATCTTTGGTTTCAACATAAATATGGTGTTCTCATATCTATTCTTGTTTTAGTTATCTTCTCAGTACAGTATGCTACTGTCTGCTAACTGTCCAATTGTACTGCAACACCTCTATTTGTTTAACAATCTTGTCTTTCAGGGGGGTACTGGTTTTTCACTGGCAGCATGGCAGACGACTTCAGCCAATCCCTTACCCCACCAGTTTCTCCCTTTGCAGCAGACAGTTTTTGTGAGCTGATTCCAACGCAACCACCATGCTTCTGCTGCTCTGACACAAAAGAGGACCCCACAGGAGCACTCTCTACAGAGGGATACACTGCAAGAGGCTCCCTGAAACGGTACATTCACTGCCAGTAGGCTAAAAAAGCCACTTGTTTGTCATCCATTTTCACTCTACCTATTTTATCCAAGAGAAACGGTCACACTGATTACACCAAACAGCAACATCTGTGTATTATTCTGAGTAATTGCATCTGTTTTTCTGGAAATATATGCTTCTATTACATTTTTTCAGAGGTTCACAGGTTTTGATGCTTTGGGTGTACGAGTCACCTCTTCTGTGATGAGGTGAAATCAGCTGTCTCATTGGCACAAAAAAACTCAGTTACTAAAGTCTTGTGATTTTCTGTCTTTTAGGCTGCTCTTGTGTCTTGA
The DNA here is from genome assembly GCA_020745685.1 of Tautogolabrus adspersus. Classification (NCBI taxonomy): domain Eukaryota; kingdom Metazoa; phylum Chordata; class Actinopteri; order Labriformes; family Labridae; genus Tautogolabrus; species Tautogolabrus adspersus. The sequence continues at coordinate 23,597,462 of CM036542.1, forward strand.
CCCGGCTCCTGCGGAGTATGAGACAGACACTGTAGAGTGCTTTGGCTTTTCCTGGGTAACAGAGACAGCACTGGTAGAATCTACAAAGCTTCTCTTTGGTCTGTTAAGGTAAGCCAGGATGGAAAAAGCATCTCAGTTACTTTTGTTGTAAGAACACAGTTACATGTATGTTACCACAACTACCAAAATCTGATAATTCTTTACAATAGCAGCCAAAACCTCAGAAAGAGAATCCTCCTTGGACAGAGTTTTCCCTTTAGAAGTTATTGGTTTGGAAACAATATCTACAATGGTAAATTTACATGCATTTCACCAGTCATTTTAATTTTTTCAGACAAAAGGTTTACAGGCTTGAGACCTTGGTACAGTCCAGCTCACATGATTTTGGTAAGTTTTGAAATATGTTATCTGCCAGCCAGTATTCCAACTTTTAGTTTTCAGTATTTTGTCACTTGGTTGGCAACTTTTTCTAGAGGTGAAATCAAAAGACCATGTTGTTCGCATTATTTTTTCAATAATGTCCATTAACAGGTCTTGGGTGGTATTTCTGCATGTAAATAAGTTGTATAAAGGATGATGTTGTAACTTTTCTGTGCGGAGGTATAGTGTGTAAATCCAAATCTAAGTTTAAAAAGTACAAGTTAAGCATAATGGGGTAACGATTAACCCATAAACATAATTTCCCCTTGCGGGGATCAATAAAGTAAATCTTATTATTATTATTATTATTAACACACATTTCTCAACAAATTGAAAACAAAAATAACCAAACAAAAACATAAGAAGATGTTACCACAAAACAGTTTCTAAGGTTGACAGGGATTTGTTGGTGTTTGTATGAATATTGTTTTGACCAAAAAGGTGTCAAGAAGAGCAGAGACATATTACCCAGATTGATCGAAGGATCTTACAGTGTGAGTTGATAAATGAGCTGTGGGCAACAAATTACTCTTCCATCAATAGATTGTTGAGTTCAATTCTAGTGTTTGAGTCATGTCTGTGGGGGCTGCAGTAGCTCAGTCTGTAGTAGGGACTTGGGTTGGGAACCAGAGGGTTTCCGGTTCAAACCAAAGTATGAAAGTTTGTCTAGTTGCTTGAAAGGTGCCAATTCACTTTCCGAGTACTGTCCTTGAGCAAGGCACCAAACCCCAAACTGCTCAGGTGCGGCCCCCTGTGTGCAGCCCCCTCACTCTGACTCTCTCCATTAATGCATGTCCATATGTCCTGTTTGTGAATGTTTTTTTGGGGCCTATGTGTGTATGTAGTATGTCTTTTGAAAACAGTGTACACCCAAATTTCCCCTCTGGGATTAATCAAATACATACAATAAAATGTCTGATATCTGATGTGCAGTGGTCATGTTTTACATGAGATTTTGGAATACGCCCCACAACATATTTTATGTGTCGTAGGTCAAGCAGGCAGCCTCCACTATGAAGCAGAGGACCTCAGACAACAGTGTGTTTCATTTCTTCAGTATGTCAAAGTCTTCTTACACAGGTACGTCTAAAGTCTACATAATGATGAGAACAATGTGATAATGATGTAAGTGTTTTTATATGCATGTTACAATGTTGTGTGTTCATCTACTTTTAATGAGCTTATTTGGACATTCATGGTTTCTTGTACATATTCAGATACCTGGAACCTTCCAGCTCCATGGATGCAGGTCAGTCCCACTCCTATGAGGAGCTGGAGGCTCAACTCCCCTCTGCTCTCCTGGAGGAGCTGTTTGGTGTCACTCTTCTCGTAGGAAGACTCAAAGACCTGCCTGCCAATGTTCAGAGTGCCTTCACAATATCTAACCAGGGGAAGGTATGTGTTAAACAAAGTCATCGGGAGTGGTCATAAAAGAGATGTAGAAGTGACAGGAAAAACCCTGTTGAGGACTTTAATGTAATTTAGCTTTACAGTAATAGAAATAATTTGACTTTTTATATAGAAAGACTCATATTACCACCATTTTTTTCATGTGTGAGTGTTGTCATCAGAAAGAACACCTCCTGTTATAGAAGTACATTTTCTAGTATTGACATTGAAATTGGTGCTTTACATTCCTCCTGCAGATTTTTTCTCCCTCTTGGCATTTGTTACACCTTCATCTTGACATTCACTGGTCAGTCTTAGAGATCCTCCACCTACTGGGTCAAAAGATGCAAGGTATGCTTTCAATCATAGCAGCAGAATGAGATCCCCTGATTGTTCCTGATGTATGACAATCCAATACATTGTCATTACTGTAAAAGTTTCACTTTTCACAGTAATCTTCTGACTTGCAGCTCATAATGAGTCATTATCATGGAAACAAGCTTTTTACCTACCTGTTCGTCTCTCCAGGCCAAGTTGTTTATGCCCACCAGTTTGTGAACCTGACAGGAGAGAACCTGACTGATACCAGTTTGTTTGAAGAGCACCTGTGCAGTCTGCTGTGTGACCTAACTGGTTTGGCCATAGGCAAATACAGCAAGGTAGGTGGTCGCCTGAAGTCATGGCAATCCTCTGTTGGTATTTCTGGGTCATTTTTAGCTGCAACAAACTGCAGTTCTGGTATCCAATATATTCATTACCACAGGAAAAGAATGGATAGAAGAAGGGAGCCATGGCTACCCAACACTGGATTATATTATATTGAATTATTATGAATTGATTATATTATATTTGGCTTGTAATTCTAGTTAAATGTTTCATCCAGACTATAATTGCTTTGGAGTGCAAAAATATCATATAAACACAAAACACAGGTCAATATTGATATTAAATGATATTTTTGAAGGATGATGTGTATCATGTTACAAAATTGAATCAATAATTCAGCCTTCATATTAATGATAGATGGCATCATTCTATACTAAAAAACCTGCCCTGTGATTTCTAGGTAAGGCCTACAGAGGCACTGAGCAGCCATCACTACCTGTGCTCCTGCACCAAAGAGCTCTGGATCCTCTTAATGCACCTTTTGGAACACAGAAAAAAAGTGTTACACACACAGGTACCGCCACTCAACACATATTCAATGTTGTATGACAAATGATTACACTATGTAAAACTAAATGTAATAACCTACTTCCTTCTAGTCTTTCTGGAACTACATGAACTCGTTGTTGAGGCCTCTGGTTTCAGGGAAGCCAGCAGCAGAGCAGTTTAGTGGCCTCCCAACACACTGTCAAGAGCCGCTTGGATTCACATGGTGGATGGTCACTCATTTAGCAATGTTGGGGCAGTACAGCCGCAACGGCACACTCCAGAATGAGGTAAGAGACTGTAGATCATGAAACCATATGATGTAACCCTGCTGTTACAGTGGAGGAGGAGTGAGAGATTCATGAATATTTAAACAAACGATGTATTTGCACTTCAGTTAACCAAATCTGATTTATTTGATTAAAAATGTTTCTACATTCATTTATCACACCATACATTGTTAAAGATTCTTATAAAACCTTAGTTTTAACAATAATAATAACTATTATTGTTATTATTATTTATGTATGTAGGTGCATCCAGGTCATTCGTCCTTTTCTGAAGTTGTACAGGATATGTTTGCAACAACAGTCATGAAGATATTTCTAGGAGTTAGGTGTGCATTAGTAAAAGGTTATATATATGAATGCAGGTGACATTCTGTATTTTCCCCTGTTACCATATTTACATTATGATTTTTAAACACATTGAAATATTTGTTCCCATATTGTTTTAAATGTATAATCTAATGTTCTATGCAGAAACATCTAGGAGATAACTGGACTTTTGTGGAGGAGTTGCTCAAGTTAACCTGTAACACTAAGGTCAGCTGCTTCAAGTTACACATTTCATTTGAACCCCTCAGTGGTGACAAAAGGTCATCATTGCTAGTAGTAATGTAGACATGATTGCAGCTATGTGTGTGTGTTTGAAACAATAGGGAGGTCTAGCAGAGGAGCAGGTCAGGATGCATGCCCACTGTTGCCTCAGTCTGTGTCTTCTGTGGGAACCAAGCACCATCGCTGTCTCCAACCTCTGGGACTACTACAGCAAGAATCTGGTGAGGAGTAACACTTGGCATGTTGCCTCAATTTTTAGCCCATCTTTAACAATCAGATGACATTAAGCTAGATACTTAATTGTTCAATTAATTGATGTTTTTCATTGTTTATTTGTGATTCTTTAGATTGACATAATGACTTGCATCATATTTCTTGCTTCTGATTTATGACACATTTCAAAAATTGTTTTGTCATGTAATCAGAAAGGTTGCGACAATTGAACCCTGCAATAGACATGATGAATCATACAGCCCATTTTCCATTGGGCTGGTCAGAAACTTTGTATAGTAACACTATCTTCTCTCCTTCCACTTCAGAGTTCCTCATTCACTGTACCCTGGCTGGGATTGTCCGGTGTAGGCACATTGTACAAGTCGCCGTTGGCTCTGTTGGAGCAGGCCCGCAGCTGCTGCTGCCACTGTCACCTTAACTCCCCAGGACACACCCAGCTCTACCGCTCAGCCAACTCCTTCCACATCTTCCTCCGAGTGCTGGCCCTGTGCCTCGCCCAGGACAGAGTTGGTGGAGTCCCACAAAGACAAATCAAAGGAAGGTAAAAATTGAGAAAAAGATTGCAGGATTTCATGAAAAGTGCACCTTATGGACATTAGTTGAGTCAACTCATAGTATATAATTTTTGGACAGAAGAGAAAATTAAAGGGAAAACACTGAGTTGAAGCTATGAGAACTGATTACTTATCAAGAGCAGGCTTTGTTGGAATCCCTTTTCCTCTTGATCTTCTCATGTGTGATGTGTTTCGTGTGTTATTTGGATTTTTGTGTGTGTTGGGGATGAATACTTGCATGAAAACACAAACACCATGTGTGTTTACACACAAGCATGCATTTCGATCTTGTTTGTCTGCGTGCCAGGTGCACCAAGTCTCCCTGTGCCTCTTTGATATTTACTCAGGCCCCCCAGTGGAGCAGGTGTCTCAGGAGTCAACCACCTGCTCTTCAGCACAGGCCAGAGCCAAGGAGCCTCCTCTTCGTGCACACGCTCACAAACACACTCTGCACCTGCTCCCTAGAGCAGTGACATGCGTGTGTGAGGCCATTTGATGGAGAGGGAGTGTGTCTTTGTGAGCCAAAGTAAGAAAGAAGACAGGGAAGATCACAAGCTAATGTGCCCATCAGAACCGAGCACTGGACCATCCTATATCTCAGGCCGGCTGAGAGCCAGGGAGAGGCAGCCGTAGATAAATCCGCCTAATGACTTCCCTCTGTCTGGAATGTGCTCAGTAGCGCTGCAGACATGGGGGCTAATTAGCTAACGAGCGTGGCGGTTAATTCGCCTTAACGAAGCTGTGTTGGTTTCCAACATGGATGGGGGGTTGGTAGTGGGGAGATGTGGGTGGTAGGGAGTTTGGCAACAGCTAGAATGGGCTGGGACAGGTCCAGATCCCCCCCATTGCCCATCCCCCTCTCCACAACCGCCACCCCTCAGGAGGCACGAGGCGCGCCGACCGTACCGCTACAACGTTTCAGCAGTGTTCCTACCCCTGGCCAGGCTCTGTGGGACACCAATGGCCATCGCATTAATGGGCTTGGCTTCAAGCTTGTTGAACTTAAACACCGGGAGTAAGGAGCATCTGCTCACCTCAGGAAAAAAAACCTGTTCAGAATAAACAAACAGATAGACAGGTTGGGAGAACGCAGAAAAATCCCCTATGCTGCCTCCAAGCGTGCTGCTTATATCCCTGTTACACATAACCCATTCATCTATTTAAATCTCCTTTCCTTCACACTCCGACTGCACGCCTGGCCACCTTCTCCTTTTCCAGTCCTCTGTGGGAGTTACTAAGCTGATTTTGGTGTTAACCTGGTCTTACTCAGCTCCTCTCTCCCTTTTCTCCACTTCATTATATCAGTCATACTTCTTACACAGAGTTTGTCTTGGAATGCTTGCTGTTTGTGTTTTGACCCAAACAGCAGCTTTACTCACCTGTGTGGGCTGCATCTGTGTTTGGGAGTTAGGGTGTGAAAGGAGGGGGCTCCAGCCTTCTCTGTTTTCCTGCCAGGCGAGCAAACATCAAGCTGGATGTGTGGCAATGCGAGTGTGTGTGTGTGGTTTTATTGATCTCTCTCTGGTGTTGCAGTAAATTGGTTTGGCTGTAGAGAGAGGGACCGAGCGCCTACTGCTGTGTGTCTGAGTGTCTCTGACATTTAACATGATCTTTAAAGGCATTTCTCCACAGTGCCCGCAGGATCTAACAGCGTGCTGTGTGGTTCTCTCACCCAGCACGCTGATAGATCCTGCTTACTCCCTCTCTTGCTTATTCTTTCTTCACACACACACAGACACAGAATGGGTAGCCCAGCCTATCCCCTGGAGCTGAGAGGCTGATGGAGGCAGGTGGTGTGCTGCACAGTGGGGGTATAAAGTTCAGTTAGTCAGCATCCAAAGTCAGGGGTAAGAGAAGAACAAATCATTTATAAAGATCTAATCAGATGAAGTAGAAATAAATTAATGAGTTCAATCACAAATGAACAATTAAATCATGTAGTTGACCTATAATAAGTCATGTTGTACAGAACAGAAACCAAATCTTGGTCACAACCTTGTGTCTGAACATTTTTCTTGCAGCTGACCATCTCATCTAACTAATACTATAACATCATCTTTTTCTCTTTCTTTTGTTTCTTATGTTTTCCAGGATTTTTTCCAAGTTCTCCGCAAAAAAGATGCAGGACCTGTCAGAGGCCGGCCTTATGAACTTCCTGCTGCTGTCTCTGGTGGTGGCACGGCAGGTAGATCTGGAGGATGTTGCAAGCAAAGCCTCTGAGCTACTTGGTTTCCTTCCCTCTAACTGCCCCCCTGGGCACCGCACCCTGGTCTGGAGGGGACAGTTATCACTACTGTTATTGTTCCAGGTTTGTTCATCATAAATGTAATCAAAGAGTGCATTGTTGATTGTTCTATGTCACATAAACAATCTTCAAAAGATCATTTTTGATGTCTACATTTTCACTCATTGTTTGAATTACCTGATATATATATATGTTATTTTTTATTCAGGAGAGAGGTCTGGATGTGGGTGCACAGGCCAGTTGGCTGGCCAATTCTTTCAATGAGACAGCTAAGGAGTTCTACAATAAGACCACAGAGGTGTCTCGCAGACTTGCCCTCTGGGGGCCCCTTGGCTCATACCTGGAGGGTGTTGCTGAAGTTTTTGAGACAGGCACCAGTCTCTGCCTATCAGAGGAAATACTTCTCAATGAAGGATTTGATTGGTTGTTGCCTGCTTGCCGCCTATCAGAGCTGAATTCTGCCCTAGGCTTTCTGCAGATCGTCCTCGCCCAGCTCAGGTGAGACAGTAGGTGTAAACACACACCAGCTTCCAGGTATCTCCCACTTCCTTCAGTTTCTCTCATTCTTTTCTTCACTGATAGCTGCTTGGATAGAGGAACATTTCAGCTTTTATTAAAATCTGATAAGTGGCTTCAGCAGAGGAGAGTAATCTCTTCTGCTCTTGCCAGTCCATCCCAGAGTCCACTCAACTCTCATACTTACAAAAGGCGGATTGTCCTGTCAATAAGAACTAGTGTCTATAAAGACCCTGTGTTGCATTGAAGGCCCCATTAGTCTCGTAGACCTTGTGGCCCCCAGGTCACCCTAACCAGGTGTTGGTGGAGCTCTGAGTAGAGTTACAGACTCAAGGGAACCTCATGGACCCTCCTGTCGCCATGGGGACAGCGGCAGGGCTCCCAGCGTGTTGAGAGACTATGGTCAGTAGGGCGGCAGGATGGGTTCAGCTGTAGGACACAGGTTTTTGTTACACTATCAACCCAACAGAAAGTCAAAGATCCACTGCTGAAACAGTGTCTGTTTATGTGGGGAATTAGAGGCAGGAACACAAGGGACAGTGAACGATCCATAATACCACTTAGTAGTGCTTGATATCCTCCTATGACAAAGTGTCCTTTTTAGCTTTATAATCATACTGCTATGTCACCTTAAATAAATAGCTGCAAAGTTTATTGCCATATTGTTTTACTTCCCTATATGGTCAAGTTTGTTTGTAACAGATCAGAACCGAAGTTTCATCATCGTGATTTCAACTTTTTTTTCAGTTGAAATAGAAGTTGTGCAAAAACTAAAATCATGAATCCTAAAGATGTTTTCACTTCACTTTAAAAGTCATTTAATCCATATTTAGAAAATGTTAAAAAAGTTGTAATCTTGTTTTTAATAGAAATAAAGCATGGTCTATTGACTAGTGAGATAAGAAAAAGATGATGGACCTTTTATCTGGTTGATTAAATCCATTGCCTTTGCAGTATTAAGATCTGGGTGTTAGTGGGAATAATGCCTAGAAGCTCAAAGTCAAACTCTTCCTATCACCAAGGAGTGATTCAACACCCAAAGAGGGTAAGCAAAGCCAAAGCAACAGACTCACACTTTGACTCACTTGTCTGTTAAGAGGCATACTTTTTCTGTTCTCTGCAAAAGAACATACTCGGCTTCGATCCAGATACACACCTGCAACAAGTGCTAGGTCCTGCATTACCAAACTTTTTGCAATTCTCAGTGCAGCAGGCATATTACAGTGAGTTAATCTAAAGAAGAAAAAAAAACAGACCGCTCCTGTTTACAACCCAGCGTTCACTGTATTTCTCAATATGTACGTGAGTCTTCACATCCTCTCTCTATTACTGCCCCTTTATACTTACCCTGCTTACAAAGGGTTACAACATGAGCTAAAACACTAGACCAAGGAAATTGTAAAGGTAAGTGTTACTGAACCCTCTCAGTGGTTCATGTAGGTGTATGATTGATTGAATTCTCTGCACAGAGACACACAAACCTGCACACCTGCCCTCACACCAAAAGTGAAACTACCAAAGTGTGCTGCTCTCTTATTTCAATACTCAACTCATAATATGATATCTTGCCAGCTTTGCTAATTCCAAAACTTCCCATCTCAGGTGTCAGGGTTGAAGGGCACACATTTGCACATAAATGGCCAAGGAGAGCAAGACGGGGAGAGTGAGAGAGAGAGAGAGAGAACACTCCCAGAAGCCCTGACTGTGATGGCTCAGACCACACTGACCCATTTAACCATATAAAAAAGTACCATGCTCCCTCTTTCTGCCCTGCCAAATTAAACATAATTCTTTAGCCTGGCAATTCTCAGTATCTCTTTGTGATTAATACCTTTTCTTTGACACAATTAATGGACAATTATGTAGCCTGGCAAATTTAGCCTGTGCATCATTATGTCTACTGAGAGCTGTGTTGAATCTGCACACATTGAGAGAATTATTCTGCCAATAGCTGAGGCAGTAGAGGGTCCGAACTTTCACTCTTGATAGCCATTGCCATGGTGCTGAGGCAAGAAGCCAGTGCCAGGCATAATTCCTCAGTTTTATTCATTCCCATGACCCTCCACTGCGGGTTAGTGGGATGTCACTGGTTGATGAGGTGAGCTGGCATGGGCACACTACATTGGATCTGTTTTTCGGAACAAATAATTAATCCCCATATCCTTGGCTTGAAAAAAGTCAGCCTCCCTCTGAAGTGTTTTGCTTGTTCCAAGCATAAAGACCTTTTACGGGATATTGAGCCATTCTTTTCAAAGTCAAGGAGAACTACTATTAAGTAACTGGCAGATTTAGGAACAGTTACACCCTATACCGTTCCAGACACATGCATGGACAATATGAGACAGAAAGGCTTATGCCTGAGTGTGTTTGTTGTATATTTTATTTTATGTCTCTATGTGCTAGATGCAGCAGCAGGAAGGGTTAAACAGGGTCCCTAATGGTTTGCTGGCGCAGAGTGTGTGTGCGTGTGTGTTTGTGTGTACACATTGTAAGAAACCGCAGAGAGGAGGATTAAGTGGGGTCTCTGACGATGTCTTGTACAATGAGGGTTGATGGGTGTGAAAGGCCCATTCCGCAGTAGTAACGAGGCTAATGAATTCAGACTCTAATCGATTGTCTCAGCTCTCTCCGGATTAGATGCAACCTTGCTGGAAGGGAAGGCATCGCTGAGGTGTGTGTGTATGTGTGTACCATAGCAGCAGACTAGAGTGCATAGTTTAGGATGGGATGGTGAGGAGGGGTGGTTGGGGTTTTCTAGTTCCTTTTTTTCCCTTTCCTCCTTCCTCAGCACACCTCAACCTCGATTCCACACACCCCCCATGTGAGCGAATGAGGGGGACAGGAGGATCATCTCCAGTCTAAATGAGATTACAGCTCCTTCAGCTGCTTATCTGGGCTAATGCCAGCCACTGTGGGGCTGCTGTAACGGCTGGGGCCAGGGCCAGGGATGAGCCAGAAGAGCCAAAGTATAGTCTGTGTACAGGGGATCAGCATTAGGCTCTACTCTATGCCTATAATATCCTTCTCTCCTTCCCCACCTCCACCCTGCTCTGCTCCTCACTGCAGCGCACCGCCGCACCCAGTAATCCCCCAGGAGAGAAGAGAGAAAAAACACATGAAAAAGAAGTGAAAGAGAGAAACAGGGGAGCAGAAGGATTTGAGAAAGTAGAGGTTGGAGTTGTTGTTCCACAGAGGGAGTCCTATGTTTGGATTTTGCATCAATAAATTTGTTTATCGACTTTTTGTGTACGTGTCCTTTCAGACGGGTCCATCAGCGCAGTGTCCACTCAGCATCCACCTTGGCTTGGGCTCCTGTTAACAACAGTGTGGTGAAAGAGCGCCACCTAGCGGTAGCAGCAGCACTCTGGGCACACTTCTTCCCTTTCCTGCGCAGCCTACGCCTCTCTCAGACCCCTCCAGCACAGCTTGCAGATGCTGCTGCAGGTCAGACATGTCCACTAGGAGGGGAAAAAAAAAACAGAAAGGAAGAAAGAAAGGACTCATTGGAGAAGAGTTTGGGATAAATGTTCAGCCAAATAGATATGTGATGGCCCACACTGATAACTTTCATGCCATGATTTAACACAGAAGGAGAGGATTGAATGGCATTAGAATACAATAGTTTGGAGTTGAAAAAATCCAAGGGAAATAAGTAAAAAGAGATTCAGACTAATAATTCAGGTCACATGTTAACACTTCAATCATGTTTGTACTAAACTACTGTGAATTATAAACATATCTTTGAAATTCACCTGTCTTAGGGTTCACACTGTTGGCCTTTGATCTGCCCAGCTCTGCCCCTCAAGACCTTCAGCCCAACCCAGTCCAGTCCATCATGCAATGCTTCGGCTGGGACGACATGGTTCACCCACTTCTGGTGACTCGCTATCTTCCTCATCTACTACAAAACAGGTAGAGTTAAGATTGAACCTTTTGTGTCTATGCTTCAATCAGAGCATTCCTGATAGGAAAACTTGAGGTCATTGAGACTGGGATGATGTAAACGTATGTACCTGCCAGCTGTCGATCTTTTTTATGGCCAACACCACTTGACTGGATTGTTTTGGGCAGGTCCTGTAGGTAAATGTTTTAGTTACTAATTAATAAATTAGACAGGGAGCGTCCTTGAGATTATCGATATGTTTAATGGATAATTTGCTGCCATGACTCAAACTGAATATAAAATGTAGTGCATCTTGAAAATTACACTCAAGGGTACTAAACAATGTGACTATTTCACCCTCAGAGGCCCCTGTTCAGTCATTGCCAAGTGACATTAAGGTGCCACAGCTGAATATAAATCCAGAACAAGGGCACTCATTGTGTTTATTGTTTAGAAGTACCATCCTGCCAAGCCTCCATCCATGGCTGTCTGAGCTATCAATGTATCATTTATAAAATGCAGTAATGGTTTCATGAAAAATGTAATCAAATACCTCACCTTAGACAGAGATCTGAAAGAGCGCCACCTAGCGGTAGCAGCAGCACTCTGAGCACACTCCTTCCCTGTCCTGCGCAGCCTCAGACCCCCTCCCTGTTAGACTCATCATTTAAACCAGTTTTTCTTTTCAGAAAACAAAAAGAAGAAAATAGAATGTCGGCACAGATCGGTTTCAGACACAAGCAGATTTGTAGATTCATTTACTTTACAACAAAGATGTGTAATACAAACAGTATGACCATTTCAGTACATGAGGGCTTCACATTTTGAACAATCCCATTAATGTTAAGGGTCCTAATATAATATTTCTGTGAATCTGTATCAGCAGCAAAGACCACTTGTGTTCACTAACTACACACATTAAACTATTGTCTTTTCCAGTGAGCTGCTGACTTCAATAAGCAGTGATTCTGCTGTTGTGTCTGGTTCTGCACAATGCCTCTCAGTGAGGGCCTGGTTCCGCTGCACTTTACAGCAGCACCTTCACAAGAACCAAGACGGGTCTGACAGCAGAACAGGTAATACCACAGCCTACATCGTAGGAGATAAATAACCATTTGTTTACCACTATTTTAGTGATGGAAGCTAAACAACCCAGTGTTTAATATGAACAAAATCTCTTCTTGACTTCTTTTAACTTGAATCCAAATTGAGAGAAAAGGTGCGCAGACGGCCTAGCGGTTGCTCCTTTTCCGCATGTCATTCCCCACTTCCTCTTCTTCATTTCCTACTCTATCCACTGCCCTTTCTAGTAAAAGCAAAAAGCCCCAAACAAAATCTTTAACAAAACATTTGAGAGAAAAGTCAACGTAAGCAGTCTGTGTGTACATTTCTGCACCGACAAAATATCTTGCTCAAATAAAGTTCCTAAAGCTTCTTGACTGTAACCAGGCTGTTTTCAACATTTATGTGGTAGAAACTAAGACTTGCTGTTCCTCTAACAGAGACAACAGATACTAACCCTTTTAAAATACTTGTGTTTTGGCCTGCAATGCTTCCAGGCAAGGCTTTGGAGGAGCAGTTGTGTGAACTGACCCGGTTGGTGCTCAGGCTTCCTGAGGTGGAGAGTATTTTGCAGAGAGCCGGTCTGCAACCCACAGCCACCAGACTTGAACCAACTTCAGTTCTTGAAATGTTTGTCAAGGTACCGTTTGATTCATAGCTGTCAAATATACTGTAGTCTTTTAACCATTTGAACTGAGGTAAACGCTGTACCTTTTTATATATTGAAATGAGAAGTCAGTGTTGAATTATAGGGCATTGCGTGCTGTTAGCTAAAGTAGAAAAGGGGGGATAGCTTTAGGAGTAGTGATGTACACTTTATGTTTAAGACCTACACGACTCCTTTACTAAAAACTGTACTGTATGTGATGTTTGCTTTGCATAACACCTTCATATCAACTCTACTACATCATCTTGTATTTACATGCAAATATATCCATGAATATTTTGTATCTGCTGTTTTATGCTGTCAGGCTGTAGGGATTACATACAGTGGACTGCAGGTTTTGTCTGAGCGTTCAGCCATGGTGACCAGAGCCCTGGACTATATTGGTGACATCCTGAAACATATCAAACCCTCTCTGGTCAGCAAGAACCAAGAGGGACTACAACTGGCCTACTGGGCTGTTGGTAGGTGCACATACCATACAATTCAAACATATATTACTGTAGGCAAAGCTTCAGTATGACTTTGTTTTGTTTCTTTTCCCGTTGGGTCGGAGTCACTGAAAGAAGTAAGGAATCATTACAGTTGAGCATCTCACTCTCTGGTCGTCTCGGTTTTCAATGTCGTTACATTAAGGTTGCATAGTGAAGCACTGGAGCCCCCTGCTGGCCACATCCAAAGCCCAGCAGCTGCTGTTTCGCATTGTGGACGGACTGCTGCTTCCCCACAACCTCACACAGCAGGACAAAGCACTCAGGGACAGCCTGCCTCTATATCTACAGGTTAGGATACCAAAAACTTGGAAGGCCTGGTGGTGTTTTATTTTAAGAAAGAGACATGAAGCTCCAAACCCTTTCATCATTATGTCTATTATTTGTTCAACCTTTTTGTTGTGACACTTAAAACGTATTCCCCTGCAGGGTCTGTCAGTTGCCTCCAGCGTGTCTCAGTCCCAGGGTGCCTACCTGAAGCAGCAGCTCCGCTCTGTTACCCGCAGATATTTGGACCATTTCCTTCCTGCCTCACCTTCCATGGGCATCATTGCCAACCACCCAGTGCTTCTGAGTGCGTGTGAGGCCAACCCAACTGTGCGGGGAGCATCTCTGAGGAGGACAATCCTGGAGCTGCTCTGGTAGGTCTCTGTAACTGAGCTCTTGTAAGAATGTCAGTGCCCGAAACTGCTTGGCTTTGATTTTCAGATCCAGATTATGTTTGGAAAGGAATCCTCTCCATGTCATTAACGTGTGCATTGTGTTCCATAGTACAGAGTGACTAAAACAGAAAAGACTCCACAGCCCCACAAGCAACTACTGTAGATTTCAATTTATTTCTTTGTCTTAGTTTTAATCAGCCAAGACTTAACAGCGTTCTTGTTAGGAAATTCCTTGTCTTATAAATGTATTTCTTAACAAAAAATGTTTTTAAATTCTGGACAACTCAAAATTGATTTGTTTTTCCATTTTTACAGTGAAAGCTTCCTGCAGTTTAAAGGTCATGCCCCCCCGCCTCGGTTAGCTTCGGTCCTGATGTTTCTCTCGGAGCTTCTGAGAAGAAACAGTGACTCAGACCCCACCCTCCTCACTCTGCCCCTCCCCGCTCTGCTGCGCTGTGTGATGCTCGTCAATGAACCACAGGGTAACATCTTGCTTGTGCATATGCACACAACATAATCTGAAGCTTACTGAGTGTAGATTTTTAAAGCTACTTATGGGTGCCTTCAAATATGATTGATATAGAAAACAGCCTTTGGTTCACCGAGTGTGGCTCTGATTGGTCTATAGAATATCTTTGTCTGGCAATCTAAGTGCCAACACTTACAAACAGGGGAAACAGATTCAATATTATGAGAACTTTTAATTATTTACATAACCAAAGTTCTCCAGTGAGTCTTTGCTCACGTGTAGACAAAAAGCAGTGTGACAGTGTCCGCTGTGTCAGCAAATCTGTAATGTTCTTCTGAAGCTTCTAATGATGTTCAGGAAATGTGAAACTTCTACAGAAGCACAATTCAGTGACTACACTAATGCAATGAATGCTCTACTTTCAAATGGTCACATTGAAATATATGATTACTTGTATGTATTACTGTCAAATGGATTCCTGACAAAAGTTTGCATTATGAATCTGACCAAGCCTGCATGTGTTGCTACTTCCTTTTAAAATGAGCTCATACTAAATGCCTTTATCACCTTACATCAGATGATGAGTGCGATAGTATCAAACATGTCCTGAGTAGTTACAATTTGTGTTGGTATACTTCTGTTAACCAGGCAAAATGCAGTTTACATCTTTGCCTGTCCGGACTCGAGCACTGTTTGTAGTTCAAACTTTGAAGGAATTAAATAAAAGGTAACACGCGTGTTTTTAGAAAAACATTTTTTACTACACTGACGTATATTTATGTATTTTCTTTGGATAGGACGTTCATAAGAATAAGACAAAGGCAAGGTTGAGCTTTGAAAATCACAATCCAATCAGTCCAGTCGAAATGAAAATAATTCCCTGAAGTCCCTTTTAGTTATTGTATTCAGAAAAATGGGACAGACAACCTCAAATATAATACCTCTGATAACAGCAGTGGCCGTCCTGCATTCATTTAAAAATAAAGTATATGTTTTTTGTTGATATTAACTGTCTGTTTTTCTCTGCAGTGCGGAAGATGAGCACCGATGCTTTACAGCTTGTGGTGGAGCGCTGTACTGTGACATCCACAGAGGGACCATGTGACCAGATGATCAGTGTCTTACGGTAATTGAAAATAGTGTTTAAACATAAATATCTGTGCCTGTGTGGCATTGTTCAAATGATCTACACCCTAATACATGAACTATAAGTACAGAGGGAAATATCTTAAAGACATTAAAGCCTATTTTTTTTACTAGTGTTTCTGACTGTTTGTGTAATCCCAATGCTCCTAGGTCATTTGTGGAGGAGAATGAGGGAGTCTATGACAGACAGGTATACAGTGTCCTTGAGACAGTGGCTGTTTTAGATCCCCCTGTTGTTCAAGCTCTCATCCCCAACCTGTCTCTGAGTCTGAGAAACACTGAGCACAAGAGAGGCCTGGGCAAGAACATCGCCTTGAGGTGAGCAAACAGATGAATCACATCCCTGAAGCCACACAGACATTATTCATTTAGAACTATTTTTAAGTTGTCTAGACAATGATTGGGTGTTACGTACTAAACTGGAGATATTCCATAGTTGAGTAATTTTTTTCAAATGTGTCCACTAACTGAGGACTCTCTCTCTCTGTGTATCAGGAGTGCCTACAGGAAGTTGCTGTGTCTCCTTGGAGAGAGTGGGCAGGCAGAGCTGACCAGTCTGGATGCAGATTGAAAGTTTTTCAAAAAAACAAGGACAAGCTCCAGGACCTGTTGCCAGCTCTAAGAATTACTTATTATTATTATTATTATTATTTTTACTCATAAAAACATTCTTTATGTTGCATAATCTTCCTAATTTGGTCTTTAGAAAATGGTGTAACAATACTGTTTTCAAAAGCTTCTTAGGGTTTAGT
This sequence comes from Tautogolabrus adspersus, assembly GCA_020745685.1. NCBI lineage: Eukaryota > Metazoa > Chordata > Actinopteri > Labriformes > Labridae > Tautogolabrus > Tautogolabrus adspersus. The sequence continues at coordinate 23,613,940 of CM036542.1, forward strand.
GCATGTCTTTAGCTGTGATAAAGTTAGGAAAGCATCATGAATACAAGCAAATGTGAATATTCAAAAAAGTTGTATATTCTTTACTTTAAGAACTTCAAATGTCTCATCTGTTAGCCTGATATGTTTCACTACATGCCTAATATCACAGAATGTATATAATGTACATATAATAAAGAAGGTGCATCCATTCATCTTGGCAGATCCATTATCAATTAAATAAAATGTGAAAACGCAGACAGCAGTCTCCACATTTTGATGTGAGTTCTATAGAGGAAATTTAGGATTTCTGGTGATGAAGAGAGCTTCCTATCTGTGCTTATACCATCAGGTGCTGGATCTGTCTCTACTTGGTTGGCACTCTTAATTTCACATTTGATGACTGTCGTGGGCGAGCCCAAAGAGTCCGGTTGCAAAAAAAAACAGTGAGTAAAGGAGAAGAGAACTGTTTGTTCCCGTTCTCTCTCTCTCCCCTTTCCAAGTCACAGCAATCTCTAGCAATCCGGCTTTAGTTTGCACCTAATCACACAAAGTCTCACTGCTGTCTCCCACAATCACCGAGTCCCATTTTCTGTCATTGCTAGTCATTTTCCAGCCTCGTCAAACTGCAGTGCATCCCTTTTTACGAGCAGGCTTCTGCTGCCCTAAATTCTTTTTCACCACTACTATCAAAGGTGGGCGGACAGGAGAAAGAAAATGAGTAGAGGTTGTGCTTGAAATACCAATCCAGTTATTTACTGAAGCTAATTTATTAGCCTTCTTTCCATCATTGCTTTTAGAAATCCCTATAAAAGATGCCCTGGTGTCGTTTATATAGCGCCTTTATTCTATAAAAAAAAGTCATGTTTTCTTACAGACATGATTCAAACAGAGAGCTGAGTTCAGGGATCACATTTTCTCTCTTCTGGTCAAACTAAAACTATTAAATTTGATGAGCATAGCACTATACCACTTTGGAATATATTCCACAGATATTTTCTGAATGATGACAACGACCAGACATTCATATTGCACATAAACAGTCTTAGGTCCTGAGTATGGTAAAAATCTCACTTACACCGGTCTACATAACATACACACATACAGTAGAGTGTCACTGCTGTCGCAGAATAATCAAGTACATTTTTAACCTTTATCTGAATTTTTCAAAATTACATGATGAGCTTCGGCCTCGGGCAACTGACTCTTGCTAACCCAATTTGTAATTTCAAAGCACATGCGAATCAATGACACAACAGGCCTTGTCCTCTATATCTTGAAAAACATGCACAACATGTTTTTTCAGTTGATTATAGAGACGTTAATAAGCTTTGGTACAAGTATTCCGCAGTGATTAAAGCTCTTCCGCTTCATAACGGGTTGCACAAATGACAGTTTCTTGAACTCCTGTGGATGACTGAGCAATTTAGTAATGTATCTGCTTACCACAAAGTCATTTCATTGGATTGGTATTTTTGGCTGTCTTCTTAGGGAACAATAATCACTCAGATTTGTTTTTCTTACTTGTTGCATCTTCACTGGACATCATGAATGGTGCCTCTGTCCTCTGGGAAATACAACAGTTCTACCATATGATTGAAACAGCTGCTTGTTTTTCAGTTTCCTTGAGGGTTGTAAAAAAAAGCATGGCTTTTGTAGATCATGATAGTATTGTTATTACATTTGGGTCTCTCAGAAATCCCTGTACACTTGTGAGACAGAGATTACAGGTTTCCAAATGATTACTATGATCAGTTTTATGTATTTGCCAGTCTCAGTGACAGTCCAGAGTTGAGTTGAGTCCTTTCTCTGGTTATGTGTTCATGTTTTCTGATGTTTTGTTCATTGATGATTTAAACAGCACCTATTCTGTGATGGGGTATTTGTAGAGTCTGTAGGTTTGGGCAGGTGAAGTAAGGAGCAGGAAGGAAACAAGTTGCTATTCCATTGGAGGCGAATGGCAGTGTTGGCCCATAGAAAACCTCCTCCTTGCCCTCTGAGCTCAGATCCAGCACCTGAAAAGAGAACATCGATAATGTAGTTCAAATAGACTTGGCACTGTCTGAAATGTGATGCACACATTCACACCATCCTCTGCATAAATTGTAACCATTTTAGTGATCCTCTGATTTCTCATCTATTGCCACCATCTAGTCAAACTTTGAATTGTTCATATATTTCATACTGTGTGCATCTGCTTCACCCTCAGCTGTACTTTGTGTTTTTAGCTATTAAGCTAATGTTAGCACACTAACATGCTTGGATCAAATATTGGTCATAATGAACGCTATACAATCCTTACAACAGCATGTAAAGATTAAGTGCGCTAATTACAAAGTAATCAAACTATTCATCCTCATAGAACTTCTAGCACAGCTGTAGACTATTAGTCTTGTTTAAAACGAATACCAGAACAAATCATAAATAAACTGCTGCACCTCTTATTATTAATGATCATGTTAATTTAATTTTTTTAAAAGATCATAAATAATAAGGCGATGGGTCTTCTTTCTCAACAGATCATTTCCCGTTTTCACACAAAAGGATGTCCATATTGTTTGATGCAACACAAATTGAGGTGCTCAGACAGTCAAGTTAACGATAAGATAAATCGTAAGGTTCGCGTGGCACTATGTTTAGGATGTAAATACTTCAGTTGACAGGACTTGTGAAAAATAAGAAATGAGGTCAGGGTATTTACTAAAGTACTCTTTAAGTCCATTACAACCCTTTACTTGTTCCCCAAAAAGAACTCAAAAGACAGATCTGACCTCGTAGAAACAACCGTGAGTTTCATCTCAATGATTCTTATGACAACATCATTCCAACATTTACAGTACACAAAAGAGAGGGAGAATCTAAAAGATCCTCACCTGAATACATGCTAGAGGCTCGTTTGTCCAAATGGAGTATCCTCCAACAACATAGATCCTGTCATCATGGACGGCGACTCCAGACTCATTTTGACCTGGGGAGGACAGAGCCGACACAATGTTTGAGTGTGCCAGGTAGAGGGCATTCTGTCGATATGACGTCCATGTCCCCCGAGAGACACAGAGGGAGATAAATGGAGAAAGATAGGGCAAGGGCAAGAGTGAATGGAGAGTCAAGATTGAGTTCAGCTTCTCTTTCCCTTGACTTTGTCTTAAACTTTTTACAGATATAATGGGAGGAGATGATCCTAGAACAAAAGAGGAAAGTTATTGGGAGTAAGGAAGGAGGGGGGAATCGTAAGATCAACCTAACTTGACAAAGTAAGCCTTCCTACAAGGATTACAAGATGATATAAGAGAACATGACCACATGGTACATTATCTTGACCATAGATTCTGTCTCCTCTGCCTCTGGCTCAAGGCTGGTGGAGGTGGTACTTCATCCCACCTCCACCAGCCTGGAGGCTATACTGTACATGCAGCATGCCCACAGGTCCAAAGCAAGGATTTATGTGTTTTTATTGTACATCATTCTACCGCCTACTAAAACCAGCACGGAGGCATTACTTGTAATGTTTTTATCTAATGAGAGGAGGATAAAGCAGAGAGCTTTACTCAATCTATGTTTTCAAGGAGCAAATCATTTGAATCAAACATACTTTAGATTACAAACTTTAGTCACATTTGAGACTTGAGACTAAAGTAGTTACAGTAAAGATGAAATTGAAATGAAAAGCCTGCTGCATTAGGTCTCTGCGGGTGTCATTTGATCGGGGTAACTGAGCGTTTACTTGCAGCATACAGTAAGCAGTGTCATCACAATTAGATTTAAATGTTGCTCAATCCCGGGTGCTTGAGGATGTGTTATTGTTTCTTTCTAATGTGAAAATACCAAAACATTTCCAACTTTTCAGTCTTGATGCTAAGCTAAGCTAACTTTCCTTTCACCTTCATATCGAGTTGAAGATATGAGAGTGGTAATTATCTTCTCTTTGCAATCAATAAATTATGTTAAAATATTAATTTTAATAAGTATATGTTTTGTAGAATTTTAAACTACTTTGCAGCAGTTGTTCGTGTAATCTATTTCTCTGTAAAGAAACTTTAGATGTAGAGAATACAGCCTTGCAGACCAAAGGTTGACCAGCTGCTCACCATAAACACATTAATCATCTGTAGTATAAATCTAGAAGAGCATTCGTGATCACATGTGTTGTTTCTTTACTTTGCCCACCCGTGAGGAGGCTGAAGGAGCAGCGTGTCCATTGGTCCTGGTCCATGTTGTAGGAGTCAATGTGGCGGACCAGGATGCGGTCATTGTTGTAGTCCAGGTCGTTCCCGCCTAGCACGTAGAGCTGCCTTCTCACCGCAGCCATGACATGGTAAACTCGCCTCTGTAACATGGGACTGCGGGCTAACCACTGGTCCTGAAAGGAGGTGAGGGTGGTGGAGAATGGATTATGGGACAAGCAGATGCAGGGAAGAAAGAAGGAAGAAAATGATGCGAAGGAGGTGAGATGTAGTACGAAGAAGGAGGGAGAGAGGAACAGAGAGGGTGGGAAGAGAAGATTAATATTTAAGCATATCCATGCATGGGTAATTGATGTATGCTCAGTGCTAGATAAATAACGTGACACTGGAGCTCTGGTTTGTACTAATGACTTCCCTCCCTGTTTCTAATCATATGTTTCAGCCACTCCATTTTACACCGAGGATCCCTGCTCATTTCACTAAGTGTGTTGATGCTTATTTTGTGTCGGTGCGTGTGTGTGTGTGTTTGATTGAGGAAGAGAATGAGGGTGTATATGTGTGCGTGCGCGTCTGCTGGGAGCTGACGGGTGGCCATCTGTTGAGGGTAGAGTGGGTGGGGGGTTGCTGTTGCTCTGGCAGGTGAATGTAGATTCATGGTGAATACAAATGAGACTCTCCTCTCTCTTTTGCTCGCTTCTCGTCCCCTCACTTACACGCCGACGTGTACAAACACAGACCCATATGGATATGCACCTTACACATATACACACTGCATACCTTCATACCTTATACATCCAGCCCTCTTTAACAGCTGGCTCATATACTTACACAAATAGTGACTGCAGTTTACTACATTCTGCCATCGAGTGCTGTGAATGTGTGACGATTGCAAATAGAAAACTCTATTTATTTCTTTGTTTGGATCTGTGACGCATTAAGGAATGCAAAATAATAGATTTAACATGTTATAGAACAACTAGGAGTAGTTCAATTCAAGAAAAATGATCACTGTTTTTTTTTTTTAAACCAAACAAAAACATAAATGATTAAATAAAAATCACAAATACAATATTTAACTGGTGTTTATTTTCTCATGTTAGATTTAGACTTTCAAATATCCTATACCGTTTCACTTTATTTACAATGTCACTGGTTTACATTGATTTCCATATGGTGTGAAAATCAATTAGCACACTGTTGACATCTGCCTGTTGTGTAATCACAGTAATCACGATGATGGTATGAATTCACTGAAGAGAAAAAAAAAGCTATATTTGTTTAATTGCTCCCCTTTAAGTATTTTTCCTCCAAAAGTATTCACTCAATCACCTCATAACTAAATAAGTTCAGAAATAATTGTAATATAACAACAATAACAAAATGAGCGCTATAGAATACCTTCTATCCTTACACTCTTATACTAAACATGTTTCTGTACAAAAACAATCTACAGACACTACTGCTGGGAAAAACATAATGTGGATTAAAGGAAGTGATAGAATTACAACATATTACTGTAATTCACAGAATCAGGCGAGTGAATAACATTTGGGATCGTTTCATACTTGATGATGACAAGACTCAGGCAGCCGGTCTTATAACTAAGTTTACAGAATTGAACTAGCAGCCTTAAGGGTCAAACTATAGAATCACATGTGATATCAAGAACGTCAGACACCTTAAGGTAGACCTAGATGAGTGGTAGCACTTTGTACTGGTAGTATAGTTAGTATGCAATCCACAGAACAAGTCAAGGGATGATTATATAGACCCTGATTATATTCCTAAAATGAAACACTTACTTAGAATATATCTGATTCTTAATACTGCTGGTGTTGCTGAAAATGTGACTCCTTAAGTCATGTTTCTGGACACCTGGCAAATGCAATCAAAAAGCAGATTTTTTCGGCTCTGTTTTAGTCTGACATGTTCTCTCTCTTTCTTTTAAAGCAGCTAGTTCCTCTGGGTTTATCAAATCTTCGTTTTTTTTTATTTAAACAGCTTTCTGCTGCTTCTGAATCACCTTTGACAAGGGCGTTGAGTGAAAAAAAAAAGGTGAGAAGTTGATGTAAAACCAAAACAATGAGCAAAAATAAACTGAAAACCTCAATTGGACTAAGATCGATGAGTCATTAACGCTTGGAAAATATGAAACTCCACAGCATGCTCTGGAATATAGATAGCAGTATCATGATAAATGAAGTCCACATAAATATGATAATAAATATAGTAAGAAATAACCGATGTAGTCTCACAAGCATGAACAGAAAGTGTAAAAGTGAAGGTTTCATCACTGCAGTTACCTGTTCTGGGTCGTACACCATCAGTCGATTCTGGTATTGAGCTGTGTTTGTCACTCCACCTGGAAAACAGAAGAACAACACTTCAGTGTTTATCAGAGAGCAAAAGATGTTAGAACAAATGTGAATAAAGCAGCATATATCTGGACAGAATCTGAGGCCTGTGTCTGTGCATGTATGTGAAGTTATAGGCTCAAGGTAAAAGTAATGTATGTGTGAGTGAGGCTGAGTACCCAAATCATTCTTCCCTGTTTCTGAATACCTGAGACCCAGAGCAGGTTGTCAGCCACACAGCCGGCATGACAGGAGAGTGAGCGGTCAAAGGGTTGGACAAACATCCACTTGTTCCTCTTGGGACAGTAGCGCTCCACAGACGGCAGCACCTGTCTCAGCTCGTTCCTGCCCCCCACTGCGTACAGGTACTGACCCAGAGCGCCCAGGACAAAGTGTTCTCTGCAGGCCTTCATGGGGGCAATCTCAGTCCAACAGTTGCCCCTTGAGTCATATCGACAAGCAGTCCTTACTGCACATGTCCTCCCAGTTGCATGCTCCACCTCCCCACCAACAACAAACAGGAAGTTCCCCATCACAGCAACACAATGGTGGCTGCGCCCAGTGGGCATGGGTGCCAGCTCGCTCCAGTTAGACCCACCCGCAACACGTACATGCTCCTGTGCAGCAGGGTTGAAGTACCGCAGCTCCCTGACCCTGCTCACCTCCCGTTTCCGCCCACCAGCTATGTAGAGGGTGAGAGACTGGAAACGAGGCCTTGTGCGCGCTGACTGGCGGAGGGGCTGTGCAAAGGTGGCGTGATGGTAGTCCAGGGCCTCCTCCACTAGTGCTGCAGTAGTAGGGCTGGACTGGACCAGAGGGTGACTATGGGCAAGGTGGTGGAGAGTGGGTACATCCATCAGGCCATAGCGTACATGTTGGAGTAGATCCTCAGTGTACTGGTAGCGACAGTCATGTTCGAGCCACAGAACCACCAGCTAGAGGCGGAGAAAGCAGAGACTGAATGAGTATGAGTTATGGAAAGTTGTACACTGAAAAGGAAGAAGTTTAATTTGTCAAAAGTTGTCCTATGAATTAACTCTTATTTAATAAATCACTCTGAACAACCAGGGGCTTGAATATTTCTCCTTTTATTTATTTACTAATAGCAAATAGAAATCATCATCAAAATAACACAATATGATTTAAATAAGGGTATGCTGTCTGAATGTATTTGTACTCTGCCTATTATGGCTGAAGTTGATTAAATGAGGTTAGCTATTTGTTTCTCTTTTGTCATGTAGACATGGTAGAGGAAGGGTGTTGCGGTTTCTATTTATTTCTTCTTTTTATTCAAAATGATGATGACCTTGATGAAGGCCACAAGGCAAAACGCTTCTGACTAATTTGATAATAAAGTAGATCTTTATAATGCAAGTGTTGCAGGAGCTTTTTGACCTCTTTCACTCTTGATGCACCTTGGTAGTTGTGGAAGTTGCGCCAGAGAATACCTCTCTGCTTCTTTTTCTAAACAATCAGCCTCCTTTTCCTTTTAAACATTTCCACACAGTCCCTTCTAGGGGCAGAACATCTAAAGAACAAGGAGGCGAGGGGAAGAGTAAAGAGTGCATGAGGAAGTGAATGATTCTCCTCTGTGTTTTCTGTAATTTTCACTCATTCCTTTAATCTAAGAGAAAAAAAGCAACAGCTAAACATAATCATTTTCTTTGCAGACACCTAGAGGCTATTATGGCAAAAGTAATGCACACCAGCACTGCATCCATACTTGCCAACAAACACACAAGTACTTATTAATCAGCAGCATTCCATATACAGACTGTAAATATCCACAGGCATCCTCCATTGTTTAATGCAGGCAGACTGGGTTGCAGAGAAGTGATTTAATTGAACTTGAGAGCGGTGGAAGGTTATTTAGCTGCGATTAGGTGTGAATGTGGGCGAGATGTCTGTAAATGGCTGATATCAGGAAAACAAAGTGTTTTTTAATGTAATCTGAGCAGAGATGGAGAACTTAGCACACTAATTGCTTCAGTGGAGACTATGAAACATTTTTTCTTAGACACAAATTACCATAGACAAATCAGACAAAACTCTAAGTCTCAAACCAGCATTAAAATAAATACTCAATATTCACGGAACTTCTATTTTTATTTCCCCATTCAGAGCACTCTTTTAGGTATGAATATGCAACAAACATGCAAGTCAGGATTGCCTTTCTGTTATATCTGTGCCACTCTCCTGTCTCAACCACCCTTTCTCTATCACTCACCCCGCCTCTCTCCTCCTCATTGCTCTGAAGTGACAGTATGTGTATGCGTTTCTGAGTGTGTGTGAACGTGTGCACTACGGCAGCTGACTGTGAAGGTCACGCTGCATCACACAACTTCCTCAGGGCACAGAATAAATCAACTCCTTCTCCCTCCTTCCCCTCCGCACTGAAAGGGAAAGTGAAAGAGTGTGTGTATGTGTGTTTCTGGTGTGAACAACGAAAAGAGAGGGAGAGAGAGTACAAGAAAGAGATAGTGAAAGAGAGAGGTAGGGGTGGTGGGGGAGCTACAGAAAGGCAGAGCAAAGGATGGCATGAAAGAGGAGAGAGGAAAAAAAACAAAGCAAGAGAAAATGTGATTTCCAGACCGTAAAAGACTCTAAGAAAACTCTGAGTGACAATGATTGACGGCCAAGCTTTATCAGTTCGGTATTGGCGAACATTCCCTCCCCACCCTTTCGGACGACAGCCCCCGCTTTCCGTTCGCTTCCGTCTGATGCCCAAATTAACCTTCTGGGCGAAGTGAAGGAGCCCAAAGCAGCCTAATCAGAGGCTGATTATGGCGGCGGCGGCTGGCTAAAGGGTCAGGGTAATTGTGCCATCAGAGGCCTGATTGTTTTCAATCAGACGGGCGGCCGAGTGACAGCTGGGGGATTGGGGCCCTGATGGAGCCGCGGTGGGCCTAATCAGTGACGAGAAGGGGAGCAAGACAGAGAGGGAGAGAGATCGTGGGGGAAGGTTGGAGAGGAGGGCTGATTGGTGCAAATGAACAGTCAAAACAGTAAGTCCCCTCCACACACTGCAGATTCACTCCAAAACCCTGACAGTTCACCACAGACACACGCGCATATGCATGCTCACATGGATAGGTGGACTGAAACATATCAAATCTGTCCATCACATATAATGTGAACAGTTAGAAACAACACTTGTTAATGCATATCATCATTCATGTAAACAGTGCAAGATGGAGCTGCCGTGAAATCGACTGTGCTGTACACAGAGTTTTATATACAGAGCAATTTGGTGCCAAGATACAATAAGTCAGTTTGTATAAGCTGAGCTGATTGTTACTCATTATACTGGTCTTAAAATATAAAGCACTACAATACACTTACAGCTTAATACTGCATCCACTGACTACTTGTTTTGAAAACTCATAATCACACACACACTTCCTGTACCTTCCATATCTCCTCCTCACTCAGGGAGGTGAGGCGGTCGCTCTTCAGCACCTCCCTGAGGAGGCGGTAGGGAAGCTGCAGGGCCTCGTCCTGCCGGCTCCGGCTCAGCTCAGACAGATGCTCCACCAGGAAGCCCACCACGGCCTCCTCTAAGGCGGGGAGGTGGAACAGGTCAGCCACACGGTACAGCTCCAGGTAGTTTACACTGCTCAGCTCCTGCAGGGGGAATACAGACACACAAAATGCACATACTGACCATCAGTGGGGTCTTGGTGCTTTCAAACATCCCTTGAATATTATGATTTTGTTAGGAGGTACAATTAAGAAAAGGTTAAATGATAAAAGATTGGCTAGTATAAGATTGTTTTCCTATTCTAGCCAATATTTTTAAGATTACATTACTTTTACCCATTGATGTTTGTTTGAGTCTTTTTTACCTTTTGTTTATTTGTATTTTGTTGTTCATACACACTCATCCACAAAACACTGATACAAGTTCAAGCCACACATGTAAGGAATTCTTACTAAACCTGCAGGATGTTTTCAGGTCTCAGCTAAATGACAACATTGAGAGAAGCTTAATGTAGAGACAGGTTGACAGGAAACAAGGAGAAGAAAAAGAATCTTTAAAGGGAAATGAATCCAGACTAGTGGAATAAGACTGCCATCTTCTGGCTGCCCTTCAACACAAACAACACACACATGTATCAGCTAGTCAACCCGTTCTTCTACCCTGGTACAATGAGTACTTTCATGAGTAAACCTCTCAGGGTTTTCTTAATTCTTTTTCTTTGCACTGAAAGTAGGTTATTGATTTTTGTTTGCTCTACTACTATTGTGCAATATGTATGTAGCATGTATTTAATTTAAAATATCTTGATTATGACTCAAAACAAATGAGATTAAATGTCTAAATGAAAAACCTGAAAATGAACAAACATATAACAACATTAACTTTCATGTAAGAGTACCAGTCAGAGTGTCATTATTACAATCATTACAAATAAAGGACACAGTGAGAGCAGTATTGATCTGTTATTCAATACTCAATTAACTTAATTCTGCACATCAGTATCCATCATATGAGGATGGAGTATCTGATTTACAATCAATTGGTGCAGTGGTGGTGTTGTTGATCTGGCATTAACATCCACTGGGCATGCCAACAACAAACTGGACAAAAACATTCAGCTTATGTGTTCTGGATGCAAAGATGTTTGCAGGTGAAGAGATAATCAAACAGAAAACTCAATTCTTTTTTAGGAGTTTGCTGTTTTGTTTATAGGACAGTGTGGGCTGGATCCTACAAATCAATAAAACTAGGCTTTTTGTAACCACCAGATGGCAGATTTGAGCAATGTTTCTTCTATTGTGAACTGTTAAGATCTGGAGGGTAGAATAAAGTATAACAATCAAGGGTCTATGATGTACAGAAAAAGATATAATAAGCATTGAGAGAGAAGAACCTATGACAACTAACTGGTGATACAAATAATAATTACTCAAACTGTTATAGTTCTTAGAACAGTTTGTTTCACTCAAATATATACACATACTGAAAAAAATGTAAGAGAAACACACAGAAGCTTTTCTAACTTGCAAACCCACATATAGAAATTGTTTTAATTCTATTTGATTCTTCTGCAATGTTGCTGTGGAATTCATGCAAATAAGGTTAAAATTGAGTTTGAATTTAAATGAATTTGTATGCAGATGTATTCACATGCATTCTGTATCAATATTGGGATTCTGCACTGCAAAAACCTGAACCAGTTTTTTCTTGATCTACAGCAGCTTTTGGCAGCATATCCAGCGGACAGTAGGCTGACTTTGTCTCTGTCCCAACAGATCCATCATGCTCTCTGGGATTAAAAACATCAAACAAGCAGAAGGGCAGCCTTCAAGAGATCAGGACCTCAGGCAACCTGCATGACAAACATCCATTTATGTGTCCTTGAGCTCAAGGGCACCTCAGCAGTATTCAGGAAGTGACCTGGCATCTCTCCAGTGACCAGACCAACTAACATACTTTGAACTATACCGGGACTTACACCGGCGACCCTTTGGTTCCCAAACCAAGTCCTTACAGACTGAGCTACTGCCCCACCAAATCATTACCGCGGGTTGTGGTGTATTAGTAGTTGTTAAACATTAATAAGTGCAATTACATTTGTATTGGTCCATACATATTATTTTACATCAAACTTCGAAGTGATGGGGCACCATTAGCGGAGAGTAGTGGTGAGTGCCCCATGTACAGAGACTGTATTTCTCCAAGCAGGCAGACGGGTTGGTATCCGACCTGTGGCTCCTTTCCGACATGTCATTCCCCACTCTCTCTCGCCCTAATTTCTGACTCTATCCAATGTCCTTTCTCTAAGTAAAGGCATAAAAAGACCACAAATAAATTGTTAAAAAAACTTTGAAGTGATGGAGAAAGGCCATTCTGGATTTTAAAAGATACACTCAGTTATTTTGTTGACAAGAGAGTGATTAATGATATTACTCGCATATTTCTAATATTAAGCAAGTCAAGGGGATGGTTAGCTTAGCTAAGCATAATTAATGGATTCAACAAATTCATGAATGTAATATTGATCAATCTGTTGCCATTTGCTCCATTTTCCAGCACCAATTTTAGGACACAACAAACTTAGAATACAATTGTCTCAGATATAAAGAAAATAGATGTATTTCCAAAATTATTCATATGTATGGAGGTCACTGTCACAGCTATAAGTACAAGTGCCATGTGTGTCTTGACAAAATGTTTGTGCCAATGTTTTTGACACAGCAATTATAATACTAATTTCAGAGCACTTTCGCTGTCATGATTTGGGTTTCGGAGTTTCCAGTTCTTTCATATCAATCTTTCTGCTTGGCCTGTAAATACCTGATCATCACTCCTGGCCTTGTAATTGCATTAGTATATTTGTTTGACTGAAGAGACAGAAGGTAGCTATGAAGAACACAGTTATAAGATAATTGTTGTAATGGTGATACAGCTGGAAATGTTTCACTGTTGCTGGTGAAGAGATGAACATGCCATGTCACTTTTTTGGTCTTAGAAGAACCCTCCTGTATCAATACATCTATCATGTATCTACACTGTAGGTGACCTTGGCTTAGAACCCTGTGTACTGTGATTTTTTTTCTAAAGAGTAAAACTTATTGCTTTCTAGTGCAATTAATAAAACGATTGAGATGCAAGGCAATAAATGTTAAATGAGTTACAGTATAAAAGCTTCCACTTCCAGTTTACAGGATGAGTTGTCACCGCTATGTCTCAGTTTCCTCAATTGCATCCATGCATCACTCTATTGCCTCGTCTACTTGCGTCTTATAACCTGCCACCAGAGATGCATGGAGAGATGGAAGGAAACGAAGCGAAGGAGAAAGGGAACCAGTAAATATGTTTTAAAGGGGACATATTATGAAAAACCTAACATTTATTTGGGTAACCTGAGTGTCTACCGACCCACAAAATGAGAAATAAACCCATCCAGTTCTTTGTTTGTGGTCTGCACAAGTCTTACAACACAGAGAAAAATGCTCCGTTTCATATTTGATCTCCTTGTGATGTCACAGTGGGATTCTGGTAAAAAAAAAAAAAAAAACTCCTCTCCACTGGTATTGCCACCCATGGACTCCACCCCCAGTCTAGAGCAAAACTTTGGCACAGGTCCGCCATTTTTATCCTCACTAGCGAAGGAGTGATGTCTACGGGAAAACTCAGGGGGGGCTGATTGCATTTAAAGAGACACACACACCAAAACGGAGCGTTCTGAGAGAGCTGGTTTATACAGGGTCACAAACCTCCTCTGGTGCTTGATTCATGTTATATTTTGACCAAAGCAAAGCACAGATGTTTCATTTAAACCACAGGGGAATGTTTGAAAAGGTGGAAAAGGGGTATAACATGTCCTCTTTAACAGACATGAGACGTCCTTTCCACCGACGCGTCACACGAAGTGACGTCCGTTTGTGATGATGACATCAGCTGATAACCGCTCAGCTGTCAGTCGGCTTGAACAGCTTTAATTTTGATTTGTTTAGTCATTATTTATACTTGTTTTTACTGATAATCTGATAGGGAACTGTGTATTTTATAAAAAACGCTTTTGATGTCTCAGAAACACTGAAAATGAGAAAACAGTACACATATAACACTTACCAAACCCGACCATCATTATAGTATTATATATAGTATATATCATTATTAGTGATCAGTCTTATATGAACCTTTATTAACAGGACGATCAATGTAAAACCTGCTTCTTACTGACATAAACCCCCGCTCTTTCAGACCTTCATTCTTATCATAATGTAAATATATTGTATTTCTATTCATTTTCGGTTTATCTTATCTTGTAAAAATAAAATAAAATAAAAAGGGCAAATAGTCTGACTGAACATGAAAAGAAAATATTTACTGTATGTTATGATCATGAATGAGTTGTTTGTTATCTTTTGATTTTAAGACCTAAAATTAACAGACTTTTTGTTTGATGGTGAATCAGAAAACGAAGCAAATTTAGGATAAAACTCTGGAGTGATAGGCCTACAATCTGTTATACTGATTTTAATCCTCATGTCCAAAGCTTTTTTTATCCCAGCTCATCACATACTGACTCTTTAAAATGATGGATGTTTATAGTCTGTTTAAATGTCTGCTGGGTCTGTTCAGTGTCTGTTTTACGGCTGTGTTTTCTCTGTTATTAAACTTGATGTTGAGTTTCACTGAAGTCTGATCCGCAGCAGCGTCCAATCACTGAGTGATATTCTATGTCTGGGTGTCTGCCTTTTGTGTATCCTCGTTCATCTCCCCACAGATCTCCCTCCTCTCTCCTCTTTTCAGTCATAAGAGCTTTGTGACACTCCTTAAGGGCGGCTCTGGAACTACTTCTGGTTCGCCCGAGGAGCGAGGAGACAGCATTTAAGAGAACTGAGATGCAGGGTATTACTCAATGCAGACATTGTCAAATCACCAAACTGTTTATTAGTGGAACACACCTCTCAAACTCCATGATACTACAGGGTTTCCATGTCCATGAAGCCGTTATCCCTCAGTCCTCATATTGTGACTCAAGTTTACACACTTGAGGACAGAGGAGTGTATTTATATGTTTGTGTGTGTGTACCTGGATAAGGTAGTGGGAGCAGAGGCTGAGGAGCTCCAGCAGCTGAAGGTGGCTTCCTGCAGACAGGACGTCCTGGATCACTGCTGGCTCCAGCAGGATCTGTCCAGAGGAGACAAACAAGGTCAGTGGGTTATGTTTTATGTTAGACTTGTTCTACTTCAGCTTCCCTTACACAGCAGTTGGTTATCAGAGTAATTACATTTAAAGTACTGCAGTGTAGGCTTTTTTAAATTTGTTTTATTCATTTGTAAATGTAGTATTGTTAAATGAAATCAGAGGAGTATGGGAATTGGTTCATTTATTCATTTCATTGTTGCCCTACTAATCCATATTTACATATCCTGCATAAAAATGCATAATCTTCAGGGGCTGTTGAAATATTCCGTAGTAATATCTGCAAGTGTTGTAGCGATTGGTGGCTTTATCCAGGAAAAACAACTTTCATTTGGAGAATAAAAGAACCAAAAATAAATTCCATCCAGAAAGCCATCAGCTGTCATCTAACCAAAACTGAGTTTTAACTAATGTTTATAAACTGAACTCTGGTTGCATGTGAAGCTAACATCCCCTCCTAGATGTTGTGGCTGAAATCCAACTCCAAATACTAGTTTTTAGTCAGACTGTTAACAATTACAACACAGAAAAGGAAGTCTTCGTTTGGAAGTGATGCATCACTAACCGCTTGCAATACCGGTAGCGAAAGTTAGCCTTCTATCCCAGAGGCTATTAGCTCCTCAGACTAGGGGTGCACTGACACTGATAGCAGTATCAAATATGAGTCTTATACTATGCTTAAGTACTCATACTTGTACTGATAAAAGTACACAGACACCTCTGCACCTGATACCACTTCACAGCGTGATGTTAGCCTCTCATTAGTTGAGCAGGTAGGCGGAGTAGGAGCTATGTGGCAGTTTGTAGATATTTGTACATAAACAAGGATGACAAAAGAAGAGCAGACTGCAAACTATGCACTGCTAAATTGTAAAAAGGAGCACTAAGTAAATAGATCCTTTAATGCACATATAACAACATATCATTTCAAGTAGTCTGTGGTACTGAAATCCACTGAACATGTTACAGGTTACATAAAAAGGGAAACATGTCAGAGCAATGCCATGTTTGTTTAGAAAAACACGATGTTGGCTGTTAAAATGTCAGCAACAGATGGTGTTGAATTGTTGTTCTATTTCTTTTGTTACAGGTAGAAAGTGAGGAACATCTGAAAAAACAATCTGTGTCGATGAGTACCCATATGTGCTCGTATTCTTACTTGTACTTGTTCTAAAAAAGTATTATCAGTGTACCCTACCTCAGACGTTAGTCAATGGCTTCTAAGATTGGTGCTTAAATCCTTATTATCATCCTCCCAGTAAACAACAAATTCAGGCAACTACCAAAATGCTTCCTGGTGAGATGAATGGACAGTATCTGAAAATCTCTGCTGAAAGCATCCTTCTGTTTTCTCACTTATACCTGCCCATATTTGAACAGCATCAAACTCAGTCACACAGCCAATTCTTACTGCCAGCCTCCCAGAAACAGAGCCAGGTATTATCAGCTTTATGGAGGGTACTGCCCCCTTTTGTGTCTATTCTCAGCTCACTAATAGAACCACATGGAGTTAAATATTCCATTTATCATTGGAGTAATAGCCCCTAAACAGTCCCCATGTCACCTCTCACACATTGGACTCATCCACTGAAATGTAGTGTTGTTTTTAAGAGTAGGAGCGAAGCTTTGATAATCCATTCATTAGCAGTGTCCTACATAGCCAAAGAGGTGCGACTGTATCAGTAGTAAAGTGAGAGATAATGACTTCATCATTAGTGTCCCTCGCCTCACACCACAGTTGATACAGTAGTGGGCCAGATATTGTTGAGCAGCCCTCATGAGCATCATTTTTTGTTACATACATTTTGTTCATGGTTTTTAAGAGCGAGAAAGATACTTCTGTTTTTCCTATTATTAGAACAAATCTGAACAGAAATGCAATACTTTCTTTCAGTGTTTGTTTGTGACTGATCTGAAAACATGTTAGTCAGCATTTGTGCTGAATCACATGCCCTGCTGCGCATTAATACACAAATTATTTGACTGCTGTAGCAATCGTGTAAACAGGTCATTGGTAGTCATCAGGCAAGTTGTGTATATTAGAATATTTTCCCTGTGACTAAAGCCATTAAAAAAAAAATCCCATTACACTTTGCCTATTTGTATTTCCTCCTCTCTGAAATCAGCTTCATCTGCACATTTCCATTTATAACAGTAAGGATTCCTGCCAGGCATGGTTGAGTTAACAACCAGCATAATCTGTGGGCTTGCATAAGCTTACTGTATTAAGATTGGGAAAAAGTAATCATTGGTTCTTTGGTTCCATTGTCAGGATCTGTGCACAATGAGCCTCAATGGCAATTTAAATAAGATATACGATTATCTTGTTGTAAAAAATATCTAACGTTTAGATGAAAATGTGATGCCTCTGTAGGCATTGTATGCCAATATCATCTATTTTTGAATGCTACTTTTATTAGATGAATAAAGAGACAAAGGCAACCAAGTGATCACAAAAATTAAAATTATTTTTCTTCTTTAACTCAATCAGTGGCCTGGCAGGAAGCAGCAGCAGCTGCAAAAAAGGGAAGGCCAAATGATAACTGCAATAACTGTAAGTGAACGTTCTTCATCTCCTGCTCTCCTCTCCACACCAGAGGCCCACTACAGTTAGAGCACTTAAACCTCGCACAGCAGGAGTCAGTTTTATAACACTGTGGCTGGTTGAGTGTGGGAGTATGGTGAGCTATTGTATAAACCCACATTTATTGTAGTAGTTACTTGCAAGCCTTAAACTGTAGGAGACGGAAAAAAATCAGTCTAACCAGGATCTGACCCATGTAGGCTCTCCGTGCAAACTTAAGGTCCAAAGGCACCTAAAGTAACTGGCGGACTTAAAGTCTGACAGCATCCTTTGGCTGCATGTCTAATCACTCACACTGCTGGCCTATGACATGTGGCGGAAGGATTTTTAGTAGGTCATTATTTACGGTGTGGGGATAAGCATATTGCCTTCATCTCATCTGCTATCATCTCCTCTGAGCAGATAGGAACAGAGCCAACCAAAGCAGAGCCGCTTGCAGGCCTGCTGTTGACCTACTTACGCTGCCTAACCAACTCACTCTTCTCATTTCCACAGTAGAAATAAAATTAGGAGTAATTACAAAGTTCCTGGCCTCCCAGCGTATTGCATAAGCCGCTGGGCTGCTTATTGGACCGAGCAACGCTGGCACTCACAAGGTCAAGGAGGGTTATTAGAAAGATCCCACAATTATTCCATGTTGATGGGGAGAGAAGAAAAGGACAGTGACCTCCCTCACATGACTGTCTCACTACTTCACTACTAGAAATGTATAACTGTGCTGTTTACTCCTGCTTTCCGTTTCTTATAAAGATCACATAATAATACTCAGCAGTGTTACCAGAGAAAACATAGGAGTGACACGTTTATGGTCAAATCTGACATAGAACCTGCAGATTTGGGTCTAAAGGCCTGCTGCAGTAAAGCTTCTGCTGTTGAGATTAAAGCGGTAATCTGCAAATGCCCCATTCTGATTTTTTTTTTTTTTTTCATACATGTATTTGACCATGGTCAAATGTAAATACTTTTGGTGTGTACACTTCTAAAGTACTTATACTTCATTGGAGAAACCTTTTTATTGCAACTTGAGACATATTTTTTACAGAATTTTAGAGTGCTTCAAATGCTACTCTACGATTATAGACTCTAATCAGTTGTCCTAATCTGTTGCGGACAGAATTTTTACATGTAAAGCAACTGGTCAGTTTAGCTTAACATGCATTGTTTTAAATTAAAATGTCCAACAACATAAGTTGTTTAAATAGGCTTATCTTTTTCTAGCAAGATAATTCTGCTTAAAAACATGAATGCATCAATATTACTTATCAAAGTTCACTATTTGTATAAGGAGGGTGATAATGTGTCTCCATTATTGATGACAGAGCCCTCTGCTGTGACCAGCACAGGTAGTTCTAGTCTCAGATAATGATGTTCACCAACCAAGTAATGTGAGCTTCCTTAAAGGGTCCCATGGTATGCTTTTTCTGGTTTTATATGCTCTTTAGTGTGTTTTCCAGGTGTCTTGTGCATGTTTAGGCACATCTATGTGCAAAAATTCAAAGTCCGCGGAAATGCGGCTTCTCCTACGTCCTCCTGTTAGCAGTAGCAGTAGCATAGTGTTAATTTTGGCAGCTATTTTTATATTTAGTCTTAGTCTTAGTCCTGTTTCAAATGTCCTTGGTTTTTATCATATTTAGTCTACCTCATCCTGTTTTTATTTAGTCAAGTTTTAGTCGACTAAAAGTCTGAGCATTTTAGTCTTATATTAGTCAAAGAAAACAGTAATATTTTAGTCTAGTTTTAGTCAATCAAAACTGCTGATATATGCATACACATAGAAAATGTTCTGATTTGCAAATTTATTTCTAAACATGGCAAGTCAACAACACAGGACGCACACCTATTGCAATCAATAATCCCCCGCTGCGCCATTCCCCCACTGGCCAGCATGGCCCACGGTCACACTGCATCAGGACTAACCGTGCCTGAGCACGATTACCTCTTGTACATAACGTTGTAACACAGCACATGCATGCTTTATGTTGTTATGAAGCGTGCTTAGTTTACAAACAGGCGGACTCGGGGAAAAAAAAAAAAAAAAGGGACGCGCAGTCGAGTCCGCGTCCGCACATTGGAGAACAACAAGACGAGCGGTTGAGTCCGCCTTTCTCAGTCATTTTTCTCAGTCTCATGATAATGAAAATGGGTCCATATATCGCCTCATTTTCTTCTCCCAAGCCCTGTTGTTGTCATGTTGCTTGCTCCCTCTTGGTACATCCATGTGTTGTTCCCGGTCGCGGAGCTGACACAAATCTACCGTGCACCTGTGCGCCGCTCACAGGGTAAAAAGCCATTTCATGATTTCGTCTCCTCTTTTTTCGTCGACGAAAATAGAGAGAGATTTTGGCAAAGTTTTTATTTTGTAAACTGCGTTTTCGTCTCGTCTTTTTTCGTCAACGATAATGCATGTTGGTAATCGTCACAGTTAGTGTAAGATGACGGCGGTGCCGTCTCGTCATCGTCTCCTCTTAGTCATTGAAAAAAAGGTCGTTGACGAATATATTTCATCATAGTTTTCATTAACAAAATTAACACTACAGTAGCAGCATGTCACGCTCGGTCCCAGCCCCCCTCGTTGAAATTTGCCAGTGTGACATCTTGCCCGTGTGGTGTCACTGATCCAAGCCTGTTGGCTCGTTGTAGCAAGCACAAGCTCATGCTGCACAGCAGCTGTATTCCCAATATGGTAAAAGGGGCGTAACATTTCCGAGAATTGTCTGAACGACTGACCAATTACAACAGAGCAGATCGGCCAACCAATCAGATCAGACTTGGCACACGTGGGGACCCTGATGTGGGCACTTCTGAGCGTTAAAAACACAGGCAGATGAGACGAGCTGCATCGATCGGCAGTATATTAAAACAGACACTTTTTTCGAACATTAGCGATTGTGAACGTACTTTAGTAGGCACATACATTAGCTATATGAACCCCAAAAAGGGCATAATATGGGATCTTTAAGAGGGATGTGTAGAGTATGTACTGTAGGTGCAACTGAAGCAAAGCCTTCTGTGTGTATTGCGTCAAACTCAAGCAAACACCAATTACACCTGATCAATCTGACCTGCCCAACACTGACACTCAGCTGCATTTTTAAACCATTCTATGTTCTCTTTTCATAATAGAGGTGCTGACTAAAAATATGCTAGAGAACCATGCTAGACACATTCAACTGCAACTGTCTTTCAAGTTAGTTTGATTAAATCCGGATGAGTTTGTCAGTAGTAGCCCAGTGCAAATATTTCCTGATAATACTTTTTTTCCCCTCAAGGTTAACTTTTCAATTAGTATTGAATAATGTTTACTTGTGTTTTAGTGACATTAAATGAAGGATTTTATTTCCTCCGCAACCATTTTTTAGACGTTTTGGCTCCCTGTGTTTTCACCCAACAATACAGAAATGCAGGGATGTACTTTCTTCTGATTTTTTTGGTGGCCATTGCTCGGACTCACCTGTCCAGTGTAGGCGAAGTCCAATGCGTGCTTCAGTCCAACGCTAGTCACTCCTTGTAGAGTCACTTCGTCTGCCTCACTCTCCACCATGCACAAGCTAAACATAGCCTGATGACACATAGCAGAAACATGGAAGTTAGCTAAGGGAACACCATGTCATAGACATTTATGTGACACTCTCTGCATCTCTAATCTCTGTTTGGTCCAGAAATGGGCCATTGGACGTAAAATTAATAGCCAATGATCAGGATTACTGATGGTGAAATCAATCCAGCTTTTATGTTCTACCCCTTCGGCGTAACTCTGTAGGTTGACCATATTGTTGTTAGAGGATAAAAAGCCTGGGAAAAAGGTTTTTGAATGTGTACAAAAAACAGCATCATTCTCAATCAAAACCTGCCAGTCGCAACATCCTCAGCCTTTCTGTATTGATTTACCTGCCTTGGCCGCAGAGGTAAGCATGAACAAACAGCACATTCAGTACTTTCTGTTACAGAGCCTCTCTGTCTTACTTTTCTTCAGTCATGCTCACATACACATACAAAGACACACATGTGCAACAAACCATACTCATGAGAAATCAAAGCAGCGGACGCAGCGTCTGCAGTCTGGTGCTGCTGTGCATGAGTCCAGCTTGCTGCCTGCTTATCAGAGCTATTGATTGGTGTCACACCATGAGGGGATGACAGAGTCATTGATCAGGGCCGTCAAGCAGAGCGAAGCAGGGAAGAGTGATAGGAGGGTGATGGGTCAAACGTGGCCATTATAGAGATTTTTTAGGTGACGGTAAATATTTTTTTTCCTAATGGGACAAAGAGAAACTTTAATTTTCTTTGGGAACATGAATACTACTTGTGTAGGCCTAGAAAGCATTTCCTCAGGATAGTGATCTTGCAAACTTGCAACCTCTCATATCATTTTAATCACAGTTTCACTCCACACTATCTCTACTCAGACGCTGGTATATAACAACATAATAAGCTTCGAAACCCCTCAGGCTAGCCAGTTAGCGTAGTGTAGCATCTCTTTCTGTCATGAAAACGACATTAATTCCTCTCAGAACTCATCCCATTCTTCCTGATTCATAGCATCTCTGAACTTCACTCAGGCTAGAAATGCCCCTGGCCCCTCTACATAGTGAGGGCGATGTTTGAGGCAGGGTCGACTTGAGTTTTAACTGAGGCATGTACATCTCTCCTCAGAGCACAGCCTTGTTGACTCACCAATGGGCTAATTAAAAATCCACTGGTCCACTGAACACAGGAAGGCCTGTGGCTAAACCTGGTGTGTGATTGTAGTTGGTGTGTGCAAGAGTCCAAAACACAGAGAGTTGATCAGAGACACAGCAGATAACATAAATAGGTGAGATCATGTGATACCAAAAAAACGACACTATGCATGTTCTTCCATGTAAGTGTGTGTTTGCATGTGAATTTCAGAGGACGCTCTGAGAGTGTTAGCTGTGCTGTTCGCCTCCAGCTTGAATACTCCTGACCTTGGTGGAGGTGCTGAGGGAGAGCTTGTGATGATGGATGGCACCTCTAACTTGGAATATAGATCCAGTGAAGAGATAAATTAAGCCACAGAGCCACGCTCGCTGTGGTCCTTTCACATGATGCTTCAGTGGGGGTGTAGCTCTGCAGTACACCTGAGATGCTAGCAGAATTTATGTGTACACTGGTTGTGAGGGTACGAGAGATGACTTGTGACACCCTGACACACCCAGGGCAAAATAGCAATATTCTGTAGTTATTTTAATTAATAGTTAGGTTGTTTTTGTGTTTGAATGCTGTATCAATTTCCTCTAGAGGTTTGTGGCTAAACTCATCGGCAGTCGAAAAAATGTGATAACAAATAACAATTCAGTGCCCAAGGCTGCCATTTTTGTAAGCTGGTGCTGGTATGTATTCTCTATTACGAATCCACAGCTATATTTATTAAAAAAAACACATTTTAAAAGGGTTTAGGGTGATACACAGACTTTTCTTTAGCATCTCAACTAGGGTGTGAAAGGCATAACCTGTTGCACTGATTATATGCAGCTTTGTTATTGACTGGTGATAACATATTTCAACTAGCCTGACATTAACCTAAAAACTTCACAAACAGCTCACATGGTATTTTAAGCCTATTTAGAGATAAAGTTAGCTTTAACATTGTGTTCTAATTTTAAATAAAGTCAACCTGCCAAGAAAGACAGATACACGAGTGGTGATCATATGATTGCATTTATATTTTCATCACTGTAAGTGTTATTATTGTGCTTTTGATTGTGCTCGTTCATGTTTTCACATTGTCATTGTTGTTAACCATTGTCATTACTTGTGAATTCAGTTGAACCTTCATGTGTGCACAACAGATCTGTTCATGTAGTTTTGGATATTTATCAAGACTATGTAGTGACTTCACTTTGAGATATGCATTGTGATAGAAGACATGATTACTGGGCCTCATTCAACAACCGTTCAACAACCGGATGATATTTTTCTTAAAATCCTCTTAAAGAGTTTTTAATGAGATTCCGTGTTTTGATATTTGGCTTTGTTCTTACAAAATCAACGAGCACTCAAGTGCATATTTATGCACATTTTAGTGCATATATGCCTGTGCAAATGATAAGTTATTGTGTTTTTCTAAATTCCTCACCTTTACATTATTTAAAGGCAGGGTTGGTAATTTTCAAATCGGCACCTCGTGGCAGACAATGGTCAAACTTTTTACATGCTTACAACTGCTACAGATGACGGATTTTCTTCATAACACAAATTATTAATGTCTGTCAGGACATAAAGACAATTTCAACCAAAATCTTAAAAAGTGTATCTGGAGAAAATTACCAACCCTGCCTTTAAATGTAGTCAACTTATTATTTAAATCATGCAATATTTGGTCTTGCACTCATTCACAACCTACCTTTACACATCTGTATTTGAATTTTAAAAAAAAGATCTGTTACATGTTCTATCATTTAACAGCAGCATCTTTCAGAATAAATCTACCTTCAAATCTGATTCATTCAGAGAAAAACAAAAGTAGAATGGTTAGCATCGCTGCTGTTTCTGGCTATTTTTTAACTCCTACTACTCAGATTTTAGATTTCACTTCAACTGATGTAGTTCTGATGACAGCGCTCTCTGAACAAGTGATATCTTCTTATGTATCTGTTTGTAAATGAATGAATGAATATTTATTTTCGTGTCAGGTCATTTACATGACTCATCCCACATGGAAGTATTCTGACACATTGGCTGAGAGTCAATCAAATGTTCCACATGTCATTTAGCCAACATCACAACAGAACCATTGGCATGAACCTTCCTCCAAATAAAAACACTCCATGAGGTAAGATATATTTAATATATTTAATACTCACTACTTGCTGCACATTTTTAGATAATAAATTAGCCTGTTCATGTTTCACTTTCATCATCATTAACCATGGAGTCCAATGTTCAACCGTTTCTAGATTTTAACTGGGGCCTTTCTTTAGCTTCTGTTCATGTCTTTTCAATCCTGTGTGGGTTCTGTGTGTGCACACAACCCTGCAAACTCGTGCCCTTATATGGGCATTGGAGGGGCGTTTACCTATGCAAATTACTAAAACATGTAAAACGTCCAATTTAGTCATCAGTCTTAGAACCTAGGGTGAGAAAAGTCTACAGTTTAAAAAGGGCACATGAATCTGAGTTAGATTATTTTTAGGACTTTTCCACAGAACAAATTTAAGGAAAATATTATTAAGATGATGGTGAATGAGGCCCATTTACCCAAGTTTATAATGCAGTTAATGTATATAACTCACAAACGCATAGATCTGTCTATTGTGTCTAATCAGTAGTGCATGAGTACTAATTTGATTTTGGGATGAGGCACTAAACGTGATCCTGAATGTCTCTCAATTTGAAAGCAGACAATTCTGTGGTAAATGTAAAAGAAAAGACAACACCTAGTGGATTAACCAACAACGGATAACGTTATTATGGAGGTTCATTGAAATTAATAGAAGCATGATCAATTTCAAGTCATATCATTAAAACGCAGTTCATTACATAAAAAAACCTTCTCTATGAAGAGGTTAAAGCAAGAACAGATTTCTCTCTAGCACAGGTTTTACATGAAGCATGGAATTCCTTTTAGACAGTAATAGCTTTTGATATGAAATCTGGTCTCACTACAGGGCACGCAGACAACATTTCCCTGCACGACAAAGAAGACTAGGATGGGTTTTGTGTGTTTGTCTGTGTGTAAGGTTGTTTTAGTGTGGGTGCTATTGTTGAGGGTTGTGTTG
The DNA here is from genome assembly GCA_020745685.1 of Tautogolabrus adspersus. Classification (NCBI taxonomy): domain Eukaryota; kingdom Metazoa; phylum Chordata; class Actinopteri; order Labriformes; family Labridae; genus Tautogolabrus; species Tautogolabrus adspersus. Next base: position 23,639,440 of record CM036542.1, read on the forward strand.
TCGCTGGTGTTACTGTATTGGCCCTGTCTCCCAGAACTGTCCAGACGTCTCAGCAATGTGACGACATCGGAAGAGGCGGATGACACATTAAGGACGAGTTTCAGGTAAACAACTCACGCTTGGTCAGGTATTTCATTACAATCACTCATGTCTGCTGGGTTAGATAATGTGTTATAATCACTGCTTCGTGTGTGTCAGGGTGTGAAATAAAGAGGCTGAGAGAGAGAGAGAGAGAGAGAGAGAGAAAGAGAGAGACAACACAGTTTCTATTCACAACACAAGGAGCCTTCATTTTCTCAGTAAATTAACTAAATGAAATCCAGCAGTGGAGTCAGATGACAAACTGAAGATAATGTTGTTAAGCCCCTACAGAGGAACACAGGAGCAGAGTGACTTTTCTTGCTTACTGTAGCAGGCTGATCTAATAATCTGGGTGCTGGAAAACAGTGTTGCTTGTCTCAGCTGGGACTTCAAAGAGCAACATTTAAAAATGGAGGCGAAGAACAATAGGAGAACAAAAATGAAGAGGATGAACAAAAAAGAGGAGAGGAGTGTGACTCGCCCACCCTCAACTCTCCGCAGAAAAAGCAAAAATAACATTCACGTACCCATACACACATATACATACACACAGACAGACATGTACACACAGGAGGCATAATCCCTGAGCAACTTGGACATATTTAATCTGCCTCTCATTTTCAAGAGGGATTAATTTCTATTTCCTAATCTGTTCAGTGTCCATAATTCGAATCTCATCGGTGCCCTTTTCCCTGTGCGGCCATCTCCTGTCTGGCTGCCATACAGTGTATTTAAGGATACATCTGTGGTTTAGCCAGGATCTGACTGAAGCCTCTGCAAGAGACCACGCAAAATACAAGGGCTGGAGGGCACTAGTGGGATGGTGAAGGATGATCTACTGTAGCTGTTTTAATCTATGCCTAAGAGCTGTCAGTGCTTCTGAATTTTAACATATGTAAACAAGACTACAAACAATCTTTTGTTTTTAAAATTGAGTTTCTTAAGGACTTAGCAGCATGGCAGACTACCTGGAAAAAAACTATTTAGACCACTGAGTGATTGCTGAATATGCTAACGGAGATAAAAGGATGAACAGGTTTTGTGGCAGTGACAACAATCAAGTATTCCTGCAGATGTTCACATCCCTCTAATCATTCATAGAAAATGAGAGTGATATGTGTGCAATTATAAATATCAATTTAAACATTTACATACAAAACAAAGTAAGGTACATTTACAAAAGCACAACTTATTTCTGTTCTGATACAAATTGTCATTTAAAAAAACTCATCTATATTCATGCATGTAATATGGTCAAGCACTCACCCTAAAGTAATCACTGCATGCTGCCAGGACGGCTTTGTGGGCATGAAACTTCTGCTCACCAGCGACCAGGGTGACGTCACACAGTAAACCATCCTTCCTCTGCTGGTTGAGGGCAGAGAGGACCGAGTCCTGGTGGGACTTTGACTGACAGAGCCTCTGTCCTGTCAGCATCTCCCTACTGCAACACACACAAAACATATACAGAGGTTATGTTGTTGACTCTTTGAAATTCAAATCCCTCTTTTCCTATAACAGTCTAGCAACAACTTTGAAAAATAAGTTTTTTAATGACTCTGGCAAATTTTTGGACAGTGAGACTGAGACCTCTCTGACAATACATCATAAATGTAATCCACTCTATGCTTAGCCACGCCTGCAGCAGCGAACTAGAGATGTGGGTGTGCAAGGTCATATGTTTTGAATGTCCTCGGTTTCCCTTCTCAATATTTTCTTGAAACAATAAATCACAGAGCTATTTTCAAGACTTGTATGTTCACAGCAATGTTAAGGTGAAATATTTGGCCCATACTTTATCATTTTTTTATGTTTATAATGCCCGCCACTAAAACTTAAAGCCTGCTGATCATTTAATCCTTAAATATTTCTTAGGCTTAGACATCTCCCAATAGGCTGGTTGGCTCTTTACAATCAATCTACATTTGGTAAGTTCATCTTCCTTATTTTTTGCCATTTCAGCAGCAAAGTCACAGTAACCCTCAGATTTTTACAATGTAAATTAATTTAGTGCCCTCGGATCATAGGGATGAACCCCTGGTGACCAACCACTTTAGTCCAGATGAAGCATCACTCTAATTATCAATAACCATACCATTAAAGTAAATATATTAATTTAAAGCCCCTTGAGATGAATCATCTCGTTTTCGAGGGGGTCCAAAGGCACTGTTCCAAGATAATAAATGCTAATCTAATTAGTTTCATAACTTTGACTTAAATTTGGTGGTAATTAGCAAGCATTAGTCTGCCAACAAGAGAATCTTAGCATTAGGCAGTATGTTCCCATGCAAGAATTAGCATTTTCCTTAATTATCTGCTGGTTAAAAGAAAAGCATAGTATAGCGTTACATTCTTGCTCGTGTTAGTAAACAAGTCACTGCAAGTTATTAGTCATGTAATTAGTGCAACTGTGGTCTAGTGGTTAGTTTGCTCGCCCCATGTGCTGAGTCTGGAGTCCTCGCAGTGGGCAGCGAAAGTTCAAATCCGACCTGTGGCTTCTGTTCCCCATGTAATTCCCCATTCTTTCTCTCTCCCTGAAAAGATATTTCCTTTTGTAGTCAAGATGCACAAGCATTTGTATTTGAGCCAAGTGGCAATGACATTATCACACAAAAAAGCTTACAAAGAACATACTCTGCCCATCAGTTTGCATCTCACAGCTCTCAAGTCTGTTCATTATGGTTGATGAGACACATACATGACTACAGATCATGTCTCAAAGATTGTGTCTTGCTTGCTAACTGACTATGTGCAATGTATCCTTGCAGCACCAAATATTCCCTGTTTCTAAGCCCCTCCTTATAGTCCCTCTGCTCGTGTACCCATCCATCAGCAGCCTGCCACCCTGTCCATCCAAATCCATCTCTGTCCACTTAAGTCACGACAGTCAGTCTAAATGCTGCTGTCTGCCAGGAGGTTTGCTCTGTCACCTTCATGGTGACGGGGTGTAAGACAGAAGAAATAATGCGTGTGTGTAGGTGGGTGCGTGTGTGCTGCTGGCCAGAGGTGCTATAAGAAAGATGAGTCAGGCTGTTTTTTGGTTGTCGGACTCTTCCAAAAGAAAGAGCCAAGGGAAGAAAATGACAAAATTGCAGTGCTGTAGGGGAGTAAGGGAAATGACTGGATTTCACATTTCAAGGATTTCAGAAAGTTGTGGATTTGGGGAGTTCAGAAGCCTTTGATGTACTTACTAATATGGAAAAATGTAACAATGCTAATATCTTATCTTTCATCAGTTTAAAGCTGTGGACTCTGTGATGCACAATTTTAGGAAAAGAGCAGAGATTGCACATAAAAAACTGGTTGATCCACATACGCCAGTTTTTTTTAAGGAATGGTTGAAGTTGTAGCAGTAAAGGATGAGATAATTTGATTTCAAAGCAACCAATGACATGTTCTTCCCAGACTCTCCATGCCAAGGTCTTTTCGAGATAATTCATCTAGTTTGTACACCTAAGAAATTATGGTCACCATAATCAAACTAAGACTATACCACCTCAAGTTATTTTTCTCAGTCATAACAAAGGGTTTCAGAGACACACAAGACGTAATGGGACTGTTTTTAATAGCTGAATAGTAGGGATGTAAAGATTAATCGTGAGGCAGTTAAAATCGATTCAAAGGTGTCAAGATTCACATTGTACTCTGAAAAATGAATCGCAGTAATATCGTGAGCGTCAGCAGCTGTAGAGCAGAGGCGGTTGGTTGTAACAAGCAGGTGTTATCATGGCAGGGAGAGGCCAAACCATACTAACAAGCGGGTTTGAAGCCTCGCTCGCCCAAACGAGTGCAAGAGCCAAAGAGATTACGAGGTGCATTGGTGTTTTCATGAAAAAATTAAAGGAATCTTTTTCAGTCATCACATAATTTTTTTTCAGTCTCATTTTGTAAAATAAATCGTGAGAGAATCATATCGTGAATCCAGTATCGTGAATCGTATCGTATCGTGAGTTAAGTGAATCGTTACATCCCTACTGAATAGTATTCCCAACAACACGCTTTCCGCCACATTACCTTACAGCAGCATTGGTCCCTACCAAAGAGTCTTTTTGACTAATTATAGGAAGCCATCAAAGTTAGAGATTCCCTTTCCACAGAATATGTTAAAAGTAACAAAGTACACAATTGATTTTACCTTTGTCTAAGGTACTGTTACTAGTCAAACAACTAATAACAATAGAGAGCTAGTGAAGTCTGCACTAGAAACACCATTATTGAGCAACACATTGATCTTCAAGGATGTTCCTCTTGTTAAGACAAGATATTGTTTTCTCAGTTTAATACAGGTTCTTTTTCCACATTTACTGAAATACTCGGTACATATCTCAGTAACTGCTACTGATTTTTATGTGCCATGAGCCTAGAGCGTGCCTGTGTAAAGTATGTATTGAAGGAACTTGCCACTTACCTGAGGCTGGGTTCAGAAGGCATGCCCCTGTACAAAGGAAGAGGAGATGGTAGAGGAGGTGTTTGGGGGTGCTATGTGGCTCCTGAGGATTGTAGTCTCCTCACTGGTAACATACATCAGCCTAATAGGACAGAGCAGCATGTCAGCTTTACTCAGTCCATCCCCTGGACCCAGCCACACTGTGACAGCCTCCTGCGCGATGTGTGAAGGGATGCAACCACACGTCAAGCTTAATGCTGACTTCTCCCTTCTCTCAGCCACACTGGCTTTGACTCTGACAATGTTTGTTCTCTCAAGGCCCTCTCATATACAACACAGCGCGAGTGACAGCCACAGGCAGCTAACTACAAAGAAGGGAATCAACAAGCTCAGCAATTCTCAAGACAAGCTGAGTCCAAATTACACTAAGTCCCTCTGGTGTAGCTACAACCTTGACATAATGTGCGACACACCTGAATCTGATATCCCTCAGTCTCCTGCTAGATAATACCCAGCCGCACAAGAGGGAAATAGAGGTCAGCAAGGATGCACTCTGAAACTCAAGCTGCTTTGTATTCTCTGATTAAAATACTATACACTCAATGTACAGTAAGTCGCCTCAGGTGCTCTCGGCTACTTCATAGAAGGAAGTCTGCATACATGTGTGGTTCACCTTAAGAGTAGACAGGACTGAGTGCACCACTCTGCTCTTGAGTGAAGTCCCAGTGAGATCTAGTTATTGATCTGTTTGTGAGTGACCTTCAGATGCAATGCCACTGGCGACTGCTGCTGAAGGATGAGGGAGAAAGAGAGCTTATTTTGTAAAGTCCAACCCAAAAACAGAGCCACACATGCCCTTCATCTAAGTAAGCTTTGGAATGATTTGGTTTTAGGTAGGCTGTAGATAATGAAAATCAGAACAATTGTAGCCTAAATCAAATCAGACGTGCAGATCCGGATTGCAATACAATCTCATATAGGCTATTTGTTGATCTTGATGGTTGCTCTTTGTTTTCAAATGAATCCTGAACATAGGTAGGCTAGTTTGTGAAGTTGCCCCTAAAGCTTGCGAATGTTCAAACATTCAGCAACACTTCCTTGTGACAATGAGTTTCCATCGTTCTGGCCTCAGAAAAGGTCAAACATATCTCAAAGGACGATATATTTAGGTTCATAATCGTATGAAGTAGGCCATTGTTCCCTTTAAAACACTATAATCTCCTGACTGAAAAAACCTACCATTGTGAATGTTTTCTTTTACCCTCAAACAGCTCGCAAGGAACTAAAGAGAGAAGAAGGAAGGTTTGGGTTGCCAAATCAGCAGTCAACCATTAGTGCATTAACTGTCACTTTCCAAAAGCTCCCGGCTGTCAAAAGGTCTCCTAGCAACAGGCCAGCGCCTCAGTCCATAAACTATGGGGACGGAGCCACCTCCTCCGTACTAGCAGAATAATCCTGTTGCATCCATCACAGTGCGCACTCAGATAATCCACTCCTAATTCAATTTAGAGCTATTTACGGTTTTGCACGAATTTGCCGCATTTACCTCTCCTTTCTCAATTTGTAACAGGCTCACGCACCTCATATGAATGTGTTGTAAATCGGTCCCGTCCTCACTTGCGGCGTCTTCGTTACAATTATCATTTGATGTCCGAGGAGGGTGTCTAATAGTCTACATCGGCGACGAGAGAAGAGGAGCGCCACAGCAGACAGATGCGCTCAGTTCTCGCGGACACTTTGTTGGTCACAGTAGCACCTAAATTGTTACATTCTAACCCCGCCTCTCCACCGCGGTCACATGAATGCATGAATGTGGACATAGAGGGGATACAGCGCCTCCATGTGGATAATTGGGAAACGGCATACTATGTGAAAAACGCCTGTAGAAACACCAGGGGTCCTCATAGTTGTAAAAGGATGTCCAGAAAAGAGACCCAGTCTGCCTAACCGGTATTTAACATCGTGCTATAGGCCTACGTGATGACTGACACAATAAAACTCAAGTATGAATATCATTGGGTTTCTTCATTTAGGCATTTTTTAATAGGTTTGTCTCCCTTAAAGTGATAGAATATGCAGGCTAGATAAATTACTCCACACGTATCCGCTCATCTTTTCATGGAGAAAAAAAAATAGCCTGCACGCAATGTAAAAAAAGAAGTTTATTTTCATCTGCCCTAGCCTAGACTGTTTTGGGCATCTGCCCCATAGTCTCATGCTGCATTTAAGTACTCACCGTCACTATAGTCAGTACATATAGTTGACACTATTCTAACTTCCAAAGTGTGCAAGGTACATTAAACACAACTTAACATTCACAACATATTCATCAATTTCTACCAGAGCTGGGGTTTTTTTTGTGTGTGTAAAACATCATGGCTCACTGCCGTTCATGAATTACAGAATTTCCAATTGCACTTGAAGGCATCTTCACTACACAGCAGCCAGTCAGGCTGGAAAAGGCGAAGGAACTGTGTTGAGTTTATCGCAGGAAACACGCTTCCAAATTCCCTACGGAAACATGGAGGGTCGTTTGTCCTTGTAGTCCACTGTTACACAAACACCTTGGAAGTTAGGGTAAGTGTTTGTGTTTCGTATTTTACCCTTAAAGTTGTTCGTTTAACTTTCCTTACCGAAGTTGTTCCGGGCCCCCGTCCCATGGCAGTGACCAAAGCAGGGATATTTACTGCACTCCCTCCCCGCATTTGGCAACTAATTTACGGTAAAACGGCATTGCTGCCTTCAGATTGACGCACTATTATTAGAAGTTAGCATTATCGGGAATGCCGACGACAAATACTAGGTCTTCGACACGCATAGAAATGTATTTAATGTTCCAATACATGTTAATGTCTGTTTGCTACATGGAAATTGTTGATGGTTCATGTCAATAATTAGCTTGTGTTTTTAAATCATTGCTTAAATGCTAACCCAAAAGTTAACGCTAATAATCAACATATATGACTCCCTTGTTACTATACCATTGTTGATGTTTAGCTGCAGCTGTAGGAACTCTAGTCACAGGCCCAAAGCTACACTTTAGTTGAAGGTTGTTACTTGAGGTACTATAAACATTGATGTGGTAAAGTTAGGTGAACTCTTACCACTCAAACAAAAATAAACATAGTAGCCTTCAGTATTATCTTTAGGAAGTCAAACAACATTATGTGCAAATCCTTTTGCTCTTATAAGATTAAGTTCTTATGTAAAAGCCTCAAGTACTGCTTTTTTATACACACATATGTTAGTATACTGAAAATGACAGCTAATGTCATAAATTAGTCCTGCACTTCTGATACTTGCATGTACAGTATATTCATAGGGTTAGTATCATGTCTGGTGTGCAATGAGTGCATTAGAAACTGTGACAATTTTATGTGCATCTGCAAGCTCAGACTCATTCTACTGAAACATCCTGGCTCTTTAGCATTCTCCACCCTCTGTAATACATACACTTCAAGTCTGTACTAGGATTCTTTGAATGTTGGTCTCTTAATTTTGTTATACTGATACAAAACAGTACCTCTCAACTGAATTCCTGAGACCTCTAAGGAAGTGTAGAGGTGCCAAGAATAACTTCATCAGAATAACTATCAATTTGATTAGCTTAAATCTACCTTCCAGATGTCATACAAATAGGGTTGTAATTCATTGCTTTGATGTCAGGGCTTCAGTCTGCATTTGCTTTGCAATTTTGTTTTAAATACAGTAACAACTACCTATGTAAGAATTCCTCAGGTGGAAAATTGCAATTAATGAAATAGGAGTTGTTGTAAGGCAGAAAGAATAAACCTATTTGAATTTGAATTCTTTATTCACAGAGCTGTGGGTTTCCTATTCTTCCTGATGAATGATGGGAAAATTCTACCTTCTCCAGTGCCCAATCGGTTTACTAAGATGACCCCAGGAGAAATGAACTGTAGATGACATTGTGAGCTCGGGGAATTCAAAGCTTTGGCCAAAATATCCACACAGTGAGCCAAAAAGAAACCTGTTCTACTTGGATTCACTCACGCACATTCCTTCCCAATCAGCCGCTGCAATGTTGATGCCAGGACCACTGTGGGCCTGCCTGACTTTGATATGGGCAGGAAGCTCCAGTGCCCACAGCTTGTTTACCTGTGAGCCCATCAACGTGTTTCGATGCCTGGGGATGCCCTACAACATGACCTTCTTTCCCAACATGATGGAGCACTACGACCAGGATATGGCAGCCAGTAAGATGGAGGTGAGCTCTCATAATGATATAGACATTAAATCAATATCCTTTTAACTTGCAAATATTGCTCTTGCTGGGCTTTTTTTTAAACAGATGAATCAGTCAGTAAAATATGAAGCAACTTTTTCAACGCTTTTCCTTTTTTTAGGTATAACTTATTTATTAGGCTTTATGTGTGAAAGCTCAATTTCTGCCTTTTAACTGTGGTGTTAGGCAATACAAGCGATTCTGTGGGTTAGAACAGTTCATGGCTATATACCAAGCCTTGCTAAACATGGTTAAAACCCACATATCTTTAAGTTCTAATGGTTGTCCCAACATTTTGCATTGAGCTTAAATGCTGAACTGGAAAGAAGCTGTAAAGATGTCCTATAGGAACGCTCATTCGTGGAAGATCATTTTCATCAGGGATGTCGCAGCTGCTTGTCCTTCTAAAAAACTCTCATAAATCTGGGTTTCCTTGGAGATTTTTAATCATATTGTCCTAGGAAAAAAAATCTCTGATTTTAAGTTAAAATAGTTATTCAGGTCACATTTGAAGATGATGATTATCATCCCAAAATAATTGCTTTGATAAGTACTGTGTTAGTGGCTCCAGTTCATTCATTTCATTGTCTTCTGAAGAGCTATTTGATTGAACTATAATAACGTTGTGATGGTCATCATCAACATGCACAATGTTAAAAACAATGTTGTCTTACCTCTATATCTTGTCTGAAAATATATATGGATATATCTAAAAAGTAAAATGAATGTCGTGAGTCGTGACCAAGAAGTAACACCTATTAGCTTGAACTTTAACTGACTGCAAACATGATGAGTTCATATTGATTATAGCGGTTCATATTGATTATAGCAAGGAGGCAAAAGTCTTCATTTGCTTCTGACATGCAGCCCTACACTGCCTGTTAAAAAGGAGGAAATATCTTGTATCAATGTTCCAGTCAGTGATTCACCACCAAAGTTGATAGCACATCTTCTTGCAATGGCAGCACATAGACGTCACTCAACAGCTGTAATGGGATGCCCACCATAAACATTTACATTTAGACACTGTTTTAACTAATAAATATAAAATGATGTTTTAACCTCTGTAAAAATGCTCTAAAACAATGCACACCATCATTGTAATGTCTACTTTCTTACAAAAAACAAATGTAGGAGAATTCATGTTTCAGCATTTAGCAATGCTTACAGGTTACATCAAATCTTATTTCAGTAACAATCTTTCCAGATATGACTTTTGACATTACGCTTGTTTTTCAAAATGCATTTCGACAAATGTTTGTCTTGTGTCCCTTCTCAGCAGGGAACTCGGGTTCTCTAGTTTTTGAAATATGTCTTGGCATTCCTGAAAGCCAGGGTTTGGGTTACACACATTTGGTGTCAGGGCATTGAGAATGAACAGTGATGTGTTGAGGGAGTCTTTTGTGTGGCATCTGGCAAAGGTAGCAGGCTTGCAGGTATCAGCCTTTCATTTCACAGCAAACTTTGCCACAGGCAACTTCATCGACTTTGTTGTGAAGGGCCTTTGATTTCTGGAGGAAGGGGGAGGACACACCTAGTCTCACGCAAAGTCACCCAGCATACCACAATGAGAGTATTCTCTGTTAATCACTCACTCATTGTCCCCCCTGTACACTGTCTTACCTCCTCGGTGCTGTCTCCCAGGTGACAGGATTACGCTCTCTGGCCTGTACTCAACATCACATAGCTGTCTTTGAAAGTGTGCTATTGTTTATCTAAAAGCCATGATGCTGTATTCAAGCAGACATTTTCTAGCATGGGCTCAGTCAGGCCGATCAGTAGGATTTTCCGGAGGAGGGCTAACCTTTTTCCGCCCTTGTTCCCAGATTCCACAAGTATGCCAGCTTTTGAAAAAGAGAGGTTTGAAGTGATAGAATACAAAGAGACTGCAAAGACCTTTTGGTGTAGTGCAATGGACAGAGAACATTTGAAGTCATAACGTTTTGGTAAAAGTTTATAAATTATATTCTGACCTTTTATTTTTTATTCATTGAAGAACTTTGCCAGTTATGATACTCTGCAGAGGATTTTACTCCTAGGAGCAAATCAGCTAAACACGATAAACCATGATCCTGGTTGAAATTTTTAAATCCAGGGCAGTTTTTACAGTAACTCTAGCATAAGGCGGATAAAGGTCAGATTGTTGAGTAATGGGGAGCTCATTGAGAAGGAGTCCAGGACCTCCAGAGGAGAGAAACAAGGACGCTTACTGTCAACCCAGGCCCAAGAGACACGGGCCTACTGCCAGAAAGGAAAAAAAAAGAGGAGAGGAAAACTTTGAATAGTGGACTGTGTTGTAGTGTGTGTGTGTGTGGGGGTGTTTTGTCTATAAATATTTGCAGAAAAGACTGACAGGAATCTATTTGTTTTAGTATGATTACAGTCTATGCAGTTTAAACAAAGACTCCCAAGACTCCTGAAATGTTACACATTGTGTTATTGTAGTTCAGAGTGAAACACATCCTGAGTAAGTGGAAGCAGTTAGATCTTGATATTTTTACCTGGAATGAAGTTGTATATCGTGTTAGCTGTGTATAATGTCATTGATATATCTAGACATGTTGTGCTGTTGTCAAATTTGTAGTTATAAAAAACTATCAACAACTTTGTGCATTCCAGCCTTACTGGCCTGTCGACTGTGCATTCATTTCCCGCCACCTACACCACACCCCCACCCCCCCGCCTCTCCGTCCTGAAGCCCTTCACCGGTGTGTTGAAACGGAAGGCCGTGATTCCCAGCTGTTGAATGGACCTCTTTGTGTGGCTCCATAGATCTCTGCAGAATAACAAAAATAAGTTAATACTTTATAAGGGCAGTGATTGCCATTGTTTTTGATTTGTTACCCCTTACCAAGAAGCATTACAACACATTGTATATCTATCATTACCAGGTCAACCTAAGTCTTTCTGTTATACACTGCAGGTATCAGAGGTTAACATGAACACTTTCAAAAGATGAAGCAAAACATGTTTTCACATTATGCAGAACTGAAAATTTCAGGAAAGGCTGGAATTTCCCAAAGTTGTTATTCAAATATGTCTCTCACAGCGTGAAGTTCTCCCTGTTGGACAGGAGGGGGGAGGGGTCTCAGGAGGCAGGGTATGACTCAAAAAGAGGCTGCAGTCATAATGTTTCAAGATATCACCCTGACTTCACACAGAAATGTTACAGGAAAAAGTCCTGGTGAAGTAGGGGTGTATGTGTATGTCTGAATACAGCAGAAGATGGAATAATAATAAAAAAGATTTAAGATTTGTGTTTGTTACATGCTGGGCAGTGAAATGCAGTGATTGTTCTGCAAGGCCATGCAGTAATTCTTCAGCATCACTGTACAGCCTGTCAAGTACTGATATATGTAGTACTAACATCTGTCTATCATTTTACTACCATCCCTCTCAGAACATCATATTTTAAGTGATTTATGCCCATAGGGTTGCCAATGCAATTTAAATAGGAAAAAGTCAGTGTTTTTCAAATGTAGCATCTCCAGCTGTATTTTCATCATCTAGCATATTGCTACTGTCAGCTCCAAATGATCAATTATTTGCAGGTGAAAACCAATGTTATTATATCTCTTTTCTACCATGGACTGTTGGACTGAGTCAGAACATTTTGAGCAAGTCCATTTTGAACTTGTTTTTAGAAAAGGTTCAAGCATGCAATTTCAAACAGCCTCTCATTTTTTCTATTTTGATGTAACATTTCTCTCCAGCCATTCATGCCCCTGGCAAACCTGCGCTGCTCTCCAGATGTCCATCACTTCCTTTGCCAAGCATTTATCCCACAATGCACCGAGGAGAACCAGGTGATCAGCCCATGCAGAGAGCAGTGCGAGACCGTTCTCTCCGACTGCGAGGAGAATATACGAATCTTTGGTATCACCTGGCCTCCTGAGCTACAGTGTGACAAGTAAGAAAATAGCCGTTACAGAAAATCGACCGAAGCAACACCTCTGGTTCTTGATAAGTCGAATACAGAATTTGATTTTTGTTTCACCAGGTTGGACCCATGTGGCTTTCCAGATGATTTGGAACTTACTGCAACCACCCCGATGAGCTCCTCATCAGCTAAGAGGGACCTTGGCTTCTGGTGTCCACTGCAGCTGAAGACCAAGCCGGGCCATGGATCATCGTTCCTGGGTGCCCAGGACTGTTCTCCACCCTGCTCCAACATGTACTTTAAACCCCATGACATTGAATTTGCAAAGAGCTTCATCGGCGTTTGCTCCATCATCTGCTTGGGCGCCACCCTCTTCACTTTCCTCACTTTCCTTATTGATGTTAAACGATTCCGCTACCCAGAGCGCCCAATAATCTTTTATGCTGTCTGCTACAGCTTTGTTTCCCTCATATACTTCATTGGTTTCCTGCTTGGGAACAATGCAGCCTGCACCAAAGCAGCACACCCTAGTGGAGTGGATACAGTAGTGCTGGGCTCTCAGAGCAGAGGCTGCACTCTGCTTTTTATGCTGCTCTACTTCTTCTCCATTGCTGGAATAGTCTGGTGGGTAATACTCACCATCACGTGGTTCCTAGCAGCCGGACCCAAGTGGAGCTGTGAGGCCATCGAGAAGAAAGCGGTAATGTTTTGAAGATTTGAAGAACCATAGGTTGTTTGTAAGAGGCAGAGATAGAAAGAGAAAAATGTAAAGATATGTAAAATATACATATCTCTATATTTATAAAAAGTGCAAAATGCAAGCTTTAGCAAGGAAATATGGAACAATGGCAGATATATTTGGAAAATCTGAATCGAGGTTTCCTCTGTCTTTAGGTGTGGTTCCACTCTGCTGCCTGGGGGATTCCTGGAGCGCTAACTGTCATGCTGCTGGCTATGAACAAGGTTGAAGGGGACAACATCAGTGGAGTCTGCTTTGTGGGGCTCTATGATCTGGATGCTTTGCGCTACTTTGTTCTGGCTCCTCTGTCTGTGGGCGTCGTAGTCGGCCTCTCTCTCATCCTGGCAGGCATCGTTTCCCTAAACAACGTCCGCCAGGTCATCCAGCATGATGAGCGCAACCAAGAGAAGCTGAAGAAGTTCATGATCCGAATTGGCATATTCAGCTGCCTCTACCTGGTACCACTGGTTACGCTGTTAGCCTGCTACACCTATGAGCAGAGTCACCGCAGCATCTGGGAGAATACCTGGATCAACGACCGCTGTCAGGAGTACAGCATCCCCTGCTCCTATAAGGTAGCTGTGGCTCATTCATTTTCTGAAGGTGATTTGGTTATGGACAAGTAAAGATCAAAGTATTCATAGGAAAAGGTCCTCTATTTTTTTAAGGTTTGTTTTTGAACTTTTTATGCCTTTATTGCGAGATAGGACAGTGGATAGAGTCAGAAATCGTGGAGAGAGAGAGTGGGGAATGACATGCAGGAAAGGAGCCACAAGGTCGGATTTGAACCGGGGCTGCCTGCCTTTGAGGACTTTCGCCTCTGTACATTAGGGGGCGCAATTAACCACAGGCTACTGGCACCCCCCTACTATCTTCTTTGTTGTGTTTCTTTACTTGATTGGTGCAGTTAAGATAAATTCAGCGTGTTTTTATGGTTAACTAATAGAGAACATTGTGTTAATGTTAGAGTTTGCATTTTTGTGTATGTCCCAGCTTGGTCATTTGTTAAATGTGAGAATCTGAAGCTTAAAGTGCTAAAGCATCATTTTTTCTCATCCATTTTTTAGTTTGCACACATCAACTAACAAAAAGTCTATCTTGATTTGCACATGTCTCTATGTTTTAGACAACAGAGCTTGAACGTCCTGACCTCTCCCTGTTCCTGGTGAAATACCTCATGACACTGGTGGTTGGAATATCTGCGGTGTTCTGGGTCAGCAGCAAAAAGACCTGCTCTGAGTGGGCTTACTTCTTTAACAGGACCCGAAAGAGAGAGTAAGACCGTATCCCCTATCCTGTAACATGTTCACATTCAGGTCACACGAGAAATAAAAGAGTGTGACTATACTCTCATGTTTTCTGACCAACAGTCCTATCAGTGAGAGCAGAAGGGTGCTCCAGGAGTCCTGCGAGTTCTTCCTCAAGCACAACAGCCGCGTCCAGCACAAGAAGAAACACTACAAGCCAAGCTCCCACAAGCTGAAGGTTATCTCTAAGTCAATGGGCACGAGCACTGGTGCTGCACCCACCAATGTTTCCACTGCCCCTGCCACAACCAATCAAGGAACCTCTGTGCTGGGCAATCACGACCCTCATATGCAAGGCTCTCTGTCTGAGGCCTTAAACAGGGAGCACCTAGACAGGGGCACCCCCAGCAGGAGCTCCAGGAGGGGGGAAAGGGGGAGAGACCGAGAGAGAGACAGGGAGAGGGGAGAGAGACGTAGCAAAGGGGGGAGCTCCAGTAAGATCAGCAGCCGCTCAGAGAGCATACACAGAGTCCCAGATGGAAGGTGAGTGAGACTGGTGTGAAATATGTTAGCTTGAATTCTTGTGTGCTTTATATTATTTATTTCTTTACAGCACAGATGCAAGACTCAAATTAAGTGTGGTATTTTACATGTTTTACAGACATAAAACTAAAACAAATCTGCTTGTGTTGTAACCACTGGTAATTTCTTGTGTGCCATGGCTGGTTAGGATGACACCAAGGAACGAGCTGTCAGAGGTCAGGCAGATCCCAAGTGTACCACAGCATCCAGCTTTAAACCTATCACAGAGCAGTGGCATCCAGGACACCACTCACCAGACAGTGCATCAGGCACCAGAGGAGAGCAAGGCGGAAAAGGACAGCAGCTGCAGAGACTTCTGAGCCCCAAAATGTGTCAGGGCATTCATCCATCCATCCTTGAAACCACTCAGACAACAGTCACAAATGATGCTGGATCATTTGTCTGTTTCAAAGAAAATACACATTAGTGTCATACATCATTAAAGCTCCACACATTAAATCATGATTATTGGTTAGATTATGGTCACTGAATGCTCAGCCAGCAGAATGGCATACCCTCGGGTATTTTAATTGTGGTATTTCTACAACAGAAGCTGTTGGTGTTAGACAGTCATGAGATGATCATTAAGTTAAGCAGTTTTCAGTTTTACTGAGCTTTTTTTAAATTAATTATACACTATCTGAATGTTGCATTACAGCTGTGTACACACCTGTACATCTGTCAGCTGTCATTTTCATTTGAAGCATGCATTACAAACTTTTGGACTACTGTTTTGTAGATTTGTAGCTCAATGGCATAGGATGCATACTTGTAAACATGCCTTATTTATGTAAATGTTCTATAATTGTTTTTTGTATCATTTTTTAGAACTTAAATCTTACACTGGACTGAGTTATATCACGCAAGGTCAAGATATTACCAAACATTCAACTTAAGGAAAGTCTTCACTTGTGGTCATTGTTAGTTTTTTTGAATGTCTTAATGTTAAAACTGGAGAGGTGGTTTGTCTTTAAACCTCATGTTGCTACTTTACTCATCCTTTGCATAAAGGACATACTCTTACACTTGATATAGTTTTGTTTGTAGACAATGTTGAATTTGTGTTTTTTGTTTGCTTTCAAGAACAGAACTTGCACTTGTTCAGGTGGACATTTGTGCAGAGGTCTCTTAAAGAAGTGTCTTTTGAATTAGGATAGCTTTATACACTTTCTTTTACAAGAATGTGCCTTCCCTAGAGTAGTTCTTCCTTTTCCAAGAACTTCAAAGAACCTACATATGTTTTGCATGTGATGTCAAGCTGTCTTCTCTGTGTACATTTCTATGAATTTTAGTTAAATTAAGAGCTACAATCAAAATGGCTTTACACCATTTATCATTAGAAGCACAAACATATAGTCAGTATAAAAAGTCATGAACACAAAATACATGTTAGACTTTGTTCAGGGCTTATTTCGAACACATTTTTCTTCAAATACTTCCAGAACAACTTGTGGGATTTCTTTAACAGCCCTTATGCTGCATTGTCTGTTCTGCTGTTGAAGGACTTTCTGTCCTCTCTAGTATCTTACCCTTTTGTGTTTGTGATCACAACACTATTCTAGTGACACTGCAGAGGAATTCCTGTCTGTTTGTTATTAGATGTATATATATTCTTATTCTGCATACAGTATGTGGCCTTTTTTGTATTTAGACTTAGTTAAGTTCTCCAGATTCTCTATACGATTTTCATATGTTTTTAATGTCTTTTATATTGCTGCCTTTCCTGTCAGCTCAGTTTTGTATCAATCCAACTGAATTTTGAATAAAAAAACTATTGAATAATAAAATTGTTTGAGTCGTTAACTAACACTTTATGTTAAGCCAAAGAAAACACTCAATCTTGCAAAAACATTGAAAAAGGACAATATGTTGCACACTTGCACCCATTTGTTGCCCACATGTTCATCGTTAAGGATGCTCTGAGACGTTTTTTTTTTCCTCCTTAAAATCCGTTTCTGGAAGTTGACTAGCTCCTTTCTTCCTGCCCTGCCCTCCTCTGCACGAGAGCTGTCTGGAGTTGGAGCCAAACTGTTGCTTCAGACCTCAGAAGGAGCTCCCAGTTGTCGATTGCCTTTGTTACGATGTCTCCTCTTGTTGCCAGCCTGCTGCTCCTTATCTGCTTGGCGTTGCCTCTGTATGGCGTGGAAAAGGTGAGAAATAGAGGATACCGAAAGGATCCAGACGCTGACAAGGTAAGAGAGACAGTCAGCTGAGATAACGTTAACAAGGAAAGACGTGCGCTTTGAACAGTTTTTTGCGCTTTCTAAAACGAGAAGCCACCGACACACGGGCTTTCACGAAAATAAAATTATGTTTTCAATTGTCTTTTTTTTGTCACATAGCACTTGTTATTTTTCCTTAATGCAGCTGTATTAACATTTGCATGTTATATTCTCAAACTCATCCCTTGATTTTTCTGGCATGAATTGCTGTTTGCTGTTTTAAACAACGAATCTTCTAGGAAAGAGAAGTAATATTATGATGATCATATTCATGATCTACATGCTGGCTTGTTGTAACCTAACGAGTGGTTATGAGAAACAGAAGTTTTTTTTTCTGTAGGCCTACAGATGGTTCTCTGTGATTCCAGGTTTTGCAGCTCTCAAACAGCCTGAGTGGACAGAGAGAAACCCCCTAAGGAAGTGGGGGTCTGGCTCATGCTGTCTTTGTCTTTTTTGTATTATGTATTTTGTTAACCTTCCAGTTTGAAGAAGTTATGATTGACTCCGGTTGGCATGGAAATTGTAAATGACATTATAAGGTTGTAACATAGTATAATATTTTCGAAAATTCAGAAAAAATAAGGTTTAACCATTGAAGTTAACAGCAATGATTCAAAACACTATCGTTGTGTTAAATTACATAACGCTGCATGCTGTAGGTGGAGTAGGCCTAAGGGAACAAAGTCGGCACACATTCCCCTCCTTAATCTCTTGGATTCAAATGAATGTGAAAGTGTTGTTTATGTTGCTAGGACTCTGAGGACCTTCCATAGGGATCCATTGGCGTCTAACTACACCCCCCCCCCCCCCCCCCCCCCACCCCCCCCCCCCCCACCCCCCCCCCCCCCCCCCCCCCCCCCCCCCCCCCCCCCCCCCCCCCCCCCCCCCCCCCCCCCCCCCCCACCACCCCCCCCCCCCCCCCCCCCCCCCCCCCCCCCCCCCCCCCCCCCCCCCACCACCTTTTTTTTTTTTTTAATATATTTTGACAACTATAGAGCTCAACTCTCCATAATCCCTCAGAGCACAAAGAGCATTGCAGAAGTGTATAATGGTAATGCATGTCATGTTAACATCTGTATCTAGTGTACTGGAAATGATGCAGAAAAGCGAAACTGCACTTCACACTCTGAAGAAAGAGGATCATCTTATTCGAAACAAAGGGTAGGCTTGATCATAAAATCCTATGTGCAAAATCTCTAGATCCTCTGAAATGAGCAACTCTCAAAGCCAAGCATTAAACCCACACTCTGCATGCTCCAGGAGAGCTGCAGTCCTGCTTCGGTGCTGACAAATGCATGAAGAGCTACTAATTCCTCAGCAGTTTGTGGCAAATGCAGCCTTTAAGCTTCAGTTACAGTAACCGACTGTGTTTTTCTACTAGTCAGAAGGGCTGGATTTTAATTCATGGTGGCAGTTTTTTTCCACTATAGAAACAGCAGACTGGTAGCAAATGTAAAATTCAGCTGTGCAGCTGAGTTCACAGAGAGTCATTAGCTTGCTTTGAAATGTCTCCAAAAATCCAACCCATAATAAAATACTGAGATGTTTTCTTACTAAATATCAACCAAAGGGATTCAGCTGAATTTTCTCTAGGCTAAGGTGCATGAAAGACTTGGCCGATTTTTCTTGATGACAAATTCCAGGTCTATTATAGCACATGCACCAACCCTCAATCCATTGGTTTTATCACAGACTTCCCAGTTTCCTATAGAGACAATGATCTCACATCTGAGGTTGCTCCAGCATTTCAGCCACTTAATGACTAAAACAGGCTCTCAACCATCTGTCGCAATAACCAGCCGCTATGAGATTACTTTAATTCTCCCTATATTTAAGACTAGTCTGAAGTTAGAGTTTCAGACTTTATGGACTCAAGTTCAGACAAGATGTTGAAACTGGATTCAAAGCTCTTTGTTTCTTCTCTTGCATGGGGACTTTTTCTTGTCTTAATACCCTTTGGCCATGTGCCCTATAACTGCTCCCCAGCTGCCTGCTGAGCAAGGGGGAAGCAAAGAAAAAAACAGATTAAAATCCTTTGGCATCATTGTTTGCTTAAGGGCAGGAAATAACTTTAAGTGTCAGTTTATGTCTGTATTGTATTCAGGGAATAAGTACAATATGACAACTACAAATCGAAATACATCTTTAACTAAAATAGTTTAAACAGCTTAACTACACACTAATCTTTGTTTTCAAAGAAAAGAATACACAAAGTTATCTTGGATCTCCATTGTTTCTATCTCTGTATGTGGTAGGAAAGTTTTGGCAAGCTCCCCCGTCTCTATGTGTTTTCTGTGAGTCAGCTTGTGAAAGACCTGTTTAAACATAGTAGAAGATTCAGCTGGACAATGAATCACACGGAGGGATGTGTGACCAGACTCCCACTAATTTAGGTTGTCACCAAGCTTTCAGTTCCTCATTAACACACAATCTTTCATTCACTTCATGGGTGCATGGTTGCTGACTCTGTCGCTTTTCCTTGGTTTGAATCCCAGCTGTATTTGCGCTTATTTCAGCCTAGTGGTGCTGTAATTGTTTACATGACTGGTTAATGGGGTGTAATCTGGCAGCCTTCAGGTGTTAGTGGTGCATGCAGCCCAAACTGGGACTTATCCCAACAGAAAGAGGGAGAAAATCCTACAAAATACTTTTCTACTTTTAATATTTACTTTCATCCCTGTTTTTCAGTTTGGCAGTTGCATGCAGGGTCCAGCAGGCACCACTGGCAGAGAGGGTAATCCAGGGACCAATGGCATCCCAGGTACGCCAGGCATACCTGGTCGTGATGGGCTCAAAGGAGAGAAAGGAGAGTGTATTAACGAGATCTTTGAGGAGCCCTGGAGGCCCAACTACAAGCAGTGTGCCTGGAACTCTCTGAATTATGGAATCGACCTGGGTAAAGTAGCTGTAAGTATCTTGATACAGTGTATGAGTTTTCTGAAGATTGTGGCTGTCAATAGGATGCAAAATACAAATTGAAGCACGGAAGTGGCAACATTTCTCAATGGTGTGTTGCAGGACTGTACATTCACTAAGCTGCGTTCAGACAGCGCCCTAAGAGTCCTCTTCAGTGGTTCCCTCAGACTGAAGTGTAAAAATGCATGCTGCCAGAGGTGGTACTTTACCTTCAATGGAGCAGAATGCACAGGACCCCTGCCCATAGAGTCAATCATCTACTTAGACCAAGGAAGTCCTGAGCTCAACTCAACCATCAACATCCATAGAACATCCTCAGGTATGAATGTAGTCAGAAGCTTTGTTGTTCAAAAGTTAAAGTGTACCAACAATTTACCCTAGTGCTACATAAAGTTATAACAAGCAGCATTATTTAAACATTTTAGGCAATATGGTATTTGCTTTATAGCTGAGAGAAATATGTTACTTTAGCAATTTGTATTTAGACTACAACACATGTGAAGTTAACCTTGCTTTATCCAAAAGTTAAAAAAAACAGCTTAACAGCATCTCTTAAACTTATTAAGTACGTTTTTGTTCCCTATAACTTGTTTAATAAGTCAGTTTTATAACTTAAAAGTGATAACTGCTAGTTTCACAGGTGGTTATGTGCCGGACTGTTTAATCCAGAAGCAGTGACAACCTATTTTAAAACAAAGTAAAACTCTTCCAACCGAGAAGAAAGTCCATGTTAGGGTGTAGGCAGATTTGATTTTCCCTCAAATCCATTTGCCTTCTTCTATTTTCTCTCCAGTTGAAGGGCTGTGCGAGGGCATCAAAGCAGGCTTGGTGGACGTCGCTGTGTGGGTGGGAACCTGTGCTGACTACCCCAGAGGTGACGCATCTACAGGGTGGAATTCAGTATCCAGAATTATCATTGAGGAACTGCCCAAATAAAATAAAGCATGTTCCAAGCAAGGGAGGGAAAAGTCTTGGTGGTATAACAGTATGTTATCTGGCTCTCCAAAACGATCAGGTATGGTTAGCTGAGGCGTCACAGCATCACTGATGGTAACTTGAATGTTTTATTGTTTTGTTTAAATACTATAATAGTTGTCAGGCCTATAAACAAGATTACTGTGTCATTCTGTCTACCAGAAATAAACGTTGTACTGTAGCTTCTCTGCTTGTGGGTGCTATTGGTGCACAGTCACCAATTAAAATACGTGACATGACACTGACAATATTTCAACTCTGTCCTCATATGACCTGTTTGTATTCATAATTATTGTCAATAAAGTCATCTTTATTAAAGATTGTACCTCAAACTACCTTTCTTCTTGTTTAGAAGCTTTGAAATACGATGCACTGGATTCAATGTAGTCACAAATAATACATTGAATGTATTTCATGAGACAAACATTGACAATACAGATAAAGCAGTTTGAACTTTAAAATAAATCTTTGTTAAGCAATGCACTTACAGTGGAAATATTGAAAATCTAAACTAAAGTATAACTTGAGAAAAATGTACTGGCGTGTTTGGCAAAAAAAGGTCTTCATTGCTGTTGCCTGTTTACAAAAAGAAATAAATAATTTAAAAGGAGAAAAACGAATACAATGAATACATGCAAATGGAAACCTGAGAAGATATCTTACGGCTGTTGATAATCTGTTTTTCATATTTTAGCATGTCTCCTTTCTGCTGCTAGAAAACATTTAATGTAAACAATTGTGATGAAACATTTATCAACCTCCACTGACTGAGCATGAAATGCTGATCCATGCTTCACAAAAAAAAAAGACTGACATCATGGCAGCATGTCCTTTGGCGTCCATTAAAACATACTTTCTCCCAGAAGTCAAAAGTGTTTGTAAAGCCTCTGAATCAGAGACAAATTTCATCTCAGGCACGATTCCATTTCACTTAAATAGTTTGTGTTCACATAAAAATTCCACCGTTGATTCTGTTGCTCAGTCTTCCAACTTTCTCATTCATTGTCAGTGCAAAAGAATGCTTCACACACCAGCACATGCACATACAGCACTGAGAATTCAGCTTCATTGTGATGGTAAGGCTGTCAGTGTGAGTGTTTGCAGCAGGGGCCCGTGCCACACTTTTAGGCCTCATTTATTTTGTTCCAGAAGGAGACGAGACACATTTTCATAAACCACAAATGTGATACAGCAAGCGGGTGTGACACGAATCAAGTTTGGGATGATGCCTTTATAGAAACCAATGGCGCCTTCATTCCTGCAGGGACGGGGAAAAAAATGACCATGACTTAAAAAGGACACAAATTATTTTAACAGACATATAACAGACTGGACTAGTATCATACCTCCATGTCCGCCCGATTACATCAATAACTCCATTGTATCTATTGTGCTGGTCTTGCAGGCGAGCTCGCACAACCTGATATGGGTACGTCGTGGCCACAGCAAATATTTTGGATAATGCTGCCATTGTGATATATTCCAAAGCATTCTGTGTACATAGATAAACAGTTGGAGTGGGGGTGGGGGAGAGAAAAGGGAGCAGAGTGGGAAAACGGATGAGTCACTTTTCAGCTACTTATCTAAGGGCTCACTCTTATTAAACTGCAAAGTTCCAAGCTTTAGGTCTGAGTTTTATTTAACACTAAACATATTTCCACACTGTTTGTGGCTCATGGGGTTAATGACTCACCAGCTTTGCATCTGAAGGCACTTTCCTGTATTTGTTGTAGTCTCTCTTTAACTCTTCGTAGGCCATGAACTGCAATGCTCCATGGGATGTGCCAAACAGACCAGGAACATAACCCTTTAACAAGAAGAGCTTTTTAAGTCTATGTTTCAGTTAACACTCAGATACACATGGTATGTGTTATCTATAAGTTTTCCACTAAACTGTGTATGTAGCTATCTGCCTTATCCAAAACTTTGATTCATGTTTTCCAAAAGTTATATGCAAGTTAATAGCCAGGCATGCTTACACAATTGCCTTGAAAAGAAAAAGCTAAATAATGCTTTAAAATTCTGAATGTGTTTACAGTGTTTTCTGAATGAACACTAAATTCTGAATGTTTTTACTATTCATAGGGTGAAGTTATCCAAAAGCAAATATGAGCTGACGATGCCCTCTAGTGGTAATTTATGAACCAACACAAAAATATGTAGTCTTATGAAATAAGAGACAATGTCTGTTGTTTTAATTCCTCCACTAAGCAGCCCTGTTGTTTGAAACTAAAACACATTTCCAAGTTAAATAAAAAAAGACACACTAAAGTCTTACCTTGTATAGTCCAGGCACTCCCTCATGGCGGTAGATCTTGACCAGAGCATCTAGCATTCCCTTGTACTGTTTACCGGATGGGTCAGCATTGTACTGCAGCACCAGCCGGGTCTTGGTCACCCAGATTGGGTTTGTTATGGTGAGTGTTATGATGCCTAGGTGAAACAGGTTGGCAACTTTGTTAGATAAATATTTGCTAACATACACAGTCAGCTCAATGGAAATGTGTGTGGCTAAAACTTCAGATCAATGCTAGGATTAAGTGATTCAGTTACCCCACAACCAAATACAAGGACAAAGTGTTTTAATTATAGCTGTCTGAGTTGAAACAGTGGTTTCAGACAAAACTGAAACTAATGCAAATGAACAGTAATATTCAATCAAAATACAAGGAAGGCAACAACTACCACTCCTCATCTCCACTCCTGTGATACGACAGTGACCTCTGTTTACTCAAATAGCTTACAAAATGCAATATTCAAACCATATACAGCACCTTATAGAACATTTCAAAACTGGCTCCTTCCCAACACTGGTCAAGTGTGCCTAATAAAAACCCTACAGACTAAGCGCTTATGAATGTTTTTCTTCTGCTGTTGACACTAGCTACAAAGCAACTAACCTAATTTCATTTTGCCAGCAGGAAGCAGATCCATGTGACCCTGTGCGAGCAGAGTGGACAGAAGGGTTATCTGCCTCCTGTCTGCTAGGGCCAGCTCGGGGCAGTTCTGTCTGACCATTTTTTTTTAGCTGTGGGCTGATAATGTGTCAGCAGAGCAACAGTGTCCAGATGCATGTAGGACTTACCTGCTTCAGCTGCAGACACCAGGTGCTCTGTGGCGCTTAATTCTGTTTGACGACCCTCCTTTGTGTAGCCTTTGATTGCATTGTAGCTGTGAGGGAAGAGAGTGTGGGATGTAGAATGTGTTTTAAAGTCAAAGCATTAAATATCAAGATACATGCATGATAAAATAGAGTGACAAGGTATTGCTTACGTACAACAAGAAGTAGAGACCCCAAGATGCTCCAGCCCCCCACACATTAGGTGTCACTCCTTGGTAGAGTCCTCTTAGTCCCTCCTGCTGCCAAACACTCTTCATACAGTGCATTATGCCACTGTACTTAGGTCTTAACACTAATCCATCACTCACTGCATTGTAAGGACAAACATGGCATTTGATTATTCATTTTACATGAATAAAAAATAAAGACATCAAACACTTCTTAATGTTATCAAGTTAAGACAAAGAAATTGCTGTATGGAACATCTACATATTTAAATGTTGATATTTAAAAGTACCAATTTTCTCACATACGTTTTGAACATATGGTCTGATTAGAAAATGAAACTAGTGATGATTCACAGCTAAATAGCTCTTAGCTGACCAGAAACTTTGGTGTTTCATGTAAATTAAATGACTTAATTAGTACAAAATGACACATTTCCGTTTAACATCATCATACTGTACCTGCAAACCTGATTTTGACCAGATCCAGAGGGTGAAGCAACAGTGTTGACACAACTCCTCCACTGAGTCCCGCGACCAGGTTTCCTATCTTCACATGGCTGAAGACCTGCTGGACATTTCCGCCTAAAGAGAGAGCAGGAGTAGGTGTGCTGGACAGTCCTGTCTCTGAAACTTTTACGGTTCCGTGATTCGGAGCAGAGCTCATGTTTATAGGTATCTGCCTCAGCTAGCTGCTGTCAGCTAGTCGTTTTTAAAACGCGAGCTCTCTGTAAGGTCAGCTAAGGCTACAAACTGACTGATGACATTTTGAAACAGGGCATACAGACGTGACTAACTTCTTGAAATCTCCTTATTTTCAATGCATCTAAACCACGCTGTTGACATGCGGTTGCAATGCATGGCTGTAGTAACATTATCCAAAATGTCAAGCAGCAGTGCAAATGCTCGACCTTGATGCTAACGTAATATTTGCACACTTAAAAGCAGTGATTCCGGCCGTAACCTTCAAAGTAAAACACTGAGACTAAATAAAGCAATTGCGCCAAAAATGCATCTTTCCTTATATAAAAGTTAGTTCTACAGATAAATGTATTCTTTTTCATCGGATCATTTTATCATAATGATGTTCAGCTACATTAGTCTATGCAAGTGTAGTTCCTCAAGAATTACACATGTTTGGAGTTGAAGACCAAATCGTCCATTTCCGGTCTTTCTGTAGCGGAATTTTGTACATTGACAGCTGTTTCGTTACGCTTATCAGTGACGTAAGCAGGAGGACTAGACATCCCACAATGCAATGCGCTGTAAACGACCCTTCTTCCTCAACACATGGCCAGTGCTTGCTGTTTTTGCTATTTTCTATTTTAATTTTTTACAACCTGCATTTTAAAGCGGTGGTCCTTTACCAAGCCCTTCAAAATGAAAGTTAAAGTCCTCTCAAGGAACCCGGATGATTATGTCCGGGAAACTAAACTGGATATTCAGCGTGGTGAGTAATAGTTAAGTTCGTAAAGGTTTACCACGGTGTGTGTTAGTTAGAATGCTAGCAACCTTTCTCTGCCAATATGATCCACGAACAGTTTATTTTCTTCATGTTGACTACTCATTTGTTTGTGAGTTCATTAAAGTCAATATCTCTATCGATAGTTGGTTTGGACACCAAATACATAGCATAAATAGGATACCTTTCAGATGTAATCATGTAAACAATTGCAACAGTTTTAGCATTAATTTTAGGCCAATGATGAGGCTGGGAATCAGCCTTCAGAAAGTGGTAAGGTTCAGAAGGCCATGCCATATAAAATGAATCAAAAATAAAATGAAAATGTTTAACACATGTTGCAAAGAAATATTTCCATGATGGCTAGTGTCAAAAACTACATGTGTGTTTGTCAATAAGTGAAATGTCCTTACAGTTCACAAAGAAGTGATTACTCTCTCTTTTTAGTCCCGAGAAACTATGATCCAGCGCTTCATCCGTTTGAGGTGAGCAGAGAGTACACCCGAGCTCTGAATGCTACCAAGCTTGACAGGGTGTTTGCAAAGCCTTTCCTGGCCTCTCTGGATGGCCACAGAGATGGTGTGAACTGCATGGCCAAGCACACCAAGAGCCTCTCCACCCTGCTGTCTGGCTCTTGCGATGGGGAGGTAATTATCTTTATATCACCTTAAACAGTAAAATATGATATAAAGGTGGATATCATCAACATGTGAACTAATGTGATGTTTTATTTGTTTGCAAGGTGAAAGTATGGAATCTGACCAAACATGAATGTGTCCGCACACTCCAAGCACATGAAGGTTTTGTCCGGGGAATGATTGTCCGCTTTTGTGGGACATCCTTCTTTACGGTGACTGCAGACCTTCACTTTCTTAGAAGAGATTTTTTAAGAAGTATTAGCATTTTAGTTAACATCTTACACAGCTTCTGATTTATGTTCCGCTTTCTGACATAAACAGGTTGGCGATGACAAAACGATCAAGCAATGGAAAATGGAGGCACCAGGTTATGGAGAGGAAGAAGAGCCACTTAATACTATCCTGGGCAAGGTAAAGTCACTGGATATTTACTGTAGTATTATTATCGGAGGTCCTGCTTTGATTTCTTACCTCTCAAGTGTCTGTTAAAAATCCAAGTTTGATTTCGCTATAAATGATTGTTGTCCCTTACAGACGGTCTTTACGGGGTTGGACCATCACCAGAAGGACGCTGTGTTTGCAACATGTGGCCAGCAGGTGGACATCTGGGATGAGCAGAGAAGCAGCCCGATCCGCTCTTTCACCTGGGGTGTTGACAGCTTCAGCTCTGTCTCCTTCAACCCTGTTGAGGTAAGACACCATGTATCAGACAGGTCTCATCCTGCCACACAGTGAAGAACACTTGGCCTATAGTTTTTGTCCATATAATCACTTATAATGAGTTGAATAATAGTGTTTTATTTCTCTGCACAGACTGAACTTCTTGCCAGCTGTGCCTCTGACAGAAGTATTGTACTATATGACATGAGAGAATCAGCACCACTTAAAAAGGTAAGCTCTACCATGATGTTGCTGAAGTAATTGACCTTTTTCTGCCCAATTCTTTAATTTGACATAGTTTGTAATACATGTGTTTTTTCTTTTTTCTTTTATAGGTTATTATGACAATGAGGAGTAACTCTTTATGCTGGAACCCAATGGAAGCTTATTACTTCACATGTTCAAATGAGGACTACAAGTGAGTTGAGGATGTTGAAGGTTGTTACAGTCAGGGCTCCTGTTCCTGTAAACATGTAAATGCCAAACTCTGCACCATTGTTGGTGTTACAAAACAGATGGGTGATTCACATGTTGCTTTACTTATGTTTCTTACTGAAGTGCATGCTAATTTTTGTTTCTGTGTCTCATCAGCCTCTACACATATGATATGAGGTACCTGGACAGGCCAATCACAGTACACATGGACCATGTCTCTGCAGTGCTGGATGTTGATTATTCCCCAACTGGGAAAGAGTTTGTATCTGCAAGTTTTGACAAAACCATCCGTATATTCCCCAAGGATGGTGGCCATAGCAGGTTAGTATGACCCAGGATACCAAAACGTTAAGAAAGGGAAAGAAAATGTTTATTTATTATATGTACTGTAATTGCATTACTGGTTAGCAGGTTTAGGAACGGATTTGTGTTCTTCTCAATCTGCGAGGCTCATTAAGAGCTTCTACCCTCTGACTGTCAGAGGGGGCTGTGGCTATAGCTCAGTTGGTAGAGTCGTCGTCTCTCAACTGGAAGGTCGAGGGTTGATCCCCACCTCTGATGTGTCCTTGGGCAAGACACTTAACCCCAAATTGCTCCCGCTGCTTACGGCTGCGTATGAATGGGATTAGTTACTTCTGATGGTCTCACTACAAAGCAACCACTACCATCAGTGTGTGAATGTGTAGGTGTGACCTGCGTTGTAAAAAGTGGTTTGAGTAGTCAGAAGTCTAGAAAAGCACCATACAAGCTCAAGTCCATTTACCATTTATCACTGCCCAAGACGGCCCCCCAGAAACAAAACAGAGTCATTGCGGACTAATGACCCATGTATTTTGAAACACAATGAACACAATGAACACATTTCTAACATTTTATTATTTGTAAAAATAGTAATAAAATATAAATCTCTTGTGCTTATAACTTAAACCACATTTCAATAAGAAATGTGTGTGTTGGTGTGAGGTGGACTCTCCTTGGTCAGGTGTTTTCCCACCAACATCTACACACCTACAATTGGCTGGTACCTACAGTACACCTGGCAGGGTCCCTCCCAACAGTTTTGGGTTCTGCTGTAAAAATAGTAGAAAGAAAAAAATAGAGTAAGAATTTTACCAATGGCCAGCTATTTACTGGGTTTTAGTACCAATCCATGATGGTATTCTTGATAAATATGGATGTTTGTAGTCCTGTGAATTGTATTGCTTCATTCTGTATACATTTTGATTTCCCTTCTACCAGCTCATAAAGGCATTGTATAGCATACATTGTTAAATTATTTTTCTTTGTTTTTAAATTCAGGGAAGTTTACCACACCAAACGTATGCAGCATGTCATCTGCGTGAAGTGGTCAGCAGACAATAAGTATATCCTGAGCGGTTCTGACGAAATGAACATCCGACTATGGAAAGCTAACGCAGCTGAGAAGCTTGGAGTGGTGAGTCCTGCCTTGTCTTTCCTATTGTTCTTGCTTTCACTAATGAAATCCACCAAAGCCGAAAGTATATTTAAGGAAGCGTGTTGCTCATTGGCAGTTTGTTGGTAAGCAGTTAGTGTTGGTCTCTTTACCAAAAAAACAGCAGTTTTTTTCCTCAGCTGTCGGACATACTTTATACGGTATCTCTCTCCAGTGTCCTACCTGATCTTGTTTTATGAGTTAGCTGCATCCTTCGACGCTGCCATGGCCCTGGACCAACCTCAGCAGGGTAAGAGTGTGTGCCTTTGCCAGAAGCATCGGCACTGCTGTTGCCAAATGCCCTGACGGATGCTGACTTAGGGTAGAATCACTCTCAATAAGTACCAATTGGCACAGGGGCTCTTGTGGCAGGTGGAAGTAACAAAAAAAAAAGAGAAACTTTAAGCTTGTGCAGTTGTCTAGAAAACAACGGCAAAAGAATAATACAAAAAAAAAATATGGCCTAAATGTTTTGTCATGCTCAACTGTCAAATAAATCTCCTATAAACGTTGGAAAGTGTTCCAATGCCCAAAATCGCTTCTATGGCTGTATAATAAAGATCAATAGCACTCATGTGCCATCTCCAACATCCATCTTTCATTCCTAATCGGATTCACTTTTGCTTATTCTCTTAATGCAGCTTCAGCGTGGAAAATTGGCCTGCTTTTGGCACTTGTTTTACTGTCACTGTATAAGAGACGATTTATTCGCAAGCTTTGCACTTAAAGAGATCAGACAAGGGCTGCTCCTATCAGCAGTTTAAATCGGCCAATAACTTAAAGCAAGCTACTCTGAACATAATGAAGCATTAACAATCAAGTCGTACTGAAAGGATCTTTAATTATCAAGAAATGCTGAAATGCTGAATCAAGGCTTTGTGTCTGTCTGAAGGCATCACGTTGGATTAATCAGGACTCCTCTATCAGCTGCCGCACATCACTGTTTATTTTTTGTCCTAACTTTGCATGCAGCAGGCTTTGCTTTCAGTGTAAATAATCATTTTTATTTTCAAATATATTGAATGAACCAGCTCCTTTAGATTAAGTGAGTTAAGTTGAAAAGGGATGGAGTGATGTCCTTACTTACTGTCACCCAAATGGCACAGTACCCCCCCCCCAAAAAAAAAAAAAAAAAAAACGCAACAAAAAAGCCAATTGAAGACCCAGTAACATTAGTTCACCAAAAGGTTTTGGGCCTGTCTCGTCTAGGGCCTGACCGATATGGAATTTTTGGTGTATCGATATTAGGAAGAGAAAAAAATCCAATACCTATATATTGCCGATATCTTTCTCAGCTCTAGGAAACATGTAGTCAGAGATAGATACACACATTTATTGCTTGATCGCTCAAATGTGGATCAAACACTTGTAGAAAAAGATATATAATGAAGACAATCAGAAAGTAATTGTGCATGTACGTGCATCACCGCTTGACACTCTGGAGAGTGATGATGCTTGTTTTAATCCATGTAGCACACTCTGCTGGTGACAGCCAGAAAGAGAACTGCTAGTGTAATACAATAAAACACAAATAAAATGCTATTTGATAGGTAAATAAATCTAGTTATATCGGCTTATATCTGCGATTAAATTAGCCGATACCGATAGTCACTGGATAAGCAAATATCGGTCGGGCTCTAGTCTAGGCCGCCAAGTCCGCTTTTTATTTTAAGTCTCGGGCTAGAAAACCTTATTTCCTTTGGTCAAAGAAGAGGCCCCACTTTTAGACTAAATCACGGTATTTTTAGGCTCATAATGCATAACGTGATAGTTTTAGATTATCAGCCATACAGTTTGATTTTGTTTACATATTGTGTAAGCTTTGATGACCTGACTTTTACCTACATGATTAGTGACAAAAGAACACAGGGACTGTTTTCACAAAAGTCAGCAAGGTTAACTTATAGCACAAGCTGTGTAGTGAATGCTAAAGCCGCCAACAGTAATGTCATCAACGCTCAGTCAGTGTGTACACTGAAAGTGTTCAGTCACAGTAGTGCTGTGTGGTCAACATGCAAGAATCCAATACCCAGTCATTGTAGTTACACATGTAAACCTGAAGAAAATAAATGAAGAAGTGAAAAGATGCTTGTGTGTGAGAGAAGCTGAGCTCTCATGCTGCTGGAGTAGACAGCTGTATTGATTTAGGATAGAAGGGCATCCATTTGAGCAGTGTGTATACATGAGTAGTGTTTGTTCAAAATATCTCATGTGAGCATTCAGACCATCTTGTGAGTAATTCAAAGATTTGGCAATGTACTCCATCAAGGGTCTTTACTATTTTTCAATTCATAAATATTATAACACTTTTTCCCCCAAATGGAAAGAACAGCTGAAGATACACAGCAAAATCGGTGAAGGGAAAGTAGAGATAAAATGCACCAAAGGACTGAGGGACAAACCGATTTAGAGAGCATATGACCTCTGTAAAACTCAATATCCATCGCAGTTGACAGACTGACTTCCAGGTTGAATTTTCCTTTTTTTTTCTCTTTGTACAGCTTAATGTTGTAGTTGCGCTCTCTTCTGTTTTCCTTTTGTGAGGAAATATAATCAACATGCCCTAACTTTTGGATCTACACGTTGCAAAACTCTGATTGCTTGTATTTTTTGCTTTGTCACACTTTTCACAGGTCTCAGCAGATCTCATTGAAAACTATTAGTTAGTATCTGATAGGTGCCTATTTTCTTAGCTATGAGCAAAGGTCAGTGGCATCATTCTGATTTGTGCAGAGCTGCCCTTCTTTTCCCAGACCAAACGAGAAATGTACTTCTGATAGGACATGTAGGTTGTAGTTTTAAGTATTTTTAAACTGGTAGGCATCTGTGCAATGGACTGTAGGTTATCTCATCTAGTGTAATGAAGGGTCAGCTGGGTATCAGTAAAGACTTACACCTTGCTGTAGCCTATTTTAATGACAAAGTAGTATCAGTGCATTGAGTTACCCGAGTGTCACCAGATGTGATAACTCTGTTGTATCTTCAAACACATTGAGTCTCAGATGTTTGTGATTGTTGTTGTATGACAAGTTTAGATCATATGAGCCCAACTATCGAAGCAAATCACATTCTGCAATCTTCTATCCATTGAATGTATTAAATTCATATTGTAAAGCAAGCTAACCATGTATGTATCCAGGGAAATTAGTTCAGTGCAACAGTGTCTAACAGCTCTTCTCCAAGAAATTAAATCTGAGACAAATCATTGCTTTTAATTAGAATAAAAGCCTTCAAGGAGGGCTGCCTCAGCCAAGACCAGGCTGAGTGGCTGCAGGGTTTTATGAGCGAGACCGAGGGATGCCGTTGAGCTGGTGTCTTCACTTTTTAACAGGCATTGATTCTCTTTTGAATGAGCTTGTGTCAAGCTGAAATTACTGCTTACTGTAGGCCAAGATTTTATGATCTAAAACAGCATACTGTAACTGTCAGGTATCAAACATGACCCCTAGTGATGGGAAAAGCAGTTCTTTTCAGTGTACTGAATCATTAGAATCAGTTCAGTGAAAAGATTCGTTCAAAAGATTTGTTCACCGAATCATTCAGTGCTTAACCGGAGCTCTGACTGCAAATCAGAACTCAATGAGTTGAAACACGGCCGAACGTTTAGTTCTGCTCGCGATCGTACTGAGAACGGCCGTTCGTGA
Source organism: Tautogolabrus adspersus (assembly GCA_020745685.1). Taxonomy (NCBI): domain Eukaryota; kingdom Metazoa; phylum Chordata; class Actinopteri; order Labriformes; family Labridae; genus Tautogolabrus; species Tautogolabrus adspersus. The sequence goes on from CM036542.1 coordinate 23,672,292, forward strand.
ATAATAAGCCAATGAGCGGATAATTTAGTTGGATAAAGCTACAGTTTGCAAACTGAAAGCTGCTATAATAATCACATATATTTTAGCAATACCTAATTATTAAATACAATAGTTGGCAGGCAATACTTCCTACTTCGAGACTTCAAGAAGACATGAGAGAGGGAGGGGAGGGGCGGAGCGGGCTTGAGCGTCTCAGGTGCTCCCGATCGTTCTGTGTAGTACGTTTAGTACACGAATCACTGACTGACTGATGCCGAGGGAGAGAGAGAGAATCAGGGCTCCTGCAGTACGTTCAGTGAATCACCAACCCCAGTCCCACACACTGTACTGAAACACGATCGAATTGAGACCGTCATTAGAGGATGATAAAACAGTCAGCTGAGTAAAATTAAGTTGGATAAATAAGGCGTTTGCAAACTGACAGCAGCTTTAAAAAGCGCATACATTTTCGCGACACCTAATTGTTAAATAAAATATTCTCTACTTCCTCCATTTTCGAGACATGAGAGGGAGATGGAGGGGCGGGCTTGAGCGGCACAGGGCTCCCGTCCTGTTCTGTGCAGCAGTACGTTCAGTACACGAATCGAATCACTGACTGATTCGTTATAGAGACAGTCAGTGATTCGATTCATGTACTGAACGTACTGCTTCACAGAACAGGACGGGAGCTCTGTGCAGCAGTACTTTCAGTACACAAATCGAATCACTGACTGAACAATGCCGAGGCACCAGTACGAGACATGAAAGGGAGAGGGAGGGCAGGCTTGAGAGAGAGACACGAGACGGGAAAGAGGAAAGAGGAGAGCTCAACTGAAGTTGAGAAGTGAACGACTCTTTTCAGTAAGTGATTCGGTTCAGTTCGTTCACCCATAAGATTCGGTCTTTTTGAACGAATCGTTGGCGAGCGACACATCACTAATGCCCCCCACCTGGGCTGAATGCACAGCAGTCTTCCTGTACACTTGTGGGCTTAATTAGATATTACATGTAAAGTTATATAATTTGGTGAATCTTATGGTCTGCAATAAACTCAAATTGAACAGTTGTCTTCTGGAAATGCTCATCTCAACTTGAATCAGCACCTTTAGAAGAAATCTCAGATAACACATCACTATGGGAACTCTAGATGCTACAAATGACAAAAATCATGTTTGTGATACAGTAGGCGTTTCAGAGAAGCAAAGTCGGAAATTGTTATCCTTTGTTGCCTGTATCTGGTTTCCAACCGAAGCTTTAGAATATAGTTCTTACCGGAAACAACAAAAACATTTGTTTTTGGTTCAAGTTTCTAAAACAAATCGTGTTTACATGAGAAGGACGTCCTGTATGTGAGTTATGACTATTTCTATTTCTACAAAATTGTATCTAACCAAACTATCCCCCCTGTGTCATGTAGCTGGCCCCAAGAGAGAGGCAGGCCAGCAACTACAATCAAAAGCTGAAGGAGAAGTTCCACCATCACCCGCAGATCCGGCGCATCGCTCATCACCGACATCTACCCAAGAACATCTATCATCAGAGCAAGGAGCTGAGGGTTATGAAAGAGGCTCGCCGCAGGAAGTATGTTTTTCCTTCCTATCTTCTTCAAGTTGTGATTATGCTAGGTAGTTTATCTTTTGGAATGTCATGGCTTCCCATTTGTTGTCAATGTCGAGGTGGTGCTCACTTATACTGCTGCAAGGCTAGGTCTGACCTACGTAGTCGCACCAGCCTCTTGGAAATTCTCACAGATGGAACCGCCCCCTATGACATGGTCTCAATAAGCCTTGCATCCTTGTTTACAGCTGTATAGTGGATTGATCGTCCCATTTAATTCTGCCATCCTGTGATCCAACACTCAGAATGCTGTTTTGTTTTCTCTACCTTGCGGTATTGTTACACAACATACCTGTGTTTGGACTGAATTATTTACTTTCCATGATTAAGGCATTATTTTCAGGGTACATTGATGTAGTCTGTGACGTAGGTGTTAGGTCAACAATCTCATATTCATTCTCTTCTACGTTTCTGTTCGCTGATCACTCCCTCCCTCTTCTCCATCCTGCCCTGAATATTCCTAGCAGTAGATTTGAGTTAATCACTTTCTCTTTTTTGTTTTCCAGGGAGAGGAACGTTCGAAAGCATAGCAAACCAGGAACTGTCCCTGTGGTGTCTGAGAAGGAGAAGCATGTTGTGACTGTGGTCAAATAGAGGCAGAAACAACAACAGAAGACCAGAGGGGGTGCAATCCAGAGAGGAGATGGAGTCCAAGATCACACCCTCGATCACACCCACATGGGACATTTTTCAGACTGCTCCTGTTTAAGGATTTAACATTTCGGAGTTGTATGATATGGGAAAGACAAGTGACTTGTTGTGCATCATTTGAAGTTTAAGGACAAAGGCTGTGAATACATGAACAACAAATCTTTTAAATCGTTCCCTTTTTTGTCACTAATTTTGGTCCTATGTTAAAGGGGCCAATCAATTGATCCAGTGTTCAATCAGAGCTACATGACCTGGTACCGGCTTACAGTTACTGTTGTTTGTGTTATTGTAGATTTTAATTTACCTGTTAAGGAAACCCGCCTCAGTTCTGTATCAAAACTACCGGGGATGGCGTGAAGCCAAAGTAGGCTTCACATGACAAAAACGTTATGTTATTTACTTTGTGTCCCTGATCTTCTATAACAGGTCTTTTACTTCTGCATGTCACATTAATGACCTCAATCATATGAAAAAGGCTAATGTACACCTTGGATGGTCTCTGCATGATGCATTCTCTCATGGTGCTGCTCTTTATGGTCCACGTGAACGGTCATAAAAGTAGCTATAAGAGAGCTTAAGAAGATGGCTAAAACCTTCCCTTTCTGCTATGTACTTGGCAACTTGATCCATAAAGTGGGCAGGATTTTCTGATTTCTCAGTAAGTTATAAGAATTGGTAATGTAAGATCATCTGACAACCATTCCAGAGTATACTGATGCACTTAGAAACTTTGGAAAAGATCTGCAGGAGACTTTTTTTCTTCAATGGACAGTTTTAGATATTCTAGTTGACGTAACACCAGTTATATTGAGGTCTGTTTTGAAGTATCTGATTATAGATCACAAAATATGTTCAGAACACATTTTCACAGGAAATCTAAGTACATGAGAATTCTATACTTTTTGCTAATGTGTATTTGTAATAAACTTCTCGACTAAGTTATTTCTCTGAAAACATGAAATTAGAAAGAAAACATGATCTGAATTCTTAAAGTACCAAGTCAACACCAGTTATGCTCTTATTTGTTGTGTTACAGAAGACCACTGAAATGGTGCTAATGTACTTAAAGCCCTAATGAGGCTGAGGCTGTATCCTCTTAATGTTGTCTTTCAAATCCAATCAACACTGTCGTCTTAGAGAGAGAGAGAGATGGCTTTGGGAAAGGGCCTGGGATCAAAAGGAAGGACTATTTCAGGGGTCATATCTGAGAGATGCAATCTAGACTTGAAGTCTCCTCAATAGTATTCATTTGGAAAGTTTTCATAGAAATATAATATTGCAATCAACCAATTTTGTGTGCAGGTAGTATTTTTGTCGTGGTATGATTAATCTAAGTATTTTATGTTTTGTTTTTCTCATTCCAGTCTCCTTGGCCCATGTTGAAATTTACCCTATTTTAAACTGAATGGTTCAAATCTAGGCTTAAGATATTAATTTTAAATAAATGTAAAGGTGCACTGTGGAGAAATGTGAAAGTTGGAGAAATTTAGAGATTCTGTGGTATATGTTCATAACTATGCACAAACTGTCCTCAGATGAAAATGTGGTCCCTGTATTATTCTTTGAAGATAAAATGCTACGCGAGAAGTTATGGTGGTGGGCCCGCAACAGTGAAACTGTTACTCTCCTGGTAGCTTTTTAACTCCAGTGTTCCAGGGACGCATTTTTTCCTTTGAATAAAGTTTGTGTATCTAGTTCAGAAAATATAGCATGGAATTGTTTTACTTCTCCAGCTTTCAAATTGCACTACCTACACTACTACATAGTGCACCTTTAAAGAAGCTGAAGCTATAGAGCCCGTGTTTTTTCCCTTTCAACCTTTTTCTAAACGTTGACTGTCAAGTATAACAAATACTTTCTCATAGAGGAGTACAGCTGACAGGCATTTTGTAACCATCAGTATTTCTCCCCTCCATCTAAGATATTTTTTTCCCATATAAGCTGGCCCTAAAGCTTTTTTTACATGTTCGAAATACATTTTAAATCAATGAAGTGTAGCATACTTTGCCCTTCTGTACACCACATTAAAACAGGGTGAAACAGAACCACTGCCACACTTGCCGTAATGACTTTGTCATTACAGTCATATTCTGTATTTATTTTATACTTCCCATTTGACACTCTCATGGAGCTCATGTAGTTGTCTAGTTATTAAATATGCAACTTGCTCTTCCAGTGTTGCTCCGGCCTCAAGTCTTATTATTGCAGCCGCTTTCTGCCTGCTGTCAATGAACATCCAGCGCGTCCTTTCGGCTTTATTCCTCTACGTATTCATCGCCCCGCCCCTTCCTCTTATCTGGATTTCCCCCCTCCTCTCTCTCTCTCTCTCTCTCTCTCTCTCTCGCTCTCTCTCTCACTCTCTCTCTTTCGATAACCCTCCCCCTCCCTTCTCTCTCTCTCTCCCCCCTCTCTCACTATCTCTCTCTCTCGCTCTGTCATTGCATCCATTTTTGTGCATTTAAGAAATCTCCAAGAATTACCAACCTGGAGGAAAGCGAGCTAACCATAGTGACAGAGGAGGGCTAAGGACTCCGAACAAAAACAAACAAGGACTGACCGGGTACCTTTTATTTCATCATGCGAGTGAAGCCTCTCTAAAGGATGGCAGCGATGGGTTAGACAGGATCTAACATGACTGCAAAATAAAAGGCAAGAGTTGCTTTTTGTAATCCTCAGTTTTTTTCTACTTTCTTTAATTTCCCTGGTTGGATGGAAGCCTGTGATTGGAATACCCAAAGGTTGTAGCCTACAGCCTGTGCACTTAAGGGCATCTTTTTCTAATTCTGGCTGTTATCCATTTCAGGCACTTTCATGTGTAAATGTAGCGTGAATATTTCGAATTTCCTGTTTGCAGTCAAAGCTCATTCGGATCACGCGAATTTGATTACCCTTCTGTGATCGTTAATAGATGAGATTAGAGCCTGTAATGAATATGTTGACGCTTATTTCTGCAGCACGGGGGAAAGTGTGCATTATAGGCTACTCTAAACCAAAATGTCATGCCGTCTATGAGCCACAGTGCCTGCAGCGTGCCCCACCGCAAATCTGATTTTTTTAACGGCATTAAATGTAGCTGAAATATCGCCCAGTATGCTGCTGGTTGACGGTGCTTTTCTCGTTTTGTAGCCACTGTGTGTAAAGATGTCTGCTCCACACGGGCCCCGGGGCGGCCCTGGCCCTGCTGCTGCTGCTGCTGCTGCTGCCTCAGCGGCCGGCGCCATGCCGGAGATGCCGGACCTCAGCCACCTCACCGAGGATGAGAGGAAGATCATCCTCGGTGTCATGGACCGACAGAAGAAGGAGGATGCGAAGGAACAGTCGATGTTAAAGTAAGATTAAGCGGCTAGTGGGAGCTGTTGGTGCTGTTGGTGGTTGTGAATAACCCCGGGTGTTTGTTGGTTGTTATTGCAGTGTGAATTTCTATCATTGTGAGAAACTGGAGGATCATGTTGCCTCTTGACATCCAAGCTACAGCTCTAACAGTCGACTACTAGCCGACCGGGAGTTGAATCCTCCCCTTGCTTGTTTATCAGCTCTTGACCCCCATTTATGAAATACTTTTTCTGAATGACTGAATATCGTTTTATAATGCGGCATAGCCTACACTCCAACCTCATTCCCCCACTTTGTTGAAGCTGGAGCTGTACTATGGGCTGGGTTAGCAGCAACGGGCGCCATTTTCACGTTTAAAGCACGCCAAATTGCTTAACCTTTCCCCACGAACGTCACCGAGATTACACAATATGACACTGGAAAGATCATTTAAGGTGTCCTTTGTGGCGATGGCGCACGCGGGGTGTGTGTGATTTCAACATTAAAGTCTCGGTAGATCCTGCCCTCCCCCCGCTCCCCTTATGTACAGATGTCGCTCGGAGCTGTTTCAGCACCACGGCGCTGTCCACTGTAGGGTTTTAGTTTTTAAGGTGGACCGCACTGTTTCCGCCATCATCACTTTAACCTTTACTGTGTGAGCCATAACTCTGCTTTATAGTGGCTTATAACACTCTATCATCTTGCACTGTTCATAAAATCACACTTAGTTGATGTATTGTTCATTTAAATGTGTGTCTGACCTTCTTAGTTAAGGCAGGCTAAAGAGAAGAGAGGGATTTCGGGGCTGTGGCCTTAAACATTATTATCTTGTTAAGTTTCTTGTATTTTTCACTTCTCAGTGAAAGGTTGCAAATGCTTGCATGTTCACAAACCAAGATGCATTGTGTTTTGAACATTTGATATTTGTGCAGCAGAGACATAAGACTTTATTTGGGGTGATAACTGATGAGTAAGTCCATCCAAATTTCTACAAGACATCTCTGGCAGGCTTGATGTTGATGCAGCGTCCAAGCATGGCCAGTGAGATTAACTGGCATCTTTTTTTGAGGCTTTAGAGCTAAGGTTTTCAATCATGTGGTAAATGTTATCACTAAGGCAGCATTCTTAATGAAATGAAAGTTGTGCAATCCCTACCTAGTGCAGCTGCATGGTAAACATGACTCATGTACTTCAAGACACAGCTACCTCAGCCGCTGTGCATGCTCTGTGAATCACCCGGGCCTTTTCTGCGTTCTCTCCTATCTCAGGGCCCCCTCCTCTTCAATAGTTGAGTGTTTGTTCCTATTTCTCTTTCTCTGAGGTAAAGGGGATTGTCAGTTTTAGTCACTCTTAGTCTGACAGTGATGTCAAAGGCTTGTCATGACTGAGCATGGGCAGAAGAGGCTGTTTTATGTGAGAAACATGACTGACTGACTGACTGACTGACTGACTGACTGACTGACTGACTGACTGACTGACTGACTGACTGACTGAATGGCTGGTGGACTGTCTCACCATAATGTGAGGTAACTCTGATTACAGGCCACATTAGTTGAAAGCATACAATACAACAAAAATGGCCTTTGCATTGATGACCTGTGTGCTAATTTAGTGCAAATTATGTTTCCAGCATGGCCTCTCCCTTGCAATCCATTGTAGGGATTTGATCACTCAAACTGGGCTCCACTACTGACAGCTAACAGCTGACAATGGAGTGGGTGGCACCACTTTGTTGTGTTTGTAGGATTCTTATTGGTTTGATAAAAGTAAAGAAGACCCCTTGACCTCGCTTTTAGTCTAATAGTAAAGTTTTCTTCCAGTCTTTCCATTCAGCAAGACTATGTCAGTTCGTTTTCACGTGTTCCGTCTATATGTACAAGGTGACTCATCATGAGTCATCAAAACAGTAAATCCCCACTTTCTTTACCTATGAATCCCACATGCACAACATATCCTAAACCAGCATTAATATGCTCAGCCCTGGCATAGGTACAACTGCAGTGGATTAATTTGTCATTGGATGCTTTCTTGCATTTTGAGCAGTTTCAGAAGCAAACACCCACACTGCAACATCCAAACCTATAGCCTGTGCATCTGCGCTGTCACATTCACGGTCCAATCCCACAACAGCTTGGGTGGATTTTTGACAAAGAATTATTTTGAACATCCAAGTGTGTAATCTAACAGAGGGAATCCTGGGAGGATAGAGGAATGAAGAAGAGAGAGAGAGAGAGAGAGAGAGAGAGAGAGAGAGAGAGAGAGAGAGAGAGAGAGAGGAGCCTCCAGCTGCAGGGCTTGCCAACTTGCTGTCATCTCACTGGAGGTGCTACAGAGACCATGGACGGAAATCCAGTGCTGCTGACTTGAATGTAATTAGCTACTCTTTCTTAGCCTGTTCATACTTAGAAGGCCTGTATATGTGTGTGTCTGCAAATTGAAGATGCGCTGAATCCATATGAGTGAATTTCTTAAATCCATAAGGTGGCACACAACTAATCTGTGGCTCATTCCGAGAATTCCATTTTAGAAAGTGCATTAAAGCTGATGTAATGAAATTATTTTAAGTTCAGAACACTTCTAATAATAAGCTATTTTTCTATGCATCAGTGAGTCTCTGAGTAGTATAGTACAAGTGGGTGGTTATGGGATCTCCACCCCCACCAGACCAGACACTGTATTCCCTACTGTGCCTGTGATGGGGTGACCTACAATCTGCCTGGGGCCCCACTTCTCCTTTCTCTCTGTTCCTCTGTACCTTTAGGACTGCTTCCTGTTTCTGCTTGGTGGATAGGGAGGCAGGTGGAGGCAGTAACATTCTCCACTCTGTGTTTTGTCTTTCACACTCCTACCTGCTTATCCTTTGCTGTTTTTCTTTTTCTCTTGCTCCACATAGTATTACCTGTATAATTAGTTTTTTGATAATTCGACCTTTATTTGACAAGTGCGACAACAAATATTTATGATTGATATAAGCAAATAACAGTATTTAGCTTTTTCCCCCATATAGGTCACATATGCAGGGTCCCACTATGTATTGCAGTTCCTCCTCTTCCTCATGACAGTGAATTTGGGGGACTGTGTCATTTGCTCAGGGAGCTCCTTTAACTGTGCTAATTACGCTGGCTGCCTTGTAGGAGGGACTCCCACTGAGATGCAGCTATTCAAGGGCTGTGAGGTATCTACTGCTCCGACGTCTATTTAGGCCCTCTCATATTTAATGCACTGAACAACAATTGCTCTTGGTTCCCATTCTGTCTGGGAACATTATATGGATATGGTGGTTTTGATATTTTTTTAATCTAAGAAAGAAAAGTCAAAATACCCCCATTTATGAGCATAATGTCCAAAAAGACCTAATATTATAACCCTGAAATACATTGTATGAAATTGTGGTACTGACTTTAACTCTATTGTAGTCTTTTTATCTATGAACATTCATATTTTGTATCAGGACAAAATGGAATGGTTGTTATTAAAAACCTGACACCACAACAAGCAGATATTTCCTACTTACAAAAGGAGCGAATCAAAGACTTGGCCAAATGCTGTCATACTAATATTCCAAGTAATAATGTGAAAGTATACTCTTATAATATATGCACAATTCAGGTCTTTTGGGGGACTTCCAGGAGAAGGCATTATACAACTGTCACAGGCTGATTAATACTCTTTGTAAAACATTTGTAATTAATTCTCCCTTACTGCTGTGTACACTGTTACACTGAATGTTTACAGTACTTCTTCACCCCTCCTGTTTACACTACGACTCTACTTTGTACACTGCATGCAGTGATGAGAATCCAATAAGGCAAGTTATACATTATGTAATCTTGACATTTCATAATGAACAGAACTAGTGTAAATTAAATATTTACATAACTATTTAAAGGCTTATATGAGCTAGGAATCTTATTTTAATAGTTTAGTGTTCCTAATTGTCCTGTTTCAGTTGTAAACTTTAATTGACCCACCCTCTTGCTGTTCTGTCCTCAAAGACTTGGCAATAATCATGCTCCAGGCTTGCATCAAGCATAGCTTTGGCAAGAGGTGTAGGGGGGATGGGGTGTGTGTTAAGAATGAACAGCATTGACCTAGAATTAGCTTTGATTGATCACATCCCATTACCTTCTTCTGTAACAAACCCCCCTGCCCCCCAACTCTCACACACCTCATCTTGGTCATTTATCTGATAGGGCTAGAGAGCTATGGGTACCAGCTGGGGTTAGAGCTACTGAGTGGGCCTGTGTCCCTGGAGGCTTACAGTAGGGTCTCAGTCCTCCTGAGAGATAGAGAGAGAGAGAGAGAGAGGGGTGGGGGTGGGGTGGGGGTGTGTGTGTGTGTGTGTGTGTGTGTGTGTGTGTGTGTGTGTGTGTGTGTGTGTGTGTGTGGGGGGGGGGGGGGCAGTGAGTGCACACACACAAACACATAGTTCATAAGGTATAAGCATCAAAACTTGATGTGATTTGGCACTGGACCGAAAAAGACCGTAACACAGATTTAGTGACCACAACTTTGGGGACAGAGACAAACCCAGCAACCCAATGAAAACACATCATGTCATCCCCACAAACAAGAGCCAAACGCAGAGCAACACTTCATTACTCCATTTCATATCCTGAGAAAAGAAAGAGTGAGTTTCTTTATCAAATCAGACACCAACACCATATATTAAAAACTTATCAGACTAGAGGAATTATTTGGAAAAATGTCAAATAACTAGTGAAATACGATAATCCAGTAAAACATTAGAACTGTACTTATGATTGAAAGTGTGATTGTATTTGTCTTAAAATGTAAAATATAGTGTTTTGTGTAGTGTATAGTTGTAGCTTAGCACATTTCAGTACTAGTTTCTTTTATTGTCTCAATTATTGTACTTTCACAGTAAGCCTTTCACAGCCTGCTGTAGGATTACTTTAAGGTGTTGTGTTCATTCCAATAAAGCAATTCAAAAAAAAGAAGAAGAAGAAGAGCGAGACCTATGGTTGTGAAACGAGGCGAGGCAATAATCAGAAGCTTCCCACTGGACAGTATACAGTATACACTCTCTCTGCCTTCCTCTTGTTCCCTTAGCTCACTCACCCATGCTCACTCGCTTTCCATGCAAAGAGCAGATTCTGTCATGAGTGTTCCAGTGCTTCCCATCCCCCATCACTTTCCCCAAGGGAGAGAGGGTGAGAGAGTGAAGAGTGGATGGTGTCTTGACTCTATAAAGCAGAATGCACACCAAATGAATACATCATGATGCCAATTAAAGTAACAAAGTGTTTTGGTTATGAAAGATTGACATATTGTCAAGTAGTTAGGCCTCGCTTGCGAAAACACAGCTGACATAATTTAAATACATAAAATACAAAAAACATATACAGTATACGTAGGTTCTGCCTTTACAGTGGTTAAATTGGATTATACTGGTGTAAAGTTCCTTTGGTGGTCTGGTACTCTTCTACCTTTTTCACATTTCGACATGAACCTATTGTTTTGTCACAGTGGCTTTATTCCTCTACTTGGATGTGCACCTTTTCTCTGTTGTTTGCTGTATTTGTGTAACCCTGAACACTGGTTGAACGTATATTATTTCAATTACAAAGCAACATTAATCCGTTTTTGGCCACTTGTGTGTAGAATCCTAAAATAATCTGAGCATCACCTGTCATATGAAGCTTTTACGGTAAATGTGTGCGCAAACATGTCGCTGATTACACATCCACCAACCTTAATCAAATTGGGTGAAAGTTGTGTTTTTGTCAAATAGCAAATGTAAGTTTAACAAGAGTACAAGTTCTGTTTTGTATTAATGAATTACTGAGAAATATATAGGTTCCTTAAATAGTAAAATGCTCTGCTCACTAAGTAGGTGCTAACCTGCCAGTATGTCACTTGTTGTGGGTCAGGTAGTGTGCAGTTGGTCTGTTAAAGATTTTTTGCAGGATGAAGCTGCCTATGTCTGCCAGATACAAGGTTGATAAGAGTGGTGAGACTTGAGATAAAACACTAAAGTTGCCGTACTTAAAACGATTAATGGCACAAGGCTGACATTCTCTGCAGGTTTTACTTAACAAACAACCCGTTTTCTTTTACATAGAGTCATTTGAACCAATGGTAAACGAAAAATACTGATTCATGATGCTTCATAAAGGCTAGTGTTTTCAGATCTCTAATTTAGCAAATGCCAGTTAAACCAGAGTTTTTTTTAACAGTTTTCATCAGACAAATGTTACATTAGAGAATAAGGCTGCAGACAGCGTAATCAATTCAAAATAAACTACACCGATTGTATAAAGAAACATGTCACAAATAGTATAGTGTAGTTCCCTGATGATTTTAATTTTAATTTTTTTGGGACGTCATACAGCTCTACATTGCAGAAAAGTTTCAATTAGGCTTTGGATACAGGCAACAATGATTGCAACGTGTTAGTAGAGAAAATGTATTGTTTGCTTTAGTTGTTTCAATGGATTAGATTACAAAAGAAAACAATACTAAAATTGTTCTGTCAAGATGTGTTTCCCCCATACTTTAAGCTGGGTGAGAAAGAGAAAGAGAGGTCACTCGAGGATAAGCTAAAAAGGGAATAGAAAAGGAGATGAGAGTGCAGGAAGAGAGGAAAGTGTAAGACAGGTTAACATTGGAGAAATGAGAGGAAATGAGAAGGGACAGGAGGACAAGAGGAGAAGGGAGGACAGGAAAGGAGAGAAGAACATCAGAGTGAAAATGAGAGGAGGGACATTGACGTCTGAGATGCTATCAGGTCTCGTTGCTGATATGACAGCCTCAGTCCCCATTGACAGAGCAATCAGCCTGCCATCTCCCATAGCCTGCTATTCTCTTGCGTGGCACAGCACAGCATAGGGCCCTATTGTCTCTCAGGGCTTTGTTCTAAATAACATCTGCATTCGTCAGCATAGGTTTTGTTCTCTGCTGGGCTCTTATCCCTCAAGCAAAGTTTGAAGGGATTTTCCTGCCCCTGGCTGTGCAATTTGAAATGCCCTTGGCAAAACATGGCATCAGGAAAATGTTTTAGAATGAGAAGTAGGTTGTAATAACTAGTACAATGGATGTTGTATATCTATGGTTATGTATAATAAAGCGAAACACTGCAGTGCAGCAGGGGAAATGTCCTTTTTACAGATACATTCAATAATTAGTGAATAGAGCCTTAAGCAGCAGTATTTTTTATTATAAGTTTGTTTGAGCAATAAATGTTGGACTGGTTATATCATCAAACAATACGTGTTTTTTTAAGGTTGCCAGTTCAAACCATACTGAGAAAGCATTGTTTGTGCATGCATGGACATTTATTTTAAAATATAACACAATATTGCCTCCAGAAATAAAAAAAGAAACATGCCAAAAATACATTATTACAACATTAGGGACTAGTAACACTGTACTCAGTCACAGCAGAATCTAACAACAGCTCCAGTACAAGAACATCTGGCTTCCTGTTACATAAGCCCCCCAGCATGCTGTGCAAGAGTAGCCTGAATGGGATCAACACAATTCAGGAGAACTTTAAATCGAGCTGGATAGTAATTTGTGAAGGCTAAAAATTGAAAAAAGGAGATCAGTGGAACATTTAAAAGGTTCCCTCCACAAACTAGGGAAAAGAGAGTAGAAATGTGAGAGCAGAAAACACATAGAGAATGGCCCACTTTATCACTTTTATTGCCCATTGTCACCAACCACCCTGAGTATAGTTGAGAGGAAGATATACAGCATCTGACCCATTGAGAGAGGTTTAGTGCTTCAGGGAACATGTGCTGCCTGCTAAAGAGTACCTGTACAATACTGTACAATTTCTGAGGAAGTGAAAACAGAAACATTTTTGTTACACATTCAAACTGTAATGGGAAGGCTGGCACAGGTGCTCTGTCAGTGTAGACACTGTTGTATAGCTAGTGAGGTGTGGCGCGTTTATTCTCCCCTGTGACATTCCCTCTGGGTTTGTTTTATGATCGTTGAACCCTGAAAGGTCAGAGAAAAAGACAACTCTCTACTCTGCACAGCAGAGGTCTCAGAACACATGGCCTGAAGGGCCATAATCATCCAGGGTTTCATTCAGACGAGACTCCACCAGATAAATCAGTCCCAAACCTGTGACCAAGCTTCGTCAGGCCTACTGTACACAATTGAAGCCCCCCCCCCAATATATATGTTCTATATAGTGAGGCAGTTATTTTTGTGTATACATAATATTTTACTGTGGAAGTCTATGTACCATTTTTGTGCAGAAGGGACTGAAAGACACTGAAAACAGAAGAGATATAGAGTGAGATCCAATTATGAGGCTGCTGAAAGTCCAGTTAGTAGAGGTGGAACATGCACCAGGTCATCTCAAGCTTATTGCTCTCAAAGAGTGAGAACCCTCATGCTGTTAGTTGGACTATTAATAGTGGAGACATTCAGCTTTCTGCAGTGGCCAGCAAGCAGCCAGGCATCTAAACAGGCAACAAGGCCTGAGGTCATTTAGGCTACCAGGAGAGCCAGGCAGCGGAGCACAGAATGCTATTGGACAACCTCCAGGTACCAATAAGACAGAAGACCTCCTGGGAATCAAAGAGTAAATGTAGTTAATAAAGAAAGCAAATGAAAGAACAAGGGATTGATACATTCAGTGTTTACTTTTTGTAAATTTTGGTAAAGACATGGTTTCAGGTTAATGATTGTTTTGATTACAACTGATCTGATTTGAGGATATACAGTATCCTGTTCTACCTTTCCAGATTCATATTGTACTATTGTTCTTATACCAATTAGCAGACTTTTTGTGAAATAACTGGTAATTTTTGTACATCACTTAAAGTTACTGGTAAATTTCAATAGCAACATTCAAACAGTTAGAAATGAAAGATGAACATTTTTTTGTAGCCTGTTAGTCCACTTAACCAGCGAATAAGAAAACGGGCATCATGGTAATCAAATACAGCCAAGTGAGAGCACGGTAGTTTGTGCAGAAACAAAAAAGTCAGAGTTTACGAGTTGCTCTATCAGACGATTTTAAAGCTTGTTGTTGAATGTTAAATGAAAATTACTTGTTGTAATCATTAAATAACAGATAATTATGTGATATACTGAAAATCTATAATAATTAAAGTATTGATATCTTGCATGTGTGTATGCATTTAGAGCCTTTAGATGAGTAGCTACACAAAACAAATGGACACCAAGCACAGGCAAACAGCAAACATGGCTCTTTTCACAATTTAAACAATCAGCTTACCATCTCTAAAGCTCACAAATTGGTAAATAGTATATTTGATATGTGTAGACAGATGGAACTGTAAAGTGACAGAACTGGACTAACTTCTCCTGCTGCTTCAAGTCTTTATGCTGAGCTAATCTGCAAGCTCCATCTTCATATGTTTTGTAAAGGCAGTGGAGATAAAGTGGTTTATTCTCTAATCTATCTTTTTCTTTCATTTTAGGAAAAACCTCAGCGAGTCCTCTTTTCCAAACTAACTATTATAACAGTTTTTTTTCTTGAAAGATCAGCTCCATCCTTCCATCAGTTTGCCCCAATATCGTCTCTTTTCTAGCTGTTTTAAATTCAATTCCCTTAGGAGCAATAAATGTTTTTTTTTTTAGAAAAGTTGTGCAATTATTTATATTTAATCAGGTAAAACTAAAATGTAGCTTTCAGCAGTTCCACACCTTGGAGGTCTCTGAGTAAGCTAACAGCTAACACTGACAGAACAGCTACCATGTTTTTATAAGCACATTTACACATCATGGACATGTTTCTGGTACTAAAACACAAGTTTCTAAATCTTTTCAACATGGACAAAACTGCAGTAATTTAGACTCACTCTTGAAAGGAAGTTCATTTGTTTGATATGAGGCACCTTATTAAATCCTTTTTTGTTAAACTAAGAACCACATACAATCATTTTCATGTGTACGATTTTTTTTAAAGCGAGATAACAAAGAAAAGACCCTTGTTATCATTTTTTCCTTGACCCTGTAGTAGAAGAAGCCAAGTGGAAGTTTGAACTGCATATAATGTGTTTTTTTTTTTTTTGCATTAAACGTCTTTTAATGTTGGTATGTTGTAAGAACAACTATTGACAGAAATACATTTTAGAATAAACCAAATGTCATTGCAGTCAGCAATAAAATGACTTATGAATACACTTCACCTCCCAGAAGCTTAGCTTTATGAGTTACAAGCTGTAGTTTACACAGGTTGCTCTAATCTTTCTATTCCTCTGTGTGTTTGTGTGTCTGATCATGTTTTGCTCAATCAAGACTCAGCTGGTTCGAGCAGGTGCACGCTGGTGACTAAAACATGTGCATGCTGCCTAGCCGGTCCTTCTGATACGCCTTTGTGTGGCCCAAAACCCACCCAATTCATTCAGTGCTTTCTATAAACAAATGTGCCCTCCTTTTATTCGTTCAGCCAATGCACAGAGAGATACTACACTGTCAATGAAACACCCACACACACACTCACACATACTAACTCAGCAGAGGCCTAACAACCAGACACTAGAATATATGATGTAGTGATTGGTGCAGGGATTCTGTTGTAAAACTTTATATTTGCTTATGAATTCTCTGTTTTATCACAGGGAGTTTTATTTATAAAACTAAAATCACATCAATTCTATCCCGTTTATATTCCAATTTGTATTTCTCCTTTGATTCATAATTTTTCTATACCAGTCACTATGATTTGGTTATTGGTGTTAGAGGTCTGGCTGGGATCAAAGGTTAGATGCTTAGTAGCATTACAGTGTATACATGTACAGCAGATGCTGCATAGGTAGATTACAGAGGAAGCCGACTAACATAAATGAGGGAGAATAAAGAGCAGCAGTTATTATAACGTCACAAATGCAGCCCTGGCCCTTATATAAGCCCACTGTTTGAACACTACACACAGCAGTACCATGTAACCTACACTAGGACATACTGTACAGCATATAGACCACTGCTCACACTGCCTAGGGCTGAAGGTGGCTTTGTGTGAGCTTTCAAAGCATTATTCCGTAGATTCAGTATCTGTATGTGAGCATGCTTTAGTGAATTCATGTTCATTTTTTTGGTTTTTGTATTCTTGTGTATACTACACTGTCTACTGCAAAAAATAATAGCAAAGAGGCCTGCTTTTCATCTCTGTCATCTGACACTGATCAAGAGAGAGACAGCTGATGTTGTGATCCGGGGATCGTGCTCCTCGACCGAAGTCTGATGGAGGATCTCCCACTAATCCCTTAATATAACTCGTCTCACTGAGATACTACCGCCATTGCCATGGTGATGCTGAGATGGCCTGGATGTGTAGTAGTGGAATTGGGAGGGAGTGTGGGGGGGGGTGTTGCTGCACAGAATCACAACAATCCTCATTGTAAAACATAAATACAATCATTTGAAGAAGTCTTTCAAGGCAGGAAACGCAGGCATTTAAAGTCACCAGGCATCAGGCCATGTGGGGGAGGAGAGGAGGGGGCTTGCTGGGTTAGCTGTGTTTGCTGTAGACTGCGAATAAAAGCTGGTCTCCTTATCCTCAAGTGGGTGGCTGCTTGGATGGTTGGTTGGCTTTAAATCTTTGCAGAGAGGCGGCTAATGCAAGGGAATCCTTTGATTTTGGATTTTGCAGCAGCCAAAGCCAAACAGATAATTCAATCCTTGGACAGATGTTGAGAGACAGCAAGTTCAAGTTAATTTAGTTAAAACTTATTGTGGCTACATCTGTTTATTTTGTTGATCTTGCAAATATTTAAAGCAATTTTGAGTGTGTCTTATGTAGTCTGTGCAGTATATGATATCTTAATGGGGTATCAGATACCTTAATTCCAAGGTGTGTAACATCATATGGCATCTACAGTAATATTCTAGCAAAGTGATGGGTGTAACCTGTTTGCAGTGAACTGATATCAGGTTTCTCTGGTGCTTGTCTGCCTGTGTACACTGTGCTGTATGCAGTTTAGTTAAGCAAGCTAATAGTGACGTGCTATGGTGCTGAATTGGGACAGGAAGGAGCAGAGCGAGCCAACAATAAGCAAGGTATCTATTACCTCTCTATTGTTAGCCATGGCCAAGCTATTAATATTTTCCAGAGTAAGACACAAGCAGCTGACTGCAGTTTTAGCACAGCCCACCCACTGCTACCAGCCAGGAACAACAACATGATGAAGAGGTTTTTGTGTGTGTTTGAGGACGGTACTTTTGGGATTTCAGTTGAGGGCAAGGTCACATAGCGGCAGAGATTTGGAGTGATCATCACTAACAGCATCATATTTATCTATTTTTTTAACTGATGCATCCAAGCAAGATTATTTCTCATCATCACCTGAGGTGTTCCAGTTATCAGAGAGTCAGTCCACAAAGAAAACAGGAGGATATGTTAAAACTAGGATCTTGCTGACTGTAGGACTGGAAATAATTTGGCAAATAATAGCAAGACTGGACAGAATTGGTGCTTTCGGAGTGCTTTGATGCCTCACCCTGTATGATATAGGGTTAGAGGAGGACATGGAGATGCATTCAGCCATCTCGCTGTCTGGCTATGGGAGCTAGAGATTGGGCGAATGCAAAGAGCAGTGACCTATCTCTGGTGGGGTTAGGGCTGAGTTTCAAGACTATTCCCAGTGGAGCTGTTGAGATGTGTGTGGGAGGAGTTGTGACGTAAGCATGGGACAATGTCAGCTGCCAAGGAAGTGCTGATCACAGCCAGAATAAAATGTATCTGTGTCAGGATGAATAAAGCGAGCTGTCAGACGAAGCAACCAAGCATTCACATACAAAGCGAGACATGTTCATATACACACCATTACTGGAACAAACAAACACATATGTGTATGAACACAAACATGGTGACTCACTACCTCTGACTAAATGTTGCTCATGTTGTTGATACAGTTCCACTTTACAATAAACTAACTGTATTATGATGAATGTTGTGCATATGTTTCCTGTAAGTCTCACATGGAAATACACTTGTGAATGTGTGGGCTGCTGGGTGATTAGCTGACTCTTTGCCACTTGGAAATCTCTCAGGAGTGGAGATATGGAGCAGCTCAATTGAATCCTGGCAGGTAATCTAAGGAAACAGATGGATTTTAGTTATATTTGGCATGAGATTAGCCACTTCCCCGTTGCTCAGAAATTCTGCTGTTGCCAACTCTTGTTTGACAATTTGAATATTAGTCCTTGGTCAGGAGGTCTGAGTTGTGTGCTGTTAGATTGCCTATTCTGATGAGTGTACCCCATGGATTCAATCCTATCTGTGCTTTCTAAGGCCCAGCTGTGGTAGCTGGCCAACCCCATCACACCAAGGCGCTTGCCCTCTCATCGTCCCTCCTGCCCTGCCTATCGCACTGTGCCAGTGCCCTGTGCCAAAGGAAGTTATCAGTGCTCTATCCCCTGCCCCTAATCCTCTCTGAGGTGGAGAGAAAGTGTTAAGTAGCACGTCTTCTGGCATTTATTGGGGAGGTAGAATGAACAGGTGCCTCAAGACCTAATCATCTGTCTTTAAATGAGCTCCTATTTTTAGCGCACACTCTTCCTTTCTTGGAGTTTTGCAGATAGTGTACAGTAGAGGTAATACAATGGTATATTTCTGTTTAATATAATCACACTTTGTCAGACACCATACTTGTACATTTTCCGTATGTGGCCGTGTGGGATACAGTGACACAATCTGAAGTGACTTAAGATGTTATGTTAATAATTGGGTTTCTTCTTTGGTTTAGTTTATTTTGGTTTTGTTCTGGACACTACACACATTTCAAAAGGTCTAAACTCAATCTTAGACGGCACAAGTTCATGTACACACAAGACATTTTGAGTGAAATATAGCTATACTGTAAGTAGCACATTACACAAATACATTGTTGAAGCATGATACAGAATAAACATAATTAAAGTTAGAATAACTCATGTACAATGTCATCAAAAGAAAACTACTCTGCCTCTGCTCCTAACAAGTAAAGTTGTGACATCCTGATTTCATTACATAGATGTTACTCCCTACACAAATATTATGTTTCACTAAAACCCCTAAAAATTAACCTTCCTCTTCTCATCCATTTGTTCCATTAAAATGTTTTTAAGCCTGTTTTTAAAACAGCCTATTGTCAGCCTATTGTCATAGCTATGCTGTATTTTGTATATATGTCTCTATAGGCTGTTTCCTGAAGTTTTTGATATGACTGGCTGGTAACACTTTACTTTACAGGTCCGCAAATTTCGTCGTAATTAGGTGATAATTAGACAATAATTACCCCCGAATTTCATGACAATTGGGTGAAAATTAGCACTTAACTTATTTGAAATAATGCCCGAATTTAATTGTAAGCAATAATGATTACAGCTTTTGGTAATAAATGACTGAGATCAGCTTTATATGATTAACCAAAAAAAGATTAACACTGGAACTCCTATAAAACTAAATGAACTCAGCTGTTATTCTAACTCAGACATTTATTAATGAATCCTAAATCACATCAGCTGCTGTTGTTCACAAAGTCATATTGAAGATATTCTATGATTTTCTTCATGAAATTAATTATTTCAAAGAAGTTACGTGCTAATTTTCACCCAATTGTCATGATATTCGGGGGTAATTTCAAAGAAATACTAAAAAAGTTTGTCTAATTATCATCTAATTATCACCTAATTACGACGAAATTTGCGGACCTGTAAAGTAAAGTGTTACCGACTGGCTTTCTGCTGAATACTGAACCTTTAGGCAATTTTTTTGTTAAAATTCCCAATCCTGAATTGTTTCGATAAAAAAGTAATGTTTTTTTGTCAATAAAAACAGTAAGACGAGGAGCACTGTTGCTTAAAAAACGTAAAATGACTTGCATACTACATTTTTATTACATCATTTTCACTTGAATCTTATATCAGCCACTCTTTTGTATTGAAATAATTTTAGATACACTTTTTCAATACATGGCATTAGTTAGAACTATTTCATCAAGTAACCCACAAGAAGGTTTACTTAAGTGTGTCCTTATATCATGACCCAATGGCAGGAGACATTCAAAACTTATTGATGGGGCGTCGGTAGCCAAGTGGTTAGTAAGCACGGCCCATGTACAGAAGCCGTGATCCTCCAGGCCGGTCCGACCTGTGGCTCCTTTCACGCATGTCTTTCCCCACTCTCTCTCTCCCCGGTGTCTGACTCTATCCACTGTCCTATCTCTAAATTAAAGGCATTAAAAAAAGGAATTGATTATTTAAAACATTATTGTACTATATGCACTAACTGGATTAAACCAGATACAATTTGTAAGTTTTGTATCATATTTTTTTTACAGCCAAGGAAAGAATATAATTGTGCATTACTACAGCCTCCAGTGAAACATGTCACTGTCAGTCAGTCACCAGTTCAGACAGACATTAACCTCATCTTCGTGCTGTACTGACGCTGGGACGATGTTAATGATGTGTGTAGTTGGTATTTGCCAACTGAGCCAGATTACTCTCTTATGATCCATTTATCACTCGGCCTTTAGTGGACTCAAAGGGCCTGCAGGGTCGCTGCTTAGCAATGAGATCCTCTATCACAGATATTCTTCTCTTCTCTTCTCTTTTTTAACAAAATATTTAGTCACAACACATTTTTGTGTTTTTTTTTTTTTTTTTGCAATAACATATATTGCGATGTACTCTCTTTTTATCTAACTGAAAATGATGTCACCAGAATAATTCTTTGTCAACAAGCCGTTGTCAAATATAAAAAGTTTTGAAACTGTTCATCTTCATTTTTTATTATTTTAGATTAAAGCTGTCAATAAAGCAGCCATTCATGAACCTCTTCAAAACTCAACTAAGCTGAATGCAAATATAAAGATTACTTTATCCTAAATAATGACTGTTGAGCGTAAAAGTGGTATCGCCCATTGAGCACCTTGGATTCTAAAGTAAACTGGCAGCCTCCATCTTTGTTTCGCCGGACTGCTTACATCTGCTGACATCACCACAATACAACTCAATATTACCTAGTACCTGAAAAAGCTGTGAACATTTTCAAATGTATTCGACATACCATAAAAATAAAGACTGAGACTTGTTTTCTGAATATACAGTAATGCCAGATAAAATATAGTAATATTATGCTGTATGTCAACCCTAATCTGCACTCATACACGTTGTTGAGTCAGTTTGGCTTTGCAAGCGAGGCAGAGCCACATACAGATCTACATTTATACACAGAGGAGGCACCTTCACCACAAAAAGGCCAATCTTCAAGCCTTTACATTAAAGTTGTGATATTTAGGTTGCAAGACATATTCAGACCTTTTGTTAATTGTGATCAGTAAAAAGTCACACTTTGCTGCAGGACAGTGCTGCTACTTTGGATCTGTCCATGTCCCTACTGTTCATTGCTTTTCCACCAACATCCAGCTGAATCATGAGAAGGAAACAGAGCAGTTTAGCTCAGAGACAGGAATAGAGAGAGTGAAAGAGACCTCAGAGGGACTGGCTGGTCTTGCCTGGCACACTTTGGGGCAGTGGAGGTGTTGTGCTTGTAAAGTAATCATGCCTAAGGAGGCATGTGTAGAAGAGAAAACTGTGTGCATCTGTTCTTAGATTGTTGTTGTAGAGTTACAGGCAGCCAACATATGAAAATGTTTTTCATGTCCATTTCAACATTGATCCACTATATAACAGGTTGTAAAAGGAAAATGAGGTCTTCCATAGCTTCTCCCTGCATCATTTTCTAATGCAGGCACCTAAATGCCTTTTTTTCTGGTACTAGATTACAAATTGAGCCAGAAAAATGTAATTACTTTATCGCCTTAACGTCGGTTCTTGTCCAAAAAAATCTAATAGCACATCAATGATGCCACATTCTTGCACTGGGTGGGTGACAATGTCCTTTTGAAGCTCTGTTTTATTTTTCATGGGATTTGGTAACTGAATAAAAGACACATCATTCAGACCCTAGTTACTTTAAAGAGTATGACTAACAAGATAAAATATAGTATCATAGCTAATGAATTCAATTTCCTTAATAGCTAGATGAGGGGAACAGCTGCTAAATTAGCACGTCAGAGGGGCTTAAAGGGGGTTCAGCACGGCGCTTTAAGCCATACAGTATCATTTGTTAAATCTTCAGTGATTGTTTGGACACTTTGGTGTAGCCAAAAACATGTAAACACTAAAATTATAGTATGAAATTGTTATGAGGAACATGTTGGCAAAGGGTCCCATCCGCATTTATTTAGAGTCAGGTTTTTGTCCACCTAATGATATAGGCTTATTTCTCACACTTTCAGCTCTGTTTTATTGCTCTGTTTTATTTTTCTCTATTGAATCCGGCAGGAAATAGCTAGTTCTCTATAGCCACTCAATGCTATAATGCCCTCATTTGTCGGTCTGCTTGGTCCTGAGCAGCAAACATGCCGTATTTTTTTTAACTCTGTTGTTAGAAAATCACTGACGAGGGTGGTGTACCAAAAAGTAAAGTTCTGAGCTTAAAGAAAAATCACAAAGCTGAAAGATGCTATAATGGGATGGGAAGTGCAGATTTTTGTGATACAATTATTTAGCAGTATAGTGACATTCATTTTAAACTTCTTGAATGCTTAAGTTGATTTGACGATCAGTGCCAAAATGATTTGTCTACAATATCGCAGTATAATATTGTCTCTGCCATGCTTTGGCCTGGCATCTATTACACTAAGACAGTAGGTTTCTGTTTCTGCTGCCCATTAGAAATTGTCAGATGCTCATTAGCTGTTCCTAGAGCTGCTGTGGTGTATGTGACATGTTGCCAACCTTGTTGTTGTTGTGGGGAATGTGATGATTCAGGGCTTGTTACAGCTGTCACATCAATGTATTTGTCTAAACATAACTGTGCCAAGGGAGTTGCAGTTTACGGTGTGATGACAAAGTTTAGAGGGAGGTACGTTGCACAGCACTATGTAAGACTCCTCTCTCCTCCTCCTCTTATTAGTAGGGCTATCTTTAGATGGCTCAGAATAATTCAATCTCTGGGAATCACTAAAATGTTCAGGATTGTAGCCTGCTGTGTTATTGTCCTGCTGCTTGTACGGAATAATTTGCACCGATTCCATGATACTAAATGGTAGAATAGAACAAGAGAGCTGCAGACTTGTTTGCTTTTAAAAGAGAGCATGTGTCTTGAGATCCCACCATGAAAATGTTGGTTTGCTTTGCCATGGGGCGATAGAATCAGAGTTACATTCATTTCTTAAGGGGCTATGTATGCATTTCAAGTAGATCTTCAATTTTGCCTTGTTTCTGTCTGCAGTACCATGGCGTGTAATGCTGCACACACTTACAGTTCCTAGCTAGTTTTTGTGGGGTTGGCATATATGTCACCTCCTGCATAAATTGAACTTTTATACCAAGATAATATCTGGTGTCAGGTAACTCTAAGAGGTTTTCATTACATGTGTATACTTTCACTCAATCTGTCCTGTCTTTTAGGGCCCATACAGCTGATGATCTTTTTTATTTCATATTTACATTTGTAGATGACTAGAATGTGACTCAGACTTTTGGCCAATTAATAAGCTTCACAGCATTTCTTTTTGAACTCAACCCTTTTATTAGAACAGTTCAGTCTATCATCTCTCATTTTCTTTCTCACCTGTAATCAAATGACATCATTTAGCAGCACAGCAATTTAATCAAAATTGCATGAATACCCTTTTTTACAAATGCTGTATAGAGCTATAGCTTTGAAGTTTATGTAGCACATCTGTCCACTAGAGAGCAGTGTAGTATCAGTCATTGTCAGGCCTGGCTGCTTCTCTATGCAGAGCCAGTGAAGCAGAGAAGGTGGAAACCCAAATATAGAAGAAAATAACAACAGAGGCTAAAAATAACAGCAGCACGTGCCTAATTGTTGCTTAAAACTGCAAATCGGACACAAAGAATACGCATACATTGAAATACACTGAGCAAAGCCTTTTCTAACTCTGCACAACTGTTTCCCTCTTTTCTTTATGTCTGGGAAGGTTCATAGAAAGAAGAGTGCAAGTTGAAGAGATAGAAAGCAGAGACTGTATACCTGCCCTAAAGGCCTCTTGAGCAGCCAGGATACTGAATACCTCACTTGTGACATTTTCCACTCACTCGTTACTGTATATTGCCCCATGTCAAAGAATACACTCTGCGCTCACACTGTCACACTAACATATGCACACATTTGAGTACAGTACACACATGGAAATGGGCACACATCCACACGTGTGCTCAGACGTATACTCACACACACTCTTCGTCCGGCAGCCGTCCAGGCAGGCAGGCAGCAGGCTGGATCAGATAAATATGAGGCTTGTAATGCGACCACAGAGACGAGGCTGATGGGATCAATAAAGAACGGCGCTGCAGGTCATCGGGAGAACACAGCGAGAGGATAAATATGGACTGGCTCATCGGAAAACAGAGCGGCGAGACTGATGGGTACACAGCACTATATCTTCTCTAGTGTGTTCTTTCACTCATCTGACACAGATCAGACAGACAGATTTCTGACTCTGGTGTGCTCTATCTGTAGCAAGAGTGGACTGGTGAGAGCCTTCAGTGCTTGAGTTTTTGGTGTTTTGACATGAGAACTGTTTGGTCTCAGTGTTTGTTGAATGGCGTCTACTTAGTGCTCATAGTTCTTATCAGGCACCAATCACGTGTGAAACTACTTTAAAAGCGGATAACTTGTTTGAGCAACAGTTTAGTTCTACTGTGTATTTTTTCAATCTCTGTTTTCGGCCTGCTTTAAGTGAAAATTGTATGCATTTAAATGTGGGTATATTTAAGCTTTTGGAATGTTACTTGGGACAAAACTTTCAGATGCCTCCATTATCCCTCGGAAATTAAATCTAATATTTTAATTTTTTTTATTAGATTAAATAATTAATAATGAAATTATTATTTGATGCAGTATTTAAACAAAACCTGAATCCAGATTATGTTGGGTATTCATGTAATGTCAACTTCCTAAAAATGTGTTAAGGAAATGCTGAAGATATTAAAAGGTTATTAATCATTATAAAAGGTTTTAGAAAAGAAAACAGTCAACGTGTTCCATTTCACACAGCTTTTTAAAGCTTTGGATGTAGTTTGTATAGAAGAGTGAGTATAGATGAGTTGTGTGAAGTTTTTTTTATGTTATATTGTTAGCTGCCACTGGTCTCTAGTCTGCTTATAGTGACATCTGCTCCTAAACCAGGAGCCGGTATCCACATGGTATAAAGTTGCTAGACTGTAATGTCATGCTTGCTTAATATGCGTGTGTGTGTGTGTGTGTGTGTGTGTGTGTGTGTGTGTGTGTGTGTGTGTGTGTGTGTGTGTGTGTGTGTGTGTGTGTGTGTGTGTGTGTGTGTGTGTGTGTGTGTGTGTGTGTGTGCTTGCGTGTGTGTGTGTGTGTGTGTGTGTGTTTGTGTGTTTGCGTGTGTTGTCTTGATTATTCTAGGTATACCTATTTGATATTCTAAAGATAGGAGTTGTTGCATCAAACAGTAACAACAAATTGTATTTACCTGTCTCTTTTTCCCTAAATAGTTTTTTTTCCATTGGTATAGAGTAGTTCTACTCCTCAATACTTTTGGTTTATTTGCGCAGGGTGGATGTCTGGATGATATAGGTAGTTCTGCTATTAATGCTGCTATGCCAATGCAATGGAAATGCGTTTGCTTGTACTGGTCCCAGTTTAAATATAATGGAACAAAGTCCAACTACAACAGACACTGTTTTCAAAGAACCAACCAACTTCCTCTGTTGAAAGTTGTTCCAGTGAATCTGTAAACACTGAGATCCGTCTATTGTCCAGCATAGGAGATAGTTTGTGAAGATGATGTTTTTGCTGCTCTTTTAAATCAAGTCCAAAAGTTTGAAAATATTTAATTTGTGATTGAGGTTAACTGACTGTTTGAACCTGGTTCATACCAAAACCTTAGAATATCTTCCATGGGCTTAACTGTAGCTAGCAATTAAGCTTCACTAGTAATGGTCATGCTTTAAGTCATAATGGAATCTAAACAAACATGTGTTGCTCGGCTTGGTTGGACTTTTCACAGAATCAGCTTCTGCTTCCACCCTGTCCTTCTTATGCTGCTCAATGTGCAATTCATGGCACTACTCGAATGTCACTCAGCTGGACTTCTCTACTTGCTGGTTACTTTGCTGTTGTGCTCACAAGTATATTTTAAGGAACTGACGGCATGGTGATGGTGGACCGTATAAATTATGAGTTTATTTAAGAAAAAGAATTAGTGCTGAATGAGAAATTTGGCACTTTTTTCTCAACTGTTGTTTAGAAAGTAAAAAAAAGTTATATTTGTTTGTTTAAGTACATATGAGAGAGGGTGTTACTCACATGAAGCAATCATTTTTAAGTTTAAATTGATGCAAATCAGTGACTTTTTTTGAACTTTAAATCATATATAAGTCATTTGATTTTTTTCACGTATTTTATTTGTGTTGTCATCACTGCATCGTCATTTCAATTAAGCATCAGCTATAATATTCAGAATATTATGCATTTTATATTTTTGTCATACACATCCTTAGTGATATATGTGCTGTCCATTTTTTGTGTCTTTTAGATTGTGTTCATCATTTCTTTGTGTTCTGTATGCACTGAGCCATGCACACCTTTTTTTTTTTTTTTTTTTTTTATGTTTTAGGATCAAAGAAGAACCAAAGCCTCAGCCTGCACAGTAAGTAAACTGCATTACCCAGAGTGCTCTAGGCTTTGACACTTCTTCCTGTCAGCTAGTGCTGTGTGCTTCATGTGGCTTCCTCCTCGTTGTCTGGGAGGAAAATGAAAAAAACGTCATTAATGTCATGGAAAGCTGCTGTGTTCACTATATGCCTTGAATGAGGAGCATTGGCCAGATGTTTTATTTCTGTGCTGGACACTAGAGGTTGACTTCCATGACATCAATGCCAATGGCTTCTCCTTTCTATCGGCTTTGTTATAGATAGGCCCCCAGACCCTTTCCCCTCGTCCTTGTTCTCATACTTGCCGCCCATTCTCATCCAGTGTGTCATCTGCACTCTGATCGGCTTGTGCAGCCTTGTTATTCAATCCAGATGTGAACTAGATGCACTTCCCCTGCTTTTCTTTACTGTAGCTTCATTTTGACAAAATCCAACTGTAGGCCCAACCAATGCTATAATCCTATAACCTGAACCCTACTGCACCACCAGGCTGGAATAATGACACCTCTGTTCTCCTTAACTGAGCATTTGATGCAGCTCTCATTTCCATTGGCTGTAGAGCTATCCTGCTTTTTTTCAATCCGTCTGTATATCTTTCTTTCTTCTATCTTTCTCCCTGTATTTCTGATGCTGTGTCTGGTTTGTCAGTGTTCCTCTAATCGCTGCTCTGCCCATGTCTGGCCTACTTCCCTCTCTGTGCGAGTTAGATGTTCCTGCTATTATTTAGTTCTCAGAATCTAACTCTTAAGAAACACATTCAGGAAGTATTGTTTTCTCCCATGATGAGTCATTTGGTGTTCCAGTCACACTTTGCTTATTCGAACAGGTGGTTTAGTGGGATCAGTGAGCTGGTAAATAACGTCCTTCAACCACAGCAAAAGTCCCAAAATGACAAGCAGCCAGAGCCAGACGCGTAAGTAATAGTACAGACCCCTCTTGGTCTTCTCACAGCAGGTCCAAACATACAGTGGTGACCCCAGCTGGACGCACAGTATGTTTGACCCTTGTGCTTATCAAATATATTTATTTATGTGTGTATGACGAACAAGTGATAATGTGGGAGTGGTGTGCCACAATAGATTTTACTTTGATAAAGGACATGTCTCTAATGCTTTGTTAGATGTTACCAAAACCAATAAAAAAACTGCAGCCGTAGCCATATCAAGAATTATGTACTTAAATGCTTAAATGTGATGCACAGTTGTGAGCAAGGTTATTCATGAAATGATCTTGGTCTTAAAAATAGCGACCACTCTGACCACTCAAACAAGTTTTACAGTACATGTCCCATTCACCTGTTTACGACACATTCACACTCTAATGAAAGAGGCTGCTTCATAAGGAACACCTCTGCCCAACGTGTGACTGCAGGAGCTGGGGAATCGAAACCCCAGAACTTCTGGTTGAGACACAAGTAACTCTGTATTGTTCCACTAAATGTTTTGGACTTAAGTAGAGTTTGTTGAATATTGTTATAGACCACATTGAGAAATACTACTGTATTCCTGACATTATTTGATCCGTGAGTGAAAAATGCACACAATCATAGCTTTTTGGTCAATGTTCAATAAGGTCATGTATTTAATAGAAAAATATTTTTTTTCATTTTTGTATTTTAAGTCAACACACTTCAAAGGCGACATGGAGTAATAGGGAGCTACAACGACCTGTCTCCTCCCTCCTAGTCTCACAACCTAAACTGAACTAGTCGTATATGATCTTGTTAGGTTGTGTACTTTTTATTTGATGCATTTGAATCTAATATGGAACTTATTTAAACCTAGACCAACATGTTGTGGTTATAAGGTAAATCCTCTTGATATATTACAATGGTTAAACTAAACTGCACTCCTAACCTGATCAGATTTCGGTAATGTTAAGGGGTTCAGATTTACCTCAACTGTACAGCTAATTTCTTATAAGTATTATTTTTCCTGTGGAGAAGCTTTATGAATGGAATAGATTCTCAGTTGAAGGACTAAGTTTTGAAAACTTGAAAAGTAATGCAACACTATTCAATACAATGATGCCATGCAGTCATAGAAGCACAGGAGCACAAAGTACATGAGTTCAGTTAGTTATGCAGAAAACTACTCTGCCTCCATCTCTTCAACCTCTTGTTTTCCAGTTTTGCTAAAGGTAATAGGGAATAAAGAAGGCACAACCACTTTGGTTTATGTTGAAATAACTTTACTTTGATTTGACCAAAACGAAAGTGATTTCCAAGCATCTGTTGTTGCTGGATAATGTCAGACCTAAATGCAATTCTTCCCCATACTGGTGAACGTTTGTCATGTTTAGAGTTTAAGAACTCTTATTTACACAGTTGCCAAATTAGAAATACATTGAAGGAACTGAGAATACATGAGTTGTAAACTAAAAATACACATTTACAAACGTACATGATCATGAAATGCCGGCAATGCTCTCTTGCCTAATGTATGGTGTTGGTATAACCCAGATTTTTTTTTTTATTGCTGCTCATTATAACAACATGGCTGGCTATTAGGCCGTCAGTAATCGTTCATTCATGTGTGAGAGTCAAATGACGCTTCAAACACCTCAATGAGAGAGGCGAAAACAGAAAGTAAACATTGCAAAGGTTAACGTGTGTACAGATTTAACCTTGAATGTATACTGCTGGGTGTGACTGTCTGAGGGTCCTACTCAATTTTTGTTTTTAAAGGCCTGCAAATGTGTTCTAACCGATAGATCTTTGTATAAACTACCCAGTAAGTGTGTTATCATTATTGAACTTAATATGTGAAAAGCTAATTTTGACAATCTCAGAGCATACAAAGCCTCATGTCCCCTATGACAACTTTGGTGTCCCCTCTGGTGGGGCCGGGACACAAGGTTGGGAACCAGGGATGTAGACCATAATCATCTGGCTGGCCCAATAAGTGTGTGTCCTGACCCTTTTATCAATCACAAATGTCAGGCTATTCACTTTGAAACGGTAAATGCCACGCTCCTCTGGTAAATCTCAAGTCTTAGCCCTGCCATCTAATATAGTACAGACCACGCCTATTCCATAGATAACAATCATCAGGTTGCCCCTTTTCTTTAGCATAAATAATTGGCCCGCTTACTTTGAAGTAGTTAGTGCATTTTTTCAATGGTTAAGTTGCCAATAATTCAATTAAGGTAACCTGACCTTAGAGTTTTAACACCTTGATGACTTTTTCACGTATAAAGTTAAAACAGAAACACAACAGGGATTTATCAGATCAGACGAATTGGAAGAAGGCTGCTATTGTCCCTTTAATGGGTGATATAAATACACAGACATATAAGCCTGTTAATTACTGCCCTTGTTGTGCCTTAATTGCCATCTTACCGTATTAAGGATGATGGAGGAGTAAAAATTCAGCTAAGACAGTTTGCGGATGTCAAATCCAGAAGCTTGTATAGAGCTTGTAGTTCCCCCTCACTGTTGATATGTTTAGTCTGTCATATGTCCAAGAGAGGGTCTCATGTTACTGGCTCTGTGTAGCTGCTCTAGTGCGTCCCAGAGGTAAGAGAGCTCTGATACGGCAGCATGAGATGGGACAATAACCAGCGTATGATTACTCGTCAGCAGTGTCACCTACATTTGACCGTGTTTGACCGAAAAAGTAATCCCCACGTAATGGACATCGTACGCCATCTGCCTGCTGCCACTTTTAATCTTATTCTCTTCCACCTTTATAGTTTTTTGTCCCCTTATGCTTTATTTAGAAGCTGGTGTTTTGTATTTAAATCTTCTGAAAACATGTCTCTCTCTCCTTTATATAAATATACCTCACTCTCTGCTTTAAGCCTTTAGTCGTTCCTCTTTAACACATTGAACACATTTAATACAGACAACAGTCCAATTGTTAAACTCTGGCTTTTTTTAAACATGTGTTTTAAACCTCTGTGAAACTGCCCAAGAGGTTAGTGTGTGTTAGAAGAAATGCCACAGAGGAAGGGAGAGGTAATCACGGGTTATCTTTAATAGCTCCTTTCAGTGTCCTTGTCTGTCAATAGCAAAGTGGAACTTAGTCCATGTAGTGGCTGAACACTGAGCACATGTGTCTGTAAACATCTGAGTGTGATGGTAGATAAAGTGAGTATAATACATGATTGTTGTTGTCTTATTTCCTTGATCCTTGGAGTGAGTGGCTTTACCTCTTAAATCAAAGTCTTCATCAATCTGTTATTATCAGGTCCTCAATCAGTAAATTAGA
Source organism: Tautogolabrus adspersus (assembly GCA_020745685.1). NCBI lineage: Eukaryota > Metazoa > Chordata > Actinopteri > Labriformes > Labridae > Tautogolabrus > Tautogolabrus adspersus. The sequence continues at coordinate 23,703,713 of CM036542.1, forward strand.
TTTGGTGGGATCTGTTAAACAAGGCTAAATTCTAATCTCTGCTTGGTAAACACACAAAGGCTGTGACACAATTAGCCCTTTAATCCCTCAGAGGGTACAACCAGAGACATGCCAGTGGCACTCTAATTTTTAGATGGCACAGACACTTGATCGCAACAACCACAAAAAAGGTCTTCAAGCTTGTGTGTTGCCATTACATTTGGGCTCTAACAGTATGGTTGTGGGCAAAGGGAGCACATTTATCTCAAACGCCGAGCTGTATGTGGTAAAAGGATAGCACTGCTCAATAATTCACAAGTGCTAATGAATGTTGCAGGGGATATGTGGGGCGAAACCAATTCTAATCGCCATATTATGAAGTCAGCCCAGTGTTTAGTTTCCAAGGAGACGCTCAATTGACATGTGTCATACAAAATGCATGTGAAGAGTCCATGCAGGTTTGTTTTAAGCAGGTTGGTTAGGAGTTAAGAAACCACTGTATAAGATCAGATGCCATCTGTAGGACACAAACAGTAACACAACAGTCACACTGCAGTCTCAAATTCTTGATGGATGAAAGGTGCTGCTTTGTGTGACCGCTAATTATTTCCAAACATGAAACTATTGAAAAATAATAATATAATGTATGGGCTCTATCGTTATATAACAAAATGGTAGGTCTCACACTACTACGGTCCTAATATAGAAACACAGGTGCAAATGATTCATTAAACGCGAGGGAACCTGAGAAAGTGGAATTAAGTGATGTTCTTAAACTTGCAAAGCAAATTTGATACCCAGCCTGCTGTTTTGGGAGAGGTGCGGTATCAAAGGAGCAGCTCAGCTTTGAAGCACCTGAGGTCATGGTGTCTGCTTTTCCTCGCAAAAGCCTCACACACCGCACACAACGAAAGGTTATATCAGTCAGTCAGTGGATGTTAAGAGCTACTGTGCAAGTGTGATTGTGAGAATAACACTGAAAACATGAAAAGGCTTGTGGCAATGAGAAGGAAAGTTTTGGTACACACAAATTCTAATTCTGCTATCAGCATGGACATTGGTTTTTTAGTTTGCCTCTAACAGAAAAATAAAGGTTAATGTATAAAGGTTAATGTTAACTCTTCAAAAAGAAAACAAGGAAAAATGCAATAAATAGAATTGTGTGTGGTTGTTGTTCAAGCTGTTTTTCTGGCAACTGTGTATTTTAAAGGCCTAACCAGGAAATGGCATTAGCTTAGCTATAAAAGATGTGGTTGGTTCATGCTATTAAATTGTCCCAATTGAAAAAAACATGAAGTAAATCAAACCATCATTTTTTTTAGGTGACCAGATATTATCACACTTCACTGAACTCTGTTCTTCCCATTCATTCACAGGAAGTTGCACCAGCAGTTTGAGTCGTATAAGGACCAGGTTAAGAAGATGGGAGATGAGACGAAGCCGGTCCAGGACCAGAAGAGCGAAGCCCCAACTTGTGGAATATGCCACAAAACCAAGTTTGCCGATGGCTGTGGCCACCTCTGTTCATATTGCCAAACCAAATTCTGTGCTCGGTGCGGAGGACGAGTGTCTCTGCGGTCAAATAAGGTAACGCTGACTTGCATGCTAGGTATCCTCTGTTTCTAAGGACACACACAAACAAACACACATATTTAAACACGCTGATGTCCCTCTTTCAGGCAAATTTTCCCTCCAGTATGGCAACATTTGAAATTCCAGTGTTATGCAATGCTGTGTAAATCCAGTTTGAATCAAGTCAAAAGTGCCTCTTATGGCAACTAATGTTTTCAGATTATCAACATCGACTCCAGTTGTGTTTGAACTGTAACACACAGTTGTTCTATTTCACCACTGGAGGGAACTGTTCCTCCTTTATTTTCCCAAAAAGGAACCTGATTGCTGCTTTTGTATGCTGTGGCACTCCAGTGCCTAACTAACCTCTGTAAAATCCTCCCAACAGACTAAGCCAAAGCTTTTAGTATTAGACTGCTTAAATTTGAATCATGAGCCTGAGTGTTTTTATGCAATGCCATCCAATCCTTTGCTGTTGGAGTATGTGACAGTACTGCAGGACCTACTAATGCCACACTCAATCTCTTTATCTTTCTGCCCCCTTTCTTTCTTTTTTCTCCCTCTTACTGTCATTCTTTCTGCTGCATTCCTGCTCTCATGGAATTGCAACAGGAGGACAAAGTGGTTAGCAAATCTTTTCTGAATTTATTTGGACTACTGTATGTCTTAACTCAAGCATTGTTCATGAAATGCTGTGACATTTATATATAAACACATACAGCAGCCAATAATGACTTGAAACCAACAAAAAAATATGATTAGTCTTGTCTGTGAGTCTACCATGAAATGCTGAAATAAAGTCTACATTTACATTAAATAAAATACTGTTTTTAAGAGGGTTAAAGATATATTTTCATTGGGATACAAAGGTTTTATTTTTCAATGTTTATTTTTTGGCTTTTTGCCTTTATTTTATAGGACAGTAGATAGAGTAGGAAACCAGAGAGAAAGTGGGGAATAACAGGCAGGAAAGGAGCCACAGGCCAGACTCGAACCCGGGCCGTCTGCGTGAGGACTACAGCCTTTGCTAGACCATCTGCACCCCATACAAAGAGTTTTATAGAACAAAAATGGAATTTAAAGGTTAAGCTTATACAGGGCTGAGAGACTATATTAAAGGAGCACTCCTCATATTTTATGAATGAAGTTAAATTGACCATTAACAACTAGTGCTGCCCAGGCTGTGCAAACAGTTGTATTATATTCTCTCTGACTCGAGATAAAGCTCAGCAAAGCTTGAAAGATACCAGATAATCTTATCCCATTTATATAGATTTATGTTTGAGATGTCGCATTTTTAACAGAACAACAAAAGTTTTTTAATTTTGAAATGATCAATATGGATAATTACCAGGTAGAGGTGGTCAAATTAATAACTTGTGTGTGTAACATAAAGACAATTGTTCACTGCTGTACAAATGGACCTTCTTTTAAATGAATAGGCTGTAATGTAATTTAGGAGCTTATTTTATTATTAAACCATGTTTCAATTGTTCGTTTCTTATATTAGTTGCACCAACAGCCAGCTGAGGTTAAAACGCTTTTCTAAACAGATTATTGGTTAGAAAAGATCAATGTGAAATCACATACCAAGTCCAAACTATCCCAATTCAATACTAACATGCAGTCTTACATGTTAAGTGTAGAACAACATAGATCAGAAAGAGAAAGCTATAATGTCTGATTGCATTAAACACCCCTAGGGATTATCTATAACGAAGCAAATAATTAAAACAAATATAGTAACACAGGGACAGCCAGATGGACACATCACAGGGGTCATATCATTGTCCTTGTCCATATTAAACATAGATTTCCCATAGCTGTTTTATCTCTAACCTGCTTGTGGTTTGCTGCTGATTGCAAAACAGTAAATAAACAGCCTAAAGACCACACTGAAGGAATGTATATCTGCAGGTTTAATCCTAACATGGAGAACCAGAACCAACAGGACATACCTCTGCCCTGGTTCCTTCACTGCCAAGACCACAGTTGTACAGGCTACCATTGTTCACTGCTAGATAATAGCTGGAAGATCAGTTACCGTGTTGTACAGATGGTGTTGAGCAATAACAGTGGCAGCAGGTTGGTGATGGATCGTCATATAGCATAGCAGAAGGCTCAGGAATGATCCACTGAGGCAATGTCCACTGTCCACTACGTAGCCTGTCCCCGTGCACTTAGGGTTGATTCTCCATCTCTAAGGTCAACTGTATTACCAGATATAAAGAGAAAAGATGTACTCAAATAATCTAAGACATTCAAGAAAGACTCAGGAATATACATTTTATTCATAGTAATGATAAACTTTTTTGTATAACACCTTTCATGCAAGAAAGGAAACTCAAAGGAAAAGTAATAAAATGGACAGATTCAATTTAAAAAATGGATAGATTGCCATGGGTAGTGTAATAGCATATAAAGTAACACCCACTTTGTCATAATGGTAAAAATGGTGAAAATAGAATACACATGTATCAGTATAGGCATAAGTGAAGAGATATTTTAGCTGTCTTTTTTTCAGGAAATTAAACATTATTCAAATATTTGAATCCAGTTCAGAGGAGCACCTTTTTTGTCAGTGCTTAGTACCACCACTATCTCTGAGCTCAAACATGCTGCCATTTTGCCAATAATTTTGCAGTCTAGAGAAATGCAAAGGTGGCATCTAATTGAGCAGAAGATATGGTGAGGATATTAATGTATAAAGAGGTTCCCCCACCTCCTCTTGACACTATCTATGCATCTACTAATAGAGTCCAGCTTCTCTGGTCTGATGGGGGCTATTAAGAGAAAACAGGGTCAGGATGAAGGCAGGGGTTTATGTTGAGCTCTGACCAGATGAAAAGATTCTTCTTCGGTTCTTTAAAGATAAGAATTCTTTGGGTAAAGTGCATGTTAAACGAGATAAGTATTACAATCAAGTATTATGCAATCAATTTAAATTAATTGGCATGTAAGACCAACACATAATTAAAATGTTTATCATGACACTCAATGATGTTCTACTATTGGACACATGACGCCCAAAAGTAGAACCTATGGTAGAACATCAGAAGGAAATAGGCTGTTTTGGCTTGTGAATGTTGTGTTATGCTAACTGTGTATATAGCCAATACAGAACACTACATTTGAGTAAGATTTGTAATAACACATACACAATAGACCTCCAGGACTATTGCAATATTGATTGCCGATAATTTTGTGTGTTCATGCTTGTAGTTGCAGATGGACAGAAGTTTTGATTACTCTCCTACAAACAACAGGCCACATTCTGGTAAACCCTGTCAGCTTGTTTGAAAGCTTGTGTGTCAGTGAAAGAGGTGGTGGTGGTGAAATCTGCCCTTTTTCCATCCGTCTACTCTTTCCCTCACTCACAGATGGTGACAGCATTGGCAAGAGAGATCTTGTTCTGAGAAACACCATTGAATATTTACAACTCCGTATGTCTGGGGTGGCTAGGAGAGCCCAGTTCGTTGAAATGAATAAAGAGGGACCAACATGTATAGGTGTAAAGTAGTGTTAAAATCAGGGTCTTTTGACATAGTTATTGCTACAACTTGAATATAATATTCTTACTTTTTCATTAGTGTAGGCCAGAGTGGAGAAATAAATATATATTGTTTGATCCCTTCTCATTATGCTAGGTCACATAGTAGATACTTGAAGAATGCTTGTTAATTTGGGGTTAAACAGTAAAGCGCTTTTGATAAGATAAATTGTGTCAGCATTGTGATAGCCTTTGGAATCCCTTCTTGTAGCAGAAGAGCTCCCTAGCATTTCCTGTGATGTAGCTTCAAAAGGGCCTGAGGAATCCACAGTCTCCAGGGAGGAAGTCATTTGTGATTAAAGCTACACTTGAAGATCTGCTTCTTGGCCCCTCAACATTACTGATAATAAAGTGATCAAAAAATGAATATAACATTTTATTTATAAAATCATTGATTTATTAAATACGTGTTGAGTGTCTCAGCACCCCAGATCATTATCAGCATTAGAGGGTACCATGTGGACATTCATTCCACAGCCTTTAATCCATTGGACATGTATATTCCAAACTTCACTTTATAACCAATGTTTGTATAGAAACTTCATGTTACTTATTTGTTTAAACATGTCTTCATTATAGGGTACTTGTGTGTAAAGCTAATGTTTGTGCTATTAACTACATGCAATGTTCCTTTAAAGCAACACAGAGAGAGTTAACAGTAAGTTAGAAAGAATCAGAATACCATTCAATGAGTTCCAATGAGTTAAAAAACGTATTCAAAATTATGGAAGAAAAACATTCTCAGCTCTTTATCGCGCTGGAGGATGAACTGGAAACACAAGTATACATTTCTGTATCTCTGCATCTTCACAAATAGAATTAAAAGGACTCGTACAGGGGGCTAATCATTATACACTGTAAGCTTTATTTTCCCTGAAAGTGGACAGAACGCAGCATATGGGAAAGATGACAGGCATAGGCTTATTCAAAGGGCAGTTTTCACATATTTTAGGGTTAGGGTTCGGTTTGAAAATTATCCCGCCCCATATCTAATAATGTTGTGTATATTTAGTATAAAGGCCTACAGTATAAGCAGTAGTAGACAGTAACATAAATCAGTGTATGTCTAATAAATAAGACCATTTTACGAATACGTGTTTGTTAGGGATTAAAAAGCTAAAACCATCGAATGAAAATCCCAGCCTTCCATTTTTTACATGTCAGAACAGACCTCTAAAGGGTATTTTTCCCACAGTAAGTGAACGCAGCATAGTTTCTGACATCCTCACGTTCATATGTTGCAACCTCTGACTTCATATTCCTGCAGAGAAGAAGAGAAATGGGCCTATATAACGATGGCGACGACAGCAGCTCTGTTTTTTGCCTCTTTTTTGAAGCCCAAGACATGGTCACAGTACAGGCTGAGTCGATGACTTCGTGTGCTTGTTAACGGTAACACAGAGAAGAAGCAGTATCAGTCCGGGTTTTTTTTTTCTTTTGCGTAACCGCGTTTTTCTGTCTGTCTATTAGACTGTTGGAGCAGAGCCTGGACGCGCCGCATATGTAATGAGGTCCTATCAACTCCGGCACAGCGCTGACTCTCTATCACATATGAACTAATACAGCGGTGCTGGGACACAACGTGATTTGATGCGTTCTTGCTCGGCTCACATGTTCTCTCCCCAAAGACCTACTGACATTGAGTACGGAATTGTTTGCACGGTTTAATGGATCCAGTGTGACGATTCAAGATTGGAATCCGTCATTCTTTTAAATGGACTGGCATCTTTGGGTGATTGCTTAGTTGAGAGAACCAGAGAGGAAAACCGCGTTGGTTTGATGGATCGGATGTGGTCAGTTGAGTCCCCGGTATAACCTTCACGGTGTTTTCAGCAGCCGCTGTCCGGCAGTCAGGCTGTTGTCTGGACTTGGAGCTGTCCGCGGTGCTGAAGGTCGGCAGTTTCTTCTTATCAAGAGCAGCAGCTGCGGACAGTCGTCACCACATTACCAGGACTTAAAAACGGTGATCATTCTGCGCAGGGACAGTGTTTTCCCTCAGTGGCACCATGGGTAAGCTGAGAGAGTATGAGGCTTTGACTGCATCGTGTTTTTTCACCGGTCATATTGCTTGCAAATATGAGACCATTTATGCACGCAAATATACAGCTGGAATTCCGCTCAGAAAATCACACACATAGCCTACGCCCTAAACCTTCATTGCATTATTTTACCTACATTAAGTATAGCTTCGAAATAGGAAGGCATACTGTATGTTGTGTTATTGAGCGCGCGTCATGTCTGTTCAAAATTTGAAGGCGTTTATCGATGTCTGAGAGAGCGAGCTGAGGGGGATGTTGCTCCGACACACACTATTTCTCCGTAACGCCGTATTTTTGTTTTCCTACTGTATTTCCCTCATCTCCCTCACGTCTCATAACTTCAAACAAGGACATTAATATTCATTAAGTCTATTATTGTTACTGGCGCGAACATAGAATGAGAAGCTCGTTAAAATGTGATTCACCACGTGCAGCCAGCGTTGGAGCATGTGAATGTAGACGCTCAACTTTCATCCTCATTGGCCGCAAAATGAATCACACCAAAATGCCCTGTAAACTTTTTATTCTGAACAACTGACTCAAATGCCCTATTTCACGTTCTACTTCCACTGGGCAGAAACAACAACAAGTAAAGCAAATAAAAAATACAAGCAATCCGAATCAATTTGATATGGGGTTATTACAATGTGCAACATTTACGTAGAAAAATGCAGCTTGTGGAAGAATCTGAAAAGGAACAGTCACGTTAGCAACGAGATCTATACCCTTTTTCAAAAATATTTTCACTTGTCATAATATGCAGCAGCCATTGACCTACATATGCACATAGTCTGTCATTGCAGCTGAACACACTTGTGCATCCTCCAGTTGTGGCAATTATTTGTTCTGCAGTGTATTCGATTGTATCTTTACTGTGATAAACAGGACCCAGTCCAGACAGGGATGTTGTTAGAAATGCACCATTCCACTAACAATGAGTCTTTAAGTGGTTCAGTTCACATCAGTTCAGGTAAAGGAGTAAAACACCAAAGTAATAGGATACCCATGACAGTGGCTGCCACATCAATTTTGCAGCATGCGTCATCTCTTTTCAATATTTCTAGTCTTTTTTATACATCTCAGATCTAGGTGGCTACATTTCTTTTAACTCTATCATAAAATATATGTGGCAAAAGTGACGACCAACCAAAAGGCCCTCTCTGAACAATCTCATTTGAAAGACGGAGAACAATATTGGCAATTAAACTATAGATACTTTTGTGAAAGACTGAGTTCAGAATGAATGAATTTAAGTTGTTCTTTAATTAAATATAACTTTGGAGCTGACTTTCCATTTAAACACACTGTGGTGAGCCGGGAGGATACTGCTGATTCACTCTAGAGCCTATGTTAAGTAATGTTGTAGTGCAGTTCAATGGCCACAAGAGAGAGCTCAGAGCAAATCCAACTGGATTGCATTCTCATATATATATATATATATATATATATATATATATATATATATATATATATATATATATATATATATGTACAGTATATATATATTCCCCCTGGGACTTTTTGAAGGGGGAAAGAAAAATAGAGTATATCGCTGTAGGATGCATGTAACCTTCTATACAATGTGTGTGCTAAATATATTGTAGGACTATTCAACGCTAAACCAAAATCACATAGTCTCTATGACCTGGCCACATAGCACACTTCAGGTTGAAAGACGGATGTTTTCTGTCAATGCCACAAACAATTTTTTCAGAAGATTATTTAAGTTGGAATAACATAAAACCCTCAGTCTGAAAGGAAAGTATTAGAAAAGAAATTATTTATTGATCTCATGGCACCGGATGTTTGTCTCCCTTAATGCTGTTTCTCAGTAAATAGCCTATAGCACATTTAATAGAGTATAAATCTTCCTGCTGTGGTTGTGTTAGGTTTTTAGCTTTCTATTTTTAGCTGCAGGTTCAATGACTATAAAATGTGCAAACACAGGGAGAAATGGCCCTGCCTGAGGGCTGCAGCCCCCAACCCCCTGCCTGCGCTCAGCTGAGAACGGTTAAGCCGAAGGGAAGTGTGTTTGTGTGTGTGTGTGTGTGTGTGTGTGTGTGTGTGTGTGTGTGTGTGTGTATTTGGAGAAGAGCCAGAAGAATGGCTGCAGTGGGAGTGTACATACCTTTGCCTGTTATAGCTGCTTTACTTGCATACATGTAATTGTTGTTGAGTGTCTGTATAAGTGGTTTATTAGAGAATGAGAGATACAGTGTCCCATTGGTGTGGGCTGTCCTCACACTGTCTTTGGGCTGCCTCCCTTGCTGTGTGATTTCTCTGCCATGTAATGAAATCAAAAAGGTTCTGTTGCTGTCATACATCTGGAGCTGTAATACAGTATGACTAGATTGATTTGAGTTTCAACATCTGAGCGATTGGAGAGCTTAGGCTACTATTTATTTAAAAGTACAAATCTATAGCGCATATTCTGCATGCCTTTCTATGAGTAGATACAACTATGTAACCTCTTAGCCCAATGTGGCCTGTAAATCTCTTTTGATAATCTCAAATGCACTTTCATCAAGCCCAAAAGAATATTGTTTTTATTTCGTAGAACATATTGTTTAGCACATGTGAAGTGTTGGCATAGCAGTGCCATTTTCCTTATTTTGGTTTCCTGCCTCATTAACTGTGTAAATATCACTTTTTCATTCTGACTCTGTTCCAAAGTGCAAATTGAATCAGTGTATTGATGTTTAAGTCTCAGTCTGCTCAACATTTACAGGACTCATGCACATGATTGTTGTGCTGTTTTTGAATGCTAATATGCTATTAGGTATTCACTGATGAGATAAAAGAGCTCAGCAGAGTCCAAGGGCTGAGAGCGTGGTTAATTATTATTGGCAATCTTAGGAGGTGCAGAGAGACTGACTCTATGTTAATTGCACTTTGGAGAGGTAAATATGTAGGTCATAGGTGCAGTTTTCTGTAAGGGAACTGGGCTGGTAAAAGCCAAGGACAGAATGAGTAATTAACCACAGGTGATTTATAATGTGTCATATGAATAAAGCTTACACTTGCAGGCATGCTACATTTTATTATTTCTTATTAGTATACATAGTATGTAAAAAAAAAATCCAAACTAAAAACATTCACATGCAAATACAATAGGTATAGGCTCTCTCAACCTAACAGTTGTATTATTTATAATATTTTGGACACAGATTGGATAAGGGTTCATTCTTTTGTCAAGAAATAGGACCATCTTGTTGAAATCAACCTCAGCTAGGAATCTTGTAGTAATGACTGAGGAACTGATCCCAGACTTGTATGTGTATTTGAATTCTTTTAGCGTCCATCCACCATCTCAATGCCCAACCACTTACATCTTTGTTTTACAATTGCGCACCATTCCCTGTCACTTGTATGGCTCATTATTTTATCACAAACTAATGTGTAGAGCAACAGCTCAGCTTTCTTTTTTATTTATTAAAGTAAAGCCAACTTTGCTGCACTGTTTATATTCACGATCATTTGAGTGCTTGGTTGCAATGAAATTGTTCATTTGTTGTTAATGCAAGGCAATTGAAGGTAGATGTGGTAAACTATTTTTTTAATCTTTCCATTTTGGATTATTTCTATGAAGGGATTACCTACTTCATAGAATGCTATATTTCACATACTCTCACTGCCTAAGTAAATACAACTGCTAGTAACGTTTGATTTTGGACCACTGTCGAAACTACTGGAGGGGCAGAAACTACTGACTACTGTTCTTAAAGCTTTTTTGATTACACATTGAGATTATTTCTCAGATTAACTTTAGTTGCAGTTTGTGTGCATGCTCGTGCATGTGTAAATATGCACGCGTGTAACTTCCAAGCGCATGAAGAGTTAGTGGTTGATTAGCAGGAAACTAGCATTGGTGGCTCCGAGGTGTTACCTGATGACTCAAAGTTCAGCGTTGAGCTCTCACCATGACCCCAGTTAAAGTGTCAGTCATAGCAACCCTCCATAGGGACACATGAAGCAAAATGTGTAGCCTCCTTGCTTCCATTGTGTGTCCCTAAATTATAGTTTATCTGTATTGAAAGCTGGTCATAAAGGCCTCATGTGTCAATATCACATAGGCTAGTACATGTTGCCTAATGTGACTGTTCAGCCTGTTTTGAACTACATTTAAAAGTAACTAAAGTCATTAATTATTATTAGGCTATTTAGCATGTAAGATTGTTGCCCACACCCACAAGTGCTGGTATGAAGGAGGCTACTCTTCTTGTGTGTGATAATTACACATTTCTAATACACATGGTTAAAGCACAGAAATCACTGCCCTGCTTTTCTAAATGGTACTACATGCATTAATAACCAGAAATGGTTACCTTTGCAATGTCTGTTGCGAAAACATGCATTATTATAGTTTTTGTTGCTTTGCAAACTTCAATCTGTTTCTGCTGAATTGTTGCTGGTACCTCTTCCTTCTGTATTTTGTTATGGCAGCGTGAGTTGTAATTAACACCCTCATCTGTCACAAACCAGCTCAAGTAGTAAGCTCTGAATCTGTGTTTTCCGTGTGCTTCACCTGTAAATGATTGTACTTAAGGTTACTTGGGATTACAAATGACAGTTTTCTTTCCCCACTTGGGGTTGGGGACTCTGTCTTGAGTTGTATAATTGGACTTGTTGTTCTTAAAACTCTTTGTCACCCTTTGCTTTGGGCCATCCACCTATGAGAGAAGCAGCTGTGGTTTAGGCTTCGGTTTCTAATCCAGCCTTTGAACTGCTGTACCCAGTAACTGTGCAGACCAACAAGGTTTAACTGGGTTCAATTAATCTAGAAATAACATATCAGTCAGTATTTACTTATTCAGTGGCAAGCAACAGACTCACTGATGGTTGGCAAGGCAGCATCCAGAGCTCCCTCACACTAATAACAGTAATGCACTGACTCAGCACTGGGACTGTAAAGGTGGGGGGTGTGATGGGGGTGGGGGGCTGCAGTAGCTCTTGGGGCTGTCTGGCCTGTCAGTCATTTTGCAAGTCTCTATTTTTCTCAGGCGCACTTAGGGTGTGCTCCAATACCAGTACTTGCATACTATTACTACTTAAGTGATATACTATTTGTAAAGTTGTATTGTTCTTATTTGTAGATTATTTTAATTGTTTGTATTGTAATGTTTGTGCTTTAGATCTGCCCAGGGACCACAGAAATAAATTAGCTTCATAGCTAACTCTGGCCCAACAGTTCTGTTGTGCATGGCCCCTTTAAAAAAAAAAACTAAACTAAACTGTTAAGTATGCAAGAAAGATTTAATAAGTCCAAATGCATATATGTCAAATGTAGCACAAAAAATACAAGGAAGACATGGCCATCCACTTAATTTGACATCATGCATGCTGGTATACATTTCTGACTGTTCTGATCCACAGTTCTCTGCACAGCAGGAGATACATAGCATTGACAGGGCAACTAAAAGTGAGCAGAAAGATGTGCAACTGTGCACATTGGATGTAGAGAATGTATCAAATCAAACATAATGTTATGAAAAGCTAAAACACCCAATAAAGAGACGAATGAGGTCACCAAGAGCAGGTCTGAATAATATTTCACTCTACCTGATATCAAGTAATGTAGCTGTACAAAACATACATATTTTCCCTACAGGGTGACTTGAGCCAGAATGTTGAGCTTTACCTTGTAGTGTGTGCGCGTGTCTTTGAACATGTGTGTGTTTAGTGATCAGCGCTCCTGTCTGTTGGTGGATTTATTAGGCTAATGTGGTGAGCTTGCTGCTGGGGCTGCAGTATAGAGCGGAGAAAGGCACAACACAAGCAGTAAAAACCTCCATCTCTCCAGTTCTTGTAAAGTATAACAGAAGGCAAATGTAGCCGTTTTTTTCAATTTATTACTGAGGAGCACCTTCATTAAAATGTGAGTAATCTCTGCAATCATTCGTCATATTGGCAGCTGCAGTTTTCTAACCAGAATCAAGAGTTTATATGTAATGTAGTGCAATCAAACACGTAAGCAAACATATCTGCAATATGGGAACCTTTACTGCAATCTTTGAAATCTACAGGGGTTATTAAGACTCGCAGACTCAAAATGTTTAAAAAGAATAAACTGACCTCATATGAATTTACCTTTAAATATGATCAAAGGCTGCTGAATGTGTAAAATATTTCATCATTCGCTTCATCTACATGAATTGTTGTCGTTTAATAATATTGTTGCTGTGGGCTGAAAATACGGAAGTCAAAGTTTTTTTTGACTTCTCTTAAAGTTGAATCTCTTTCTCAAAAAATTGTATGGATGCAAAGAAGATTTTCACCCAGTTACAGCAATATGCCTCACAGTTATGTTGCACCTTCACCTAAAATAAACACTCAAATCACTTCATTACAGTTCATCATAGATTATATAAGACAACCTACATGTCAATCACCATTCCAAACTATTAACGCTCCCTTTCCTTTCCTGCAGGTTATGTGGGTATGCAACTTGTGCCGAAAACAACAAGAAATCCTCACCAAATCGGGGGCATGGTTCTATGGCTCGGGTCCTGGTCAGGTGCGGGGTGTGTTTGAGGGTGGGCCGCAGGGGAAGAAGGCCAAACTGCAGGACCCGTCCTTGTACCCCTACCAAGGAGCCTCAGGGGACTTGACACCAGCGTCAGACAGAAGCAGACCTCACCTGCCCAGACAGTCATCCCTTGACAACGGCTCCGGGCTGAAGTACTTGGGACCAGACGCACCAATAGACAGGTCAGTACTGTGTGTGAAGACGAGCATACACCTTCTACATGCTACATATAAAATACACTGAGTTGTTTTCAGTAAGTTGTTTAGACAATTAAATTGTTTGACCAGAGAATAATGCATGAAGCTAAGGACATATGATGCCATTTCATGAAGGTTCATAGACATAACTGCATAAGTGCCTTTTAGCATTAGCTTTGAGAGCAGACATTGAAGCCTCTCAAGCCGAAGTATAAGATAAACGTCTCCTAGCAGGCAGTCAAAGCCCATATCAAACGGCTTGTACATAGAGCCCATGAGGCCTATAATGGAGACAGAGATACTGATACTTTATATGACATTAACTCAGCAATTCTACAACGGTCACTCCCTCTCCTTTACACACACATAAGACATAAGCAGACATAAACAGAACACAGCACATATCAACTCAGATAGGCAGTGTTAACCAAGAAATGATATTGGAAGTGAAGGGTGTTTAAATCAGAAATTTGTATACAATCTACCATTGAGAGAAAGTGCAGTTTTGGACCTTAAATAACTGATTTGTCAGGAATGTTTGTAGACCAGTTCAGACTCTGCAGGGTAATAAAGCATTTATACCATGCTTTTGGAGTTGAAAAGCAAGAGTAGGCTTAAATGCAATGCAGAACACTGTGTTCAATTTGTTTGTGTGCACCCTCTGAGTGGCAACTTTGGAAGATGACAAAGCCACAGGATGTGCTTTTGAATCTTGTATCTGGTTTTCTATTTTTTGATACTGATGTCAAATAAGGCAGTTACTTTGTTGTCCACATGAGGGCTCCTTTCTCTATCTTCTGTCAAGGAGAGGAGGAGCAGCTTGTATTCAGGATTTACACCATATATATATAGATATGCATTTTCACAGCAGAGAGCCATTTTAGAAAACCTCTCTTGTTTGCGTTCAGTGCAACCCAACACTATACTTGAACTTGACTTAAATGCAAATGCGTACATATTCAAGCTAATTAAGTTTTATTTGAGTAAGACTTTTCTGGAAGCAAACATGCCTCTCTTTCTCTCTTGTATTACAGTAAGGCTGTAATGTCAGGTTTTGTGTTCCATAACCCTTGGTGCGTCACAGCAGGCACAGCCCACAGGCTAACAGATGTCTTTGTCTCCCTGTTGGTCACCTCTGCCCACAAGTTTAGACTTCTTGGGGAAATTGCTATATACCATGTTTAGTTCCATGCAGTGGGCAGCAAATTCATAAATTAAGTGAATTTGACTCTATCCCAAACCAGCCCATGTCTCTTTTTCTATCGTCTTCTGACCTTGTAAATGTATACTTGGTGCGCCACTTCCCCTACTTGTCAGACACATGGTCAAACCAGAATGCACAAGCCTGTGCACTGTATGTTTAAAGACAACTTATTTGCCCTCTGTCCTCTTTCTGCAATTGTAGTCTTGTATTTACTTTTTAATACACTCCACCAAAAATAAGAGAAGTTCTGGGGAAAACTTGTTTACTTTGATTATTGATAATTTGCTCTGAATGTATGTTTTGATGTATACATTGAGTTTAGCTGCACAGTACCAATGAAGGAAGTGAAAGGTTAGCCTGTACATTTAATGCGTTTGCAGTGTAGAAAAGCTGCTATGAAACTGTGACACTAACTTAGCATCATGGTTATTTTTACGTAATATTGTCTTATTTTTCTCTTATGTGTTGGTACAATTATTTTCCTAAGCTTTCCCTGTTAAATGTCATATCCATAATGTTTCTATACTCTCGATAGACACCATGCAGTACAACAATGAAGTGCAGAGCATTCCCTGGAACTGTAAATTGTAATCAAAGCTAAACGACTAAAAAGACTTAAGGGTGATGCAGGATAAAAATATTCTCTATCTCAATGAAACCAAAGAACATAATCCATCTTGTCCTCAAATGTCTGGCTGCTTTAAGGTGGTTTTAAAAGATAATAAGAATGACTATAGATCAGACTATAGATCAGACTGCTCCAAGCATTCAGCCATCCAGTCACTTTCTGTTCCAGTCCAGGCTCTCATCACTGTGTACTAATTGACCGCCTCACTGAAGAGGTAGAGATGGTACTGGGGAACGAATCTCTTTTTGGCATTGCCTATATTTTTAGTGACACAACAGGAAACAGGCTGTCTGAGAATACAAGGGATAATGCAGATGATGGATAGCGGAGAGTCCATAAATAGAACTCCCACTGCATAAGCACCAAAACCCACTTTCATTAATCTTAAAGAATGTTTAAATTAACTGCTGGATTTGTTCTGCTGAAAAGAGGAGGGGGACAAGCTGACAGACTATTTAAAGGAGAAATAACTTGGGAAGGTCTCTAATTTATCTTGTTCTTGGAGGTGTCATTTGAATGAACACACAGATATGCCAGGACAGCTGCAGTGTTGGGTGAGGCTGATGAAACAACAATGATTACACTGAGATTGGAACACACTCAGTGGTTAAATTTCCTCACAATCTGCATTTTTTTAAGCACATTCAGCCAAGCAGAAGATTAATTCAGGCTGCTGAAAGTGTTATAAGAAGAAACACTTACCCAACCTGGACTGGCCCTTTGAAACCCAGCACAACCACTGTTTCTGATGATATAGCTTCATATGCTTCAGTCCATCACAACACAGTCTAACAAAGAACGTCTCAAAAAAGGCCAACGCACCCTATTCATGAAATGTATAAATTATGGCACTAGCCACTGTGACAACAACCACCGGTTTGAAAACTTTTTAAGGCCTTTACTAGGCCTTTAGTTTGACCTTCGGTCACCACCGTTTTGGTTTTCTGTAGCCATAAGCTACCATTTTAGGATGAGGGGGTGTGGTTGGAGATGGGTGGTTGGAGAGGGGTGAGAGGTTACACAGGCCAATATAGTCTTTGCCTGCGGCTAATTCTTTTGGTGGCAAAAGAGCTAGTTAACAGAATGAAATTCTGTCTGTGGTTGTTGCTGACCAGAGTTGCTTATTTATCAAAGTGGAGAAGCTGGGCCTGAGAAGAGTTGGTGGAAAGTAGTGGTCTGGCTGCTTGATTTTGAATCTATGGAGGGAGAACAACCAGTGGCGAGAATAGCCCTTCTGGAAAACTAAAAGAACCGGTATTGTCATCACTTTGGCTTGCCAACAACATACAGTATGTAACTCATTCACACTGGCAAACAAGCTAACAAGACAGGTATGTAAATAACTGACACAGATACCTGCTTATTAGTGTGAACATAATAGTAGATTTCCACTTGCAGAACAAATGGACCACAGACTTCTTTATGAAGCTTTAACTGAATAAAAGGAAGAAGAAGACGTTCAAAAGCATACAAGTATCAACAAGTGCATGCACAGATCTGCAGATCCACAACTACGTATAACAATAATAATAATAATGATTACTTGGATTTATGTAGCGCCTTTCAAGGAACCCAAGGACGCTTTACAGTGGTAAGAAGGGGGGCGGTAATAGAAAGGGGGGCGGTAATAGTATACAGATCCAAAAATGCATGAAGATCCACAAATGCATACAAAAATCCACAAATGTATACACAGATTCAGAAATGCGTACCTCTTTCTGAAAATATGTAGAGCCATTTTAAATATAATTAATAACTGAAAAGTCTTAGGCGTTTTTGCTCTAAGAGTTGAAAATACATTCAAGTCATCAGTTGCAATTGAGGAAGGCCTCTCAATTGGCTGTCTGTTTACCTGTGACTTTTGCAACTCTGGCATGCAACATCCACAAATGTGTATTTGGATCCATAATTGTCTGTGATAAGGGTTTGTTTGCCCTGAGCTCAGCTCAAAGGCTTACCGTGACTTACCTTTTTCAAACCAGCCTCAATGGTCACTTTTGTTCAATTGAGGAGTCATTTCAATCAAACCAGCACCACAAATGGTTTATATACTAAACAGTATACCACAGTTTTCTTTAAAGCATGTTCATGACACAATGAGGGAAAAAAGCTGTTAAAAGAGGCTAGCCTCTTAGCTTTTCACAAGGTATCCTAGCATGCTTTGTGCAAGGAATCAGCCACTTGCAATACACATGAATAGAGGCTGAAAAGCAACAAGGTTAGTAGCTTTGTAGATCTGTTTACATATTTGTATCTGTGTGCCTTAGTGGATTTCTGTACACATCTGTGTACACATTAGTGGATATTTTTTTGCCATTTGAAAATAGTTTTACACCAATGACAGCTCCATAATTCTTAGATTCAGTCAAAAAAAAAAAAAAACACACAGCAAGCCATAACATGTGTCAGATATTTGCATGAAAAGCCACATAGACATCAACAACATAAACACATTAAGATATTTGAGGTTAGATGAATTGACTAAATTATTGACTTTGTTGGCATCTAGCAGACAGCTAGCCTGTTACTAAAGCCCTTAGTATGCATAACTAAAATGTTTTAAGTCTGTTCAATAAGTAAGATATAAAATGCACCCCCTGTACAATTTTCAAGAATAGAAAAATAAGGTTTAGAGACCAAAACTGTTTTTTGTACCAGACTCTCTATTTTTTTTTAACTTATTTTGTAAAGTTGGGCTTTGTGGGGACTGACCCTATTTTGTAGACAGCCTCAAGCAGCCACTTGAGGAACACCAGTTTTTGCCCCTTGGCATTGGCTTCACTTTTCAGCCTTGGAGGTTGTTACTCGACCAGAACAGGCCCCATCTTATAATGCATGTATTTATGTCAGCCAGTAACACAATGCTGTGTCAAAGTAAGGCCTGAAAAAAGTCAATCCAATCACTTCATTCGGACCAAATCAAATAATTGGATGGCTTGCCAGCATGTGTATGTATTTGCCTATGAACTCTGCTTATGCAGTCATTGAGTATGAGAGTTTCGACAATCTAAAGCCAGGGAGCCAGTCACACAAGAATAACAGAGAAAGGAAGTTGGATAATCATGACAACTATAGGCTGTGCTACTCTCCCCCAACTCTCTCTCTCTATTGGACTCACTCTGCATAATAAGTGAGGCAGTGCATATTCAAATGTTGGGGGAGTGGCTCTGACTTTGTGGTTACATACTTAAAAGCCACAGCTTTAACATGTAGTTTGAATAAATAATTCCAATTAAAGTGGAGTTCAGATTTTGGAGCATTTGTAGTTTTGGTCATCATTCCTAGCAATAATTTAGAACAAGATGAAAAAACTTGAATCAAGTCTTTAGTTTGTCTCTAAACCACCTTCTCAGAAGTGAGATCGAAAGTTAAAAAAGCCTCTGTTTATGTTCATTTGCAATCTAAAACTGTTTGTGGGATGTGGTTGAGGCTGAATTAAATCTTAAAATCAAACGAAGGATGAACTCAAACAGCTGGGGGCATCACAATAATGTGTAATTTTGCCTCTGTTAAATAAGTGGTTTGGATGATATTACTAGTCTGTAAACTTTCATCAAACATATTGCTGATACAAAACGCACCTTGTGCACTCACAAAACAGCAGGTTGCATCGACAGACCTCAGCAAAAAGTGTTTTTCACAGAAGAGATTTTGACAGAGAAGATATGGCTGAATGAGTTGCTTTAATGTCTGGATTCAAATCAGTGTGCTTCTGTCGTGTTTGATGTGAGGACACCGTTATAGAGCCATCGTATAGAATATTAGCATCACCTGGCTGTGCCTGTCGTACAATGACATGTTGGCCTGGAAAAAATGTTATCATGTAATTATATCCAATTTTATAGAATAAATGACACACAGAAGGCCAAGAATTCTGGTCCCTAATGATTTCTTTATCATATGTTTCAAATAATTTTGCCTTTACTTACAATTGTTTTATGTAGGGATTAGAATCGCAGCTTTAAAGTTAAATGTTTTGTATCATAGACAAAGATAAACCCAAGATTAAAATCTGAGTCATCATAATGACGACATTAAAACTCTCCTACCATTGTTTTATTCAGTACAGTTATTTTACATACAAGAAAAGGAAAATGTTCCTTTTTTTTCTTTCATAGATGAAACTAGAACTGATATGGCATTATGTGAACACAAAAAAAAACTGATGGCAGCATTACCTCCCTCTGCTGTATCGTTTGTGAGAGCGTGAGAGAGCAAGACGAGATAAGGCAAAGAGTGTGCACGAATGCATATCAGCCCCGTATTGTGTTCGAGTGCGGTTTTTTGTGCGTTAGTGCCTGTGTGTGTTCGTCATAGGCGACGGGAAATATGAGTTGAATGAGGCAGCAGCTGATGCACCGGTAAGAGATGCTGCTGCTGCTGGCTGCCGTGTAGGATGCTTCTCTTCGTCTTCTCAGCTCCGGGCGCTCAATCGCCTCTTACTGCACACCAAGAAGAGATTTTTGCTACAGCGAGAAGAAGAAAAGGCTCGTTACCGGCACCGGCACTACCTCCTTTTTCTAGCTTCAAGTTCGAAGCATTATGACCGAGGGATCCTGCCTGGAATGCGGCTCATCTGAGGACACTTTTTTACCATGAGCGGCAGGAGAAATATGGAACTTGATCGGCGTCGTTTCTGCGTTTAATGCGCCCCAGGAGATAATACTTACAAAATACTGAGGAGGTTTATGTGTGGAGGGGGGCGTCCGGAGCGAGCGCAGGCTTTAGGATGTATTGTTGATGAAAGAAAAAAGGGTGATCATTTACTGAGGATAAAAGAAAACGGAGGGGGAAAATGCAGTTTGAGACATTGCGTCAGTTCTGTAGCTCGGTTTTATCACATTTCAACGGGGCTTTCACGGCGCCTCAGAACATCTTGCAGACGGAGCTGTTCGAGCAGGCGTTGAGCAACATCGGGTGAGTGATTCCTTTGTAAAGAAATGCCCTGATTTATGAGGAAGGGCTTCCCCGTTGGTGTGTCAAGCGATATTGGGGGCTGGGGTGGGGTGTTGCGTTTATCGATCGGCAGCCAGCCTGCGTAATAACAACCTACAGTATGTTGCTGCTGCAGATATTTCCTGGCTGGATGATGGGGCCGATCAGTGAAGCTGACGCGGTTTGCCGTGAGCGCGTGCGCGCGCGCGTGTACCGCGGTTTTTTTTATTTTGGAGAGTGAAACGTTGAGGTAGACTGTGACCATGCCAAGGTGTGACTGTGCTGTGCGCGTAGCCGTGTAGCTTCGGCGCACCACTGCTGCAGAATGTATGCTGTACCTCCTCCACTGCTTTGCCTGATAGGAGAACATGAGGGGGTGAGGAGGGTAAATGTACATTTTTGAAAGAGTCCAGCGATGGAAACGAGTAGAATCACTACCACCAATACACCCACACACTGTCACACACATAAGCACCCAAAACGCCCTAAAGACAAATAACCATATGAGTTACATTTTAAACTGTATTCTATTACCAAGCATTTACATAAATAAAAGTATAACAGCTATTATGAGTAGTGTACTAAAATGTTTTTAACATGACAGAAGACTTGCTTGTGTGGTAGAGAGAGAGAGAGAGAGAGAGAGAGAGAGAGAGAGAGAGAGAGAGAGAGAGAGAGAGAGCAGGATCTCACTTGCATTGGATCAGATGCATTGGAGCATATTATGATTAGTCTGCTAAATGCTCTGCCCCCAACGGAGAGGCCCCTGTTCTTCTGGCCAGGCATGGCTGTTAGACACATTATGCAGACTGCAGAAGGGCTTCAAACTTACAGACTGATGTTCCTGCAGCCATACAGCCAAGAGAACACCCAGGCCTGTTTCATTTCTTGCTATAGGCGCAGACCCTGTATCTCCACACCATGCACTCCCTGTCTCCAGGGACTCTGAGTCTTTTCCTCTTGTCCCCCACCCTACCGTCAGAAATAATTTACAGCATTGCTGGGCTCCCTGCCACCTCACATTACATGGCCAGAACACTCAGCCACCGGAAGGGCTGAACAGGGGCTCTGTGCCTGGAAACTGTGATCCAGTAATCATCACATCTGACTGATTAAATTGAACTTATATCCCATCACTACCCTCAAAGCAAATTCCACTGGTAGACAGAAATATTAGCAAATTTGTATAAAAATTGATTGAGGGTGGAACGTCATTTGTAATCAGAAGCTTGAAGACTAAGGCTGGTGTTAGCATGTATTTGCATTCATTTCTTGGTCTAAAAGAAGAACAACAGTCCAAAACCATAACAACACAACACTCTGCAAACATGTGTGCGCTGTTATCAGTGACTAGCTTGCTTGGTTGTCCATTTGATCAGGGCTGTTTGTGTGTGAGTCTGTTTCTCTATCTCTCTGTGTTTCTTTCTTGTCGAGGCCAGGCTGGCTAATGGGCTGTATGCTTTTAGATCCAGCTTCCATGTATTATGCATGTGTGCGTCAGCAGAGGTCCTAATGGGGTGTAGGGATCTGTTCTTAGAAGGCCTGAATGGTTTTGAATTGAGTGGTCACTACATTTAAACTGCAACCATACTTGGTGGAGGAGGTGGAGCCTCCTGCAATACACACACACTCACACTCACACACTAACACAAACACACACCGGCTGTGGCAGCTTTTTGTGCTTGCTTCCCTGAAATGCCCGAGACCAATATGTGTCTGTTGTCAGCCTGTTGTAGCTTTAGGAGGGACTTTATTGAGTTTGTGGTACACATCTTATAGTCTGTTCCCAGATGAGCCTTTTGCAAAGTGCGTGATAGTGAGCTATAAGTGGGCTATGAATAGATGCAGTTGATTTTCTGCATAGATGCAATCCATAGAGCAGCACTGTGTTTCAAATCTAGCATATTAAATAAAACCCATATTGCTGCTGTTTAATGAGTCCAATGGGCCTCACAATCTTGGGTGTGATTTTAGTGAGTCATCCTTATACTCACAGCTGTTCACTTCATCCCACAGTTTAATTTATTGTCTTCCTGCAGTGACAGCATAATTTTCAGCTGTGCACTTCTGCATTTCATAGCGTATATGTGCAATGCAACTATTACAGTCACAGATAGGAGGAAAACCAACATGTTTCAACCCCTATCACGTCTAAACTCGAGGTCCTCTGAAATGGGACCCTCTGGGTTTCTCCTCCTCCAACACCCATGTCCTCACTTGTCCCCTCTACACGATGGGTATAGTGATAAGATGTGATGTGTTATCAATATAAATGATGCTCTCTCTTAACTAAAGACCCACTTTGATTCTTCTGGAGATACAATTTTGTCTAAATGTGTCCGTGTAATTTTGTTTTCCTTTTTTATGTTTTAACAAATGTCAGGACTTCTCATCTTGAGAGTTATTGTATCTAACAAAGAGCGTTAATCATCTGCATATCATTGCAATTTATACCCTCGTAAAGCCAAAATGATTGAAACAGTTTAAACTCAATTTGAAATTTGAAACATGTTTACCCCTTGAGCATCTTGATTTAACATAGGTTGTCACAAAGAACACTTCACCTCCTCCTGTCCTCTACAGTCTGCAGAGAGAAAACTTTCAGTACTGAAACAGTGATATAAAAATGATGTGAAGCCAATTCATAGGAGGAGCATGATTTTTTTTTCTTAGATGTGAAACCTCTTAACCAGGAGCCAAATATGAGTTGCTTTAGCTAATTCGTCTGAAACAGCCCCAGATTGAGCTGGTTAAAGCAAAGTGCAGTTTCACCAGCAGAACAGAGTTATTTAACCAACATGAGCTTTTGAGTTCAGCCAATCAAACCAACCAGTTTTTATGTCAAGCTACTGTAACGTTAAAGGGCAGCAGCCCAATTGGAAGAGCACTTTTTTAGACTTTATCACAACAAACAAACAAACAAGTCTTTCTGATTCATTTTTCTTATCATCTACTGTACTCTTCCGGTGATAACATTTCAACAAAAATGGTCCTATTGCATCAGCAAGGGTCACCACGATCCAAATCCAGTAAAATATTTAATCCAAACACAATACATAAATAAAGATCCACGGATTGTTCCAAAATTTTCACTGCTGTTCTCAATTTTTAACTTCATTCACTACCTACTAATGTACTCTGACCTTTCGTTGACACCTCATTAGACCTATTAGGACCATCCATTCTCTGTTCGTAGGCTACTATAGCCAATAAGAGCCCGAGTAGAAATAGGCAAGTCAGTTGCGCTGCACACTGGCTCCTTGACAGGCATTACACATGATACAGATGTGTCAGTTGAAATAGGGATAACACCAGGGCCAGTAGTTTCATATCTTCGGAGAGGCAAGAGCAAATGAGGTCAGTGGCTATAGTTGATGAAAATAAATTCATGTAACAAAAATGACATTTATGGAAACCAAATTTACTGGAAGTTAAATGTTTTGATGATCATTTTTCAAATTAAAGTCCACGTAAAAAACCTAGACCTAGAAACAATGAAAAAAAAGGACATAGATCAATCGATCCTATTGCTCTTCATAATCCAGGACAACTGTGTTTGTTTGGGGAATCCACCTTGATACATACTGTATCAGAAAAAAAAACCAACGCGCACCAAAACACCGGGGCAACCCTTCTCGGCGCCATCGCGATGATAAAAGTAATTTGCCACGTTGTAGTTGATTACACATGAACGCCTTGCAGATGCAAAAGTAAGTTGACTGTGATCAATCATGGAGCTTCTGCAGTTAAAAGTCATACTGAAGGCGAGGCCTACCCACATTTCACCAGCCAGCCTCCAGGCTACAATCACCTCTTTTTCATGTCTGTGAGTACTATAAAGCTGTATCTTGAGGGTTTAGGTGTAGGAGTCAGACTGAGAATCAAACTGTACCCTCTCTAGTTCTTATGCAATCCACCAACATCCCATCACACCTCACCCACGTTCAGCTAACCCTCAGCCTCATGGTGTTGCACCCGAGTGTTGGCGGCACTCAGCAGCTGTAATTAAGCTGGCTCTTTATTGGTTTTGTCCTCGCCAAGGGAGATGTGCACAGGAAGAAGGGAGACTCTGTTTTATTGCTTGGGCGTCAAAGAGAGGGGTTATTATGATTGCAAGCCAGAGAAAGAAAGAAAAGAAGAAGATAGAGAGGGAGAGATAAAGTAGAGAGAGTTGGAATGATAGCAGTGTTGAGGAAAAGGGGATGAATAGTGTGAGAGAGACAGTGGTAAGGGCTGAATTGATGTGCTGGTCTTCTCTCTGCTCCTCTCTGCTCTCACCAAATCATATCTCAGCATCAGACAGAGTGATACAGGAAAAAAGAAACAAAACGGGGGAGAAAGAAGCTGGTGGCTACCAGTGGACTGTGTTGCCAGATAAGCATCAGGCTAATGTCTCAGCCCAAGGCCTGCTGCCACTGCTGCTACCAAGAGAGAGACATAAAAATGCTTTTGCCAAGGTTTGGTTACAGGTTGCTATAGCTAGAGATATTTCAATAATGTGATTTCCTTTGAAACAACTAATCTATTACATGAACTACTATATCAGCGGATACCAAGGAACCATCCCAAACCATTGGGATGAAAAATATACAGATTAAGATTTTTATGATTATCGTATCCTGACGGCTGTATAGATAGTATAGTATCGATGTAGTACAATTGCTATCATCGTTGCATTTCCTGGCCCTAGTAAAACTGTTGATAAAACATTAAAATTGATACAAATTGTCAGTTATGTCTGAAAAAAGAACATGAATAAAACTCTCACTTCTTTCCGCTGAAGAGTTGCATAGAGACACTTGTTTTACATTTGAAACAAAAAAAAAGTTTTTAATGGTATTAATTCCTGACCGCACTGTTGTTGTTTGATATGCTCGCCTGTCATAATTGTACCACTGTCAACAGTAGTTTTCAGTTGTGTCAGCCATTTAATATCCGTAGCAGCACAGTGCAACTTGCTGTATTGGCTTCTCTTCTGTAGCAGTGGAGAAGAATTGAATGTAATCGCTGATATTACAATTTAGGTGGTATCGAAGCTTGAATAATACTGGTATTGGTATTGGGGAAACTGTAGCTACAGCATGGTCCCATTGCCAGAGGCGCAAGTGATGTCATAGGCTTAGATGTGCATTATGTACAGGTTCATCGGCCAGTCCTTTCTTAACAGCAAAACGGGATGAGGAAGGTAAAGAAAAGAGTCAGAGAACAACAAAGGAAAGAGGGAGTACTTTTCAACAGAAATGCTGGCCTGTGCAGAGCGCTGACATGTGGGGTCTTTTCATGCTCATGGAGCGAGACTGATTCCCTCAAAGGCTGACCAACCACGTGTGCACATGCATTTGCGTGTTTGACCCTCAACCTTACCCTGTCATTAATGGTTGAGTTACAGTATAGGCATATCTGTCCTCCCAGTAAAACAACATATCAGTTTGGCATTGGAGGCTGCTTTCACTTCAGCCCCTGGTCTTTAAATTACTCCTCTCTTTCCTCTCAGTGATGGACTAAAGAGAAAGCCTCTGGGTGGCATTACTGAGAGCCTCAGCTCCTCTATGTGTATCCTTGTGTTTCTGTGTGGGAGAACATGTGGCGGCATTTGTATGTTCATGTGTTTGAAGCCCAGTCCCTAGGAGGTCTCTTTTTCTCTTAAAAAGCCTCTTTTTGTGCTCTTGAACAGATGTCTGATGTCATCTTGCTTTTGAAAAGCCAAGAGAGAAACTGCATACGATGCATGAATATTGCTTTGCTTTCAACCATATGCCTTCATGTGTGATGCCATTTGTCAATGTCAGTAGCCCTTTAACTCTTTAGGTTAAATCTGACCTCCTTTGCTGTAGTAGCTTACCAGTGTTTGATCTTAGTTGTAGTATTTATATGTACATTGGTCAATGCTAATTTAAATCTAAGCTTCTCTCATCCGTATGGTACTTCGAAGCATCATCATTCTTGTTTTACATTTGATTTATTGATTGAAGAGGATTTAAAGGTCAGACCTTAAGGTCAAGAGGTTGACTTTCTTATTTAAATCCCTGTAAAACAAAGCTGTGAAGTCCCTGTGTCACAACATAGCAAACATTTCAAGCTATTCCTTTACTGAGTCAGTTTTATGCAATGAAGATATGAAATAGATTTTTAATCCAAATATAAGTTTACAACTATTTGAGGGTCAATATGTTAGGATGTAATGCTCTAGCAATCTGTAAAGGTATTTTAGTTGCTTTTCTATTTCTCTCTATATACCCAATGCACAATTTACCTAATGGCATAACATTTATGCCTGCATTGTGTCATGATTGAGAAAGATACTGTTTTACACATAATACCTTTGTTGCTCCCAGAATCCAAATCTATTTCATGCTCCAATATATTCAATTACCCAAAATACACTTGAAGAAGCTGTGTGATAAAGCAATAATGAAAAGCTTTATCTAAATATCTGCGTCTATCAGCCCATTGCTATCATCATCTGTTTCATCCCATGCCTGTGCTCAAATCCTCTTTTGCAGCACTGATGGTATTTTCAGGAGCTCAATGAGATTAATTATTTCCATATTTTGCAAACATTGCACCGTGTGTGCCGCTCCCCCGTCCCCCTGCACGTGTACAATTAGCTCTGTTCATTTGTGTTGCAAATGAGCCGGCCCTAGCGGTGCTCGGCAGCCTCCCTGGGCTTCTCCTGCCACGCAACGGAGAGGAGAACCCAGCCGAGGAGTGATCAAAAGCATTCTCTGGCAGGCAGATGCTGTGTAAACACAGAGAAGAAGCAGCTCCTGTCTCCTCCTGCCTCCACTTCTCGCCTTCATTATTTTGGGAGTCTGCTGGCTGGCATTAATGAAACCCCATGTAATATTCATTTAATTCCCAGTGTTTACTAGTTCATTAGGTTTTAGGATAGTAGTTGATCTGATCTCCAGGGGTGTCAAGGAAGGGGAAAGTTGCTGACTTTGAAGATTTTTCCTTTTTCGATAGCTGGGTTCCTTCCATGTATTCATATGTCTCTCTTGATCTATTTAGAAGAGCATTCACAGTCCTCTCCTTGCTTCTGAATTGTACAGCTTTCCTCTTTCAGGGTCTGCTTCAGCACACTTCTGTTGCCAATTGTACGTTTTTATTTTTCTTTAATTTTGGTGCAATGGTTCCTCAAAATATACACCAAGGACGCAATAAGGCTACTTTTATCATCTGCATGAAACATTATTTCAAGACCTGATCTGTACATTCAAAGACAAGATGAGCAACATATTCAATATATGCAAATCTAGAAATCTAAAGGAAATATGTTGATTAACATGTTTCAGATGATAAATATGAAATCCACCATCTCCTCTTACCTCTGCGTAAATTTCTAAGTTGTCTAAGATTAAACGCTTTCTCAGACCAGCACGTTCTCTGGCTGTTTCATCTCCTTGGCTCATGGCATGTGTGACAGATGCTGTCCTATGCAATTACAATTAACGCACACAGCCTTTTGGTCCTGGGCTTGCTTTGCAAAGGTCTGACTGTGGGTTCATCGATTGAGAAATTGGCTTGTCAATGCCATTGAGCTTAGTAGAAAAGGTCTTTCTGTGCTGAGCACACAGGGACACACTGAGTGGGGTCTTTATCAGACAAAGCGGAAAGGTGGAATTTTTTCCTAAACATTTTTTTTGTGTGGCAAAAAACTCTAACAGGGAGAGCTAAACTGTCTGGTTAGAAAGAGTAAAACAAAATAAGAAATGTTTTGTTCTCCCTAAACACTAATTTCTTCGACTAGCTGTTATCAGCATCTATCCATCATTACAAGTTCAGTTTTGGGTTTTCCAAACGATTTTTTTGTAAGTATAATGAAGAAGTAGGGGAGAAGTATGCAATAATGTACATTTTTTTAAATGATAGACGTAAAATGTTTTTCTCTTTTTAATTTGTAGACAGATAAAGTGATAGATAGATAGGAACTTTATTAATCGCTTGGAAGGGTTCCCTCAGGGAAATTCAAAGACAATTCTGTTCATCTTTTTTCCTAGTTAGCTATCCCAAACATTAACCCTCGTTAAAAAATAGTTGCCTATAGAGGTGTGTGTGAGTGTGTGTGTGTGTGTGTGTGAGTGTGTGTGTGTGTGTGTGCGCGCGCGTGTGCGCGTGTGTGTGTGTGCGCGCGCGTGTGCGCGTGTGTGTGTGTGTGTGTGTGTTCAGGATGCACCTTCCCCCCAATCCCCACAGCTTCCCGCCTGCCTCCGGGCAATCCTTCCAGCAGATGAGCTGTTTGAAATTCAATTTAAGAGAGACTTTAAGGAAAAGACAACAACACAGGTGTGGAGGAGAAGTGGGGAAATAATAGTTTATTATTCTGAAAACACAAAAGACAGCATCATTTTAATATTTCCAAATGAGACTACCAAGTAGTGATTGTTCAGCACTATTTTGCCTACAGTAAGACAGGAGTTCAGTTTGCAAGCTTGATAAAGCTAAAGCACAACCAGATTTTCAAAGTTGGCTGTTTGATGTGACGTCTGCTGTCAGTTAACTTGCACTCAGTGCATATCAGAGTTTGTTTGGCTAGACAATCAGTGAGTGATAGCATACATCTTGATTTGATTATGCCCAAAGCTAAGCACAGAGATGCACTGGGAGAACTTGGCTGCAGTAGCTTCCCTTCCCTTCGATGTAATTGGAGAGTGCTTATGCCTCCTTTCCCTTTTCTAAACTTCCCATTTAGCCTGCTGATATTGTCGAGCAACAACCATGCTTTTGATGGTATGTAGCAAAGAAATGGCACATAAGAAAGAATTTGGTAAATAAAAACATTTACTCTATTCCTATGAGGACTTGTGGCTCTAACAGTCAGATAACAATCTTTCGCTGCAAATTTCAAACTCAAAATGGTTAAAAATCATGTCTTAAAAGAAGAATGCTTTGAGTAGGAACATAATTCAGTGGAATTTAAGAATGTCAAGAAAGTGTTCTGAAATATTATACTGTTCTTGTTAACACTGACAGGTTCATTTTACCCCTCCATTTGTTTGCACTGAGCAGAAAACTGTGTGGAGACAGGCGTGGAAAAGAATGGTATGAGAGAATGAAGGCCCAACCTTGAACCCACCATGAAGGGCTGTATAGCCTGGACCCCATCATCATTTGTCAGCAGTGAGTGGACGATATCCAATGAAACATTGCTCACCTGTGATCAGACCACAGACTCCTTCTTCCCGCTGACTGGATCACACTTCCTGCTGCTAGTCTACCCTTCATGCTCACAGCTCTACGCCATGCTTAGTGTTGTCATATATTTAGTACAGGGAGGGCTTGGCTGTGTTCCGCGTCATGTGGTGTTGCTGCAGTCTACTGTTGACAATAATAGACTCGGAGGAGTTGGAAGAAAAAGAAAGAGAGGGGGAAAGTGTATGCGGGGGTAAATGGAGCGACCAATGTGTCCAGACCGACCTGCACTGCTGTTTGTTTCCCAAGAGGGTGTTCAGTCCACCCAGCCCCAGAGATGTTATTTTGGGCAGCAAGGATTATTAAAGCATCTTCTGACTCACCCCTGAGCTTTTTTCATTACCTCTTTACTTTCTGTGTAGCCAGACAGCCATGCAGCATCACTGCCTTTGATTTCAAATGCAGCTTGCTCACTGGAATGAAAAATGCATACTTAGCAAAACCAAGAAAAATTCATGAGTAGGGAGAGAGTAAGAAAGAGAAAGACAGAGCTTGCGTGTGTGTGTGTGTGTGTGTGTGTGTGTGTGTGTGTGTGTGGACAGCGTTTTTTAAAGTATTTTTCCTCCACAGAAGTATGGCACAGTGTCAGGTCACAATAGAATTTGCTGGGTTATGAATAACACGGCAAATCTCTATATGTTCTCTACACGGAGTGCTTTGTGAAAATAAACAATGACTGACGAGCACTTAACAGTCAATATAGAGTACATCAGTACCAGGCAGGGAGGAAGGGTCTCCATGGATATCCCTTCATGTTTGCCAGAAGATGTTGGTGCGTGGGGCATGTAAATGTGAAACCAAGCTGCAACCTCAGATGTTGAAAAATTAAGCCAATGACGGACGGGAATGCAAAAAACAACAACTAGTCAGTTCCATGTCCACTTAAGGTTTGCTGCAAAAGCCAGGGAATCCAATAATAAAATGCCCATATTTACAGCAGAAATAAATGATCGCAGCCTTGTCCAAAAAACAGATTTGGTCTCTATAGCTTATATGTAATTGTTTGTACGAGGGCAATTTTTTAAATAACTCGAAAGTTTAAAAAAAATAAAGTCTGGAGTTATTCATACATTTGCATACATTTGGGTGTGGTTGAGTTTAAATACAGTTGGGCTTGTTGTAACTGTTTGCCAGGAGATTTAAGGCCACAGCTCCACATCTTTCTCTGCTTCTAAAATGATTGAAAATTAGGTGGAGATAGCTTTTCCAACATGGCGACCACCTTTATTGGACTTCAAAATGTCTCTTAAGAAAACAGAGGGTGACGTCACTGAGACTACTTCCATGTTTTATACAGCATATTGTGTTGAACTTTGTATTGCTGCACTCACTGCTTACTCATCTTAATTTTACAGCAGGATGATACGCAATAATAACACTTAACTGCTCATCTATCATTGGGCATTAAACAGGACCCTGAAACTGAATTGAATTCAGCTATCATTTATTTCATAGTTTTGACAGCTGTGCTTTTTCTTCTGTGACATAGCATGGAAGGGAGGCTAACTTTTATTAAGAGCAAGTCAAAAGTCAGTTCTCATTCAGCATATGGTGCACAGAGTGTTGTGTGGTTTCCTTAGAAAAGATGACTAGCATAAGTTTGTCTTTTATGTGGTGATGTAGCAGTAGGGTTTGGTCATAGATGAGTGCAAATTGTGTGTATTTTCTTAGAAGTTCAAAAACTTGGTAAAAATGTGAATTGCCAACTCGTGAGGTGTTAATTACTTACAGGCCCTCAAATGTAAACCCCCTACCCACAACTGCAACAGATGTCTCTCTAGTGTAACTTTGTTCAATTCAAGTTGAAGTCAATAAGCATAATTACAGACACACACAACTCCTGTGCAGCTGTGAATGAACCTCATTTAGACTGTATATTCTGTTAGTCTGCTCCACAGAGGTGTTTTTCTTAAATGCATTCCAGCTGTGATGGGCCTTTTTTATGTGTCCTGTTCTTTTTTAATAAGATTAAAAGAATGTACACATGTTCAGTTTCTCTGACCTTTCTGCAAGATGGGGAGAAGCAAGCAGCGGAAAACTGTCCTGTCTTGTAGCTAATCTTAATGGCATATTCTGCTGGGGCTTGGCCTACATAGAGTGCTAGTTGTGCCTCATCTTAAAAAGGAGACATTACAGGCACTGTAGTGTGGAAGATGTATTAACCACACAGAGTATAAACATAGGCTCAGAAGGCACTGGTTGGTCTGCTCTTAGACAGGAGGAGACAGTGTCTGTGTTCTTGAAGCCAATTAGTGAATACACACACAAATCTGCAGACACTGTTTGCAAAAGTGAAAGATGTTGGGCTGCACAACTTTTTGCTAACTTGTGTCACATAGAACTCTCCACAGAACAGGGAGATGGAGTAAGGGATTAGCTGCCATCAGTTACTGTCAATGTAGTCAGTGCTGTATTGACATCAGACAGTGTGGATGTGTGTACAATTTACTGAAAAGACTTGGCCCAGGCTAAAGTTTTTCTATACCGGAAGTAGCACAGCAACAGTTGCTATGAGAGGGAACTCGCTGATGGTGGTCAGCGGACCAATCAGAGAGTCAACAAAGGGTCAATTGAGAAAGACTTCTGGGTTATATGCAAGAGGGTATACTTGGTGGCAGCTGTTGGATACTTTTCCTGCCAACTGCAATTAGGTTGCCCATCTTTGCTCCTACTGCCCTGATCCATTTATATCATTGACATACCTCATGAATCAGTAGAGGACGATGTACCTGAATGGTGTCAGCATCAAGTGTGAGCAATGATGCACAAGTGTAAAAAATACAGAACATAATCTTTGCAGGACAGGGTGTGCTTGATGTGTGAAGTGGGAGCACCACTTAGCAGAGCCATGGGATGTTTCATTTTTATCATGGAGCAGAACTACATTTTGACTTATTCCACTCTTTAAAAATATGTATTTATTGGATCATAAGTTTAGGACTGAGTAGCATTCATTTAGCTGTTTTTTGTTTTAAATGTGTTCATTTTAAAACAGGAAGGGTGAGATTGTGTATTGCATTTATTGGAAATTAAGTTCAAAGTTAACTTTCAAATTAGAATTTAAAACATCAAAGTAACATACTTCTTGCCTACAAGAGTATTAGCCTAAAATTATTTAAGAGTACTCAAGTACCATCACATATTACAGGTACCAATCAAAAGCATCAACACAAGGAATCAATGTTCTTTCACAAAGCCTAATAGGAGAAAATGTCCAGTCCCTGCTTTCATTTCAAGAGCTTACTTATGGTAAATTGTAAATGGACTTGAGCTTATATAGTGCTTTTCTAGTCTTCTGACTACTCAAAGCGCTTTTACACCGCATGTCACACCTACACATTCACACACTGATGGCAGAGGTTGCTATGTTGCTATCTACTCTGCTCTGGTGTTCTCAGCAAAAAGCAAGAGTGGCTCAAAGGTAATTGGTTGATCAGCAGTTCATCCCTGGAGCCCTGCAGTCCACATGTCAAAGTGTCCTTGGACGAAACCCCAAACTGGGTTGAAAGAATCACCATCCATGTGTAAATGTGTGTTATTTCATTAGAGTGGTACTTATGTGCAGCCTAGCACTTAACATAGCAGCCTCTGGCATCATTGTATGAATGGTTGTGTGTAAGGGGGAATGTGACATGTAGTGTCAAGTGCTTTGAGTGGTCATAAATATAGAAAAGTGCTATAAGTGCCGTCTATTTTACAATTTATATGGTGACACTGCAAACAAAAAATGGGGCGAGTTTTCATTTCTTGATATCTTCCTGTGCCTAAATATTTGGGAAAACTAGTTGTTCCATGAAATGCTAGTTTAATAATACAAAGCCTGTGCAGCAAATTTGTTTACATATTATTTGCATTTCAAAGGAATAACGTACAACATTTTACACATTAATATAGCAGAAATCAAGTATATCCAATGTAAATTTCTCTCTGAGTCATAACTGTCTACAATGAGTAAGAAGTGCAAGTCTTACAGGCTTTGTTGTTGTTGGAGCCGTGTTTACATCAGGTTTACATGGACAGGACGGCCAGCTCCTCCCCTTATATAAAAGTTGTATTAGTCAAGGACTAGAGAAAAGAAGAATAACAAACTCACTGCTTACTTAAATGTCACGTAAGCATTTTTAGTTCACGGTCATATTGTGTAAGTTTATATGCAACGTGAAGCTACGAGCAAACTAAAGTGTGCTAACATTAGCCCACTAACAAAACAACGCAGGCCGCAGTCAATTGCAGCTCGCACTTGCAGGGCAATTTTGTCCGCTGCTTGTGCTTGACTCCTTCGTGCGAAAGCGAGGGGAGTTGAGGTTGGAGGTGTGTTGCTGGAAGAGAGCGGAGGCTTCAGTATGACAGAGTTCGGCCAAACAGAAGTCTGTTCTGGTTTCATGCAGTTGCTCAATCTACTTGATCAAAACGTCGCACATCACTTTTACTAGAAATTTCAGTTAAACATAAAAATGAAATTCATAGAGAAAGGTCAAATGTTGTATGTAAAAAACATGATTATTCATGTATGAATTCTAACTCGACGATAGACATTTCCACTCAGAGTACATACATTTTAAACAATAAAAAAACAATCAAATATTTCCCCTTCTCAGGCTTGCCATGTCATCTCTAGTTTGATGTTGGCTTTTTGCCTCTCAGTGTGGTACTCTGATTGGCACTCCAAAACTTAAAGCCCTGTCCCTGACTGTTGTGATAAAACGACCTCAAAGGTCTTTTAACATTTCCTCTCATTCCAAACTCCATCCTGGAAAACGCTGTGTCAACAACCAATCGCCCACCTGCTCTTCCGGATTCCACAATCCCGTCAGTCAGCTGTCACCACCGCCATCAGAAACAGAACACACACTTGAAGTGTATCCTCAATCCAACTCAGAGCCGATCTCAGGAGAAGGCTGAGGGGAGCAGGGAAGTAGGGATAAATGGAAGTGTTCAGAGAAACACAGTGGCAGATGTGGGAAGTGATTAATCACAAGAGTGAAAAGAAAGAGACAAGAACAATGACTTTAATAACATCCTGATGGTCAGTCATAACACACTCTTACAAATGCATGGAGTGGTCTTATCAAAACAGGTCCCTGAAAATCTGCTATGTCATCATGATGCAGAGCAAGGAAAAAGGTCTTTCATACTTTTTGCAATGCACAGAAATGATGGGGTAGAATAGATAAATCTCTTTTCCTTTTTCCCTTCCTCTATCTGTCAAGCTCTCCCTCCCTCCCTTGAATATGATTTTGCCTTAAAATCCACACTGGATAAAAAAATGAACCATGTATTTTTGTTCAGTTTAAGGATAATAAGACCTCAGACTGACAGAGATTAGGTAAGACCTGCTCTGCCTATGATTTGTGATCAGATAGTAATCAACCAAGGAATGTAATCCTTTCCCAGGCAGGGGGACTGACTGGACAGCAGGGTTGGAAGGGGTGGCTGCTCTACCTCTAGCCAATCGTAGCAATGATGATGTTAAACCTAAAAGTCAGCTTGCTTTCAGCCTTTGCAGCAGACTGATAAACTGTCCCATCTGTACACATCTGGCAGGGCATTGTGCACAGCAGACCATCAGAAACAAAGCAGGTCATGTTGATGCTACACAGACATTAGTATATCAGAAACTGCAGCTAAATCGTCTGGTTGCAGTGGGATTTTACCCTTGCTTTATTTTTCAAGCTAACACTGGGACTGGATTTGTTTTTTGTTGTTTACTTTGAGGGGCGCCCAAATATACAGCAGCTGACTAAGTAAGACTTAGAGTGACTTTGCATCTGTAAATGTACCTTTAGAGGCATTTTTCCTTCTTTTGTATCTCATCTCTGCTTGCTCTCGGCTGAGATGTGCACATTCAGCTTGTTTTTTCCTCCGCTTTTGCTTTCTCTAGTCATCTTGTTTCAAAAAGAGACCATTTCAGGATGTATTGTTGTCATTATTGGGCCAGATCAGCTGAGACATCTGCAACACAGCTTCACTCATTTGTTCTCATTTGACTGCTCTGCTTTATCTGCAAAGTAGAGGTTGAAAAACCCCACTGGGGGCAGCATTGCATTTTCACCTTGATTGCTTTTTGGCTTTCTTATTTGACATGTTTCTTAAGCAGCGGAGGCAGAACAGAGCCAGTGTTACACACTCAGTCTGAAGAGCGCTGCCGCAAGACTACTTTTACTGCTGCTGTGTGAAGATCATCCATAGCACTCCAGAATTAATACAAGGACATGTTTTAGGGCATAAGGAAAAGGGACTGGAAAAACAACAAGGGCTTGGTTGGAGGCTGTGAGCCATTCCTGATACAAGGTAGTTTGGATTGTACTGGACTGCTTTTAAAAATGTTTTTTGCACAGGAGGCTTTGTGTTTGTGTTGAGCAGCAAGTAATAGATCTGAGCTGAAATACATGCCAGGATCTGATACTTGATTTTAAGTAAGTTTGTTATATCTCATAAGTCAGGGTTTTTAATTTGTGTGTTTATATAGTGTTACAGAATAACATGTAAAGCATGTAAACATATTAATTCTATGAAAGCATGTCATGCATGTTGCATAGGTGATCATTTCACTAGTGTAGTTATGTATGGATAAAAAATGTATGGATAAGAAGGTTTGTGCAGCAGTTGTGTGTAACATAGATGATAAATTCTAAACTATAGTGCCGCTGCGGTCTGCTTTGAGTTTTTTGAAAGCAGTATTAAAAAAGTAGAATAATTTTAGTTTCTTTTTGCATGAAAAAAAGTTTTAAAGAGGTTTTGAATAAATATCTGTTATTTGCTGAATTGTGGTGAGGTAGTGAGTAACTTGGTGTTTGTGTGTTAATGTGTCGTGACTCGTGCATCCATACGCAGTGTAGATCATCCAACCAGTTTGTTAACTGCTCATTGCCTTAGTAATTGTTTTTTGTGTTTTTCACTTTCATGGGTAAGAAAAGGAATATCAACCATGCCTTTGGTCAAATATGTGTGCGGACAGAAGTCGTTTTACCAACCAAGGCATTCGTGAAATAAACGTTGAATTTTATGGCCCTCCCTCTCTCTTGTCATAGCTGTGAGAGGAGGGACAGAGTAAAGAAAGACTTGAGCTAGTATCTTATATGAAGTAAAGTAAGTGTGACGGTTGCAGTGTTTTAACTATACAGCAATCACTTGCCTATGTTGCAGATGAACCCTGCAAAAAGTATGTGTGAAAGCCGTCTTTTTTTCCATCATAAACCAACATCAAATGTTAATGACTTGCAACCACAGGGGCTTGATATCAGGCCTTTCATCATACAGCTGAGGCACGATACAGACAGAAATGCACATAGACTGAGAGTAAGACACAGATAGGGATACAGTCCGTTCAAAGTCTTGGAACGGGGCTTTACCTGTGGTTGTTTCAGAACAGATCCCTACCATTTCTCATTACACCACTGCGTATTTGAGAATTTCAACAATTGTTTTTTTACATGTTTGTGTGTGTGTGTGTGTGTGTGTGTGTGTGTGTGTGTGTGTGTGTGTGTGTGTGTGTGTGTGTGTGTGTGTGTGTGTGTTTGCGTGTGTTTGTGTTTTTGTGTGTGTGCGTGTGCGCATGTGTGTGTGTGTTACAGAAAATAACAGCATAAAAAGGTTTTATCATGGCAAGCATGTCAGGTCACTTCTAATCTTTTAGGGTCACACTTTATAATCTTTCAGAACCATAGTGTAATCCCATGATTTTTGAGAGCCATGGATTTGATACATTTTGCTGTTTTTGATGGAAGAGTGTTCTTAAAAATATGATGATATTAAATTATCTTTA
Organism: Tautogolabrus adspersus; assembly: GCA_020745685.1. NCBI lineage: Eukaryota > Metazoa > Chordata > Actinopteri > Labriformes > Labridae > Tautogolabrus > Tautogolabrus adspersus. The sequence goes on from CM036542.1 coordinate 23,741,300, forward strand.
GGGCAATATAGCCATGTGAGGCCTTTTTAACCCTAGAACACTATCGCCGGGTGATTTTCACCCGAGCAATCGTATTTACATGATTTTCATTATGTTGGGTTTGTCTGAGTGTCATGGGTCCCTGGGTAGCTTCAGCATTGTCTTTGACGTCTTTGAAGGCGTGGGTGTTTCCCTTCTCCAAAACATGCTTCTCCTACAGGCACGTGTTCGGGTGATTTTCACCCGGCAATAGTTTCTCTCTCCTGCAGCTGTTCATGTGTCAAGGAGACTGTGCTTTCACCAGGGAAGTCTCAAATGTCCCAGGAATGGGTGGTCCAAAGACCAAGTTTCCAGTCTCATTATTATTTTTTTTTAGGAATTTTTTGTTCGAATTCCTATTTTTTCAGTAATTTTGGAGCCTTTTTATATGGTCCCCCATGATACTTTTTTCTCATTTTGTTAGACATGTCACAGTTGAAAATAAAAGAGCACTACTCTAATTTGTCATGTATTGTCATATTTTGATATATTTTGATGACAAGTACTTTTTATTGGGTATATTATAGCGGGTAAAAATCACCCGGCGTTAGTGATGGTGTTACAAATTTTAGTGATAGTGTTCTAGGGTTGATGAGACAATGTTTACATCTTTGAGATTTCTGCGTCTTTTCTATGTTACACAGTGTGAAGATATTGTGAAACGTGACACTTTTTCGTACTCAGAAATGAAATCCATTCCCTTAAATAATATGCATGCTGTCAATGTCATAGCTTCAGGAATATTTCGTATAACATACTCAATATAAAAGTCATTGTGCCTGTTTTATAGTGAGACCATCGTCACTCACCCTCAATTGGAATCCTATTGTCATTACTGTCATCATTGTCCTTGTCACCAACTGAAAGAATGAATTAACAGTTTCACAGCAGAGCGTTTCTATAGTTAGCTCAGAATAGGGCAACAGCAGTTAGTAGGTCTGCAGTTATTCCCTCAGCAGGAATGTAAAGAACAGCAACTCTTGTTTTTATGCCTACTCTGTACCCTGCAGACAACATGGCTCTCTATCGTTGGTCTTGTAGGTGACCTCCTTAAACGACGCTTCCTTTGCTGCGTACATGGCCGTGTCTTCGGTGACATCACACCAACATTATACTATATAAGGGGATGTGATGCAGGGAGTTTGTCACTGTGCGGTGCATGACTCAATACTTGCAGCAGCTTGTTTTCTTTGCAGTATCACAGGCATCACTATTCCATGATGTTCAATCCTGCCACTTACATGAAGTGAGGCTGAATCCACCACACCAGCTGCTTATTTAGCCATAGAACACAGGTATAAGGTTTCTCCCTTATTTTTCTGGTGCTTCCTCCATTACAGATCGTCAATGATTCCCCTCTTTCCTTTGATTTATTTATTTTTAATCTCTCCCCTCTCTTATTGGATTCTGTGTTACTAACATGCAAATCTAAGATCAGCAGAGTGTATCAAAGCAGAGCTGTGGAGGGCTCAGAGGTATCTATAGAGAGGCTATTACAGTAGCAGTGGCAGCTGGAGCAATGGGGGAATAATGCACAGAAGAAAATTTAGTGCTGCGCCACCGCTTTGTTGTACTTACCGAAGGCAGGTTTAGGGCTGGCAGTGTTAGCAACATGATGCTGATGGATGAGCGTTAGCTAGTTTGCTAGTTGGCAAAGACATTTCTCTGTTTGGAAAGGAAGGACATATGAAGCTATACGGGAGCATGGATAGGTTGTACAGTGTGAAAAGATGAGTTATAGCTTGTCAAATGCAGTTTGTTAATGTTTTTTGCAGTTGCACTGTGCATTATCCATGTGCATGTGTGAGTTTAGGGTATGGGATTTCAAGACAACATCCCAGAGGCGTCATTAGCCTACAGCCCTGCAGATGAACTGAGAGCCAACAAACTACAAACATGGAGGCATGCACAAGTGACTTCACGCACCTATAAACATGCACACATAACACATGCCTTTATCTTCATGGAGCTACTGTAAAGAGATGTTTCGCATTCTCAGCCCCCCCCCCCCCCCCCCTCTTCCATCACATTTTCTCCCATCCAATCACAGCCTCTGTCAGCTACTCCAGTATATAATTTCTGCAAGCACTTCACTTTGAATTTGTGAATGAAATTCAGCGAAGCTAGTGTCCAGGAGCATATCATGAATGATAGAGCAACCCTCATGTGTTTTTCCAGCCGAGTTTGAATCTCTTATGAGCTGTGTTGGGATTTTAACGTGATTGGAGACATTTGTTTTGATGTAAAGCAGAAAGGAAAGGGCTAGCTCCATCACAGAGACTTTCTTTGTTGTAAATAAGGATGTTTTCACTAAGTCTGCATCCATTAGTCTTGTTTTTGTTGTGTGCATGTCTCCACCACTTCTTGCAAGGATTTTTTAGAACCCCATTAGCAGGAAATCACTCATCAATCATGAAGTTTGTTGCTCATCCGGTCTCTTTTTTTTAGATATGCTTTTTAAGAAGTAATGTTGCATGTGGTGGTGTTTTTATGTAATGGTGGTTTCTGTCCTCTCAGAAATGAAGAAGGCAGCACTCATTTTGTCATTTTATTTTAGGGAATAAAACATGAATTATACCTGACATTTACAAATGCACATCCAAATACTTAACCAGCTTTTGGGTGAAGCAGCTTTTTTGGTGTATTTTTGTTTGAAATGCAGTGAGTTATCAAAAATCCTTCAATGTCTTGCTTGATTAAAGAAAAACAGTAGATTTCAAATTCAAAGCAGCCCTTACTGATTCTTACCTTTGGTACCAACACATCTTGCAGATACAGCTCAACACTGGCATCCTGATTTGCAGATTGAAATATGAAAGCTGCATAGATCTGCCAAATATTTTAATTATCAACCTCAATATAACTTCAGTAGCAGGCCTTCACATTACAGGGAATCATCTATGTTATTATTATACTGAACCAATTGTAGTCAAAGTCAATCCTATTTTTGTATGTTTGGTTGGACTGCTCTGTTCTGAAATGATACTCATATCTACATAATTTCAAGCAAATAACTTTGATTAGGTACTGAACATTTACTTCATTACCCTATGATAGTGGACAATTTTTTGTATTGACCTAATTCATTTGGTTTAGCATACTATTTATTTACATGGCTGAAATGTTTCTGTGTAAGTCAAGACAATGTTTTATGTGTAAATAATAATAAGAACTTCTTCAATGCCTCTCTTACCATTGCAGCCAGAACAACTTAGTGTTTGCTTCTAGTATTGTCAATTAGCAATTAATATGCACAGCTGTTAAGAAACAGGAGGTGGCTCAATCTACCCATACGGCTTAACTTGACCGGTTATCCCCTTATCTAAGATCCAACTTCACAACTGTTTCCTTTTTTTCTTGCTCACCTCTTCCCTCCTGTATGTTCTATAGTTAGGTGTTTACAAGTTGCTAGCTGTTGTTTGCAACCTGCACTAGATGGTTGACTTAATAGGGCTTGGTTAGGTTAACTCCGGAAATCAGCTGCTCGTGTTTCCCAGTAGGTGAACTCATGTTCTGCGTCTGCACATATGCCAGCCAGCAGAACGGACATCATGAGCATCAAAGATTAGACAGTGATGTCACTGTTGTGCAGAAATCAACCTCACCGCCAATTTGGTTCAGTTTATACAGCAATATAAATATTGAGACAAACCCAAATGGTCTTTGATGCAGTAGGAAGGGAACAAACCTGCTCAGTGGTTTGTGAATCAGCCAATCACATGTGAGGAGTCCTTACCTTGGCCGGTGAGCAAGGTTGGCAGTAGTGATTTATGGAGCCCTTTATAATTGTAAGTTTTCACGTAAAAAATAAAGCGATGCTTCACAGAGCTTTTTAAATACCAAAATGTCTTTATTATTTTGGTGGAAAAGTGGGTGAAATGTAGGAGAAAATGGCTTATGAATAATTAATACTCATACAAAAGAATAAAGGCATTAACGCACAGTTATAACCTCTCCAGGCTTTTCACTTCCTGGTTGGCTGCTTTCTGACAGTCCAACAAAGACAAAATAATTGAGAGCTTATTTTAGATATGTGGGGTTCCTTACTTTAAATATACTTGAAAATATCCATCTTTGTCAGTAGTTGTTCCTGTGATTTCTAATTTAATTATCCTTCCCTTTGCAACAAAGTCCTTTTTTATTTTTTTTACATTAGACCAGGACACATTATTTCAATCAATGTTTGAAACAAAAGGTATGATGTTAGGCCTTTGTGTACACCTGTGTCTTGTGTTTCTTTGTGCTTTGAGTTGATATTTTCACCAAACAGAAAAGGTGGTGAAATAAAAGACAGAAACCGATCCACTGAGGCTCATCAATTCAGACGGAACTGAGACATATATATATGTTGTTGTTTTTTTACAGCCTTTCATGTTCACTGTACTGTGCACAAAACTGAATCATTTATTAGTGCTCTACTCTATGTACACTGCCTGATTTCTTGTCTCATTACCATTGCACACACACATTCACGCATGTACACACACTCACACACACTTTAATTTAATTTAGTTTTTGCATTTATTTAAGAGGAAACAGCTTGCAAACTTGGGTTGGTACCTGCCATGTTATTCAGCGTACAGAGTCTATTGCAGTGAGAAGAGGGAGTGCTGCTGCATATTTGTGCTTAGTCCCATCTCTCTCTGTCTCAGTCTTTATCTTTTCTCGCACTCCCTTTATGTGTCTGTGTGTGTGTGTGAGACACAGACAGAGAGTGCTATCATCCAGTTTTGACAGGGATTGAGGCCTGAGCAGAGCAGGGCAAAGTAAAGTGAAGGCTTCAGCCTCAGTGGAGTTGCGTAGTGATTAGTAATGAAGCGTTGTGAGGCGTTTGCCAGACTGAAACAACACAATTTACCTGAAGTTTGGCAACACACATTGTGATTATCAACATGGACATGAAATCCTCTTTTTTTTTCAAATCAAAAAACAATAGAGACCAAAACAATATATATTTACGGAACCAATGGCTCACCAATAAATTCTTCCCTTTTGTCCCCCTCTTTGATCTACAGGAAACGAAGCCCATCTGCATCCAGGGATCCAAACCAAAAATACGACCAAAGGGAGGGGGGCGACCATTCACAGTATGCCCCGACGGACGGCAGTATGCCCAGATCACCGTCTGATTATGGGGATGGGGACCCCCGGCGGGCTCCGCGGGGCCCACACATGTACCCAGATGTGGATGCGGCACGGATGGGCTACAGGGACCGGCGTGGTCCTGGACGCTGGCACTCCCAGGAATACCCGCTGGACCAGGAGCTAGATGGACCACCTAATGAGTATGACCTCCAGCGGCAGCGACAGGAGGAATTCCAGGCTCGCTATCGCAGTGACCCCAACCTTGCACGCTATCCTGTTAAGCCGCAGCCCTACGAGGAGCAGATGAGGATGCACGCTGAGGTTGGACGCCTGCGACATGAACGTCGCCATAGTGATGTCTCCCTGGCCTATACAGAACAGGATGAACCAGGCCCCATCCGGCTGTCTCGACAGCATCTCACTGAGCGCAGGCCGCCTATGGTGGGACAGCGCTCCTACTCTGTTGACCGCTCCTCATCTGGGCCCATGGGTCCTAGCCTTGGAGGCCATAGAACCTCTAATCACAGCCCCCCTACGCCTCACCGTAGCCCTGTACTGGGTGACAGATCAGGGGACCTGCGGAGAGGGGACCTGGGTGGGGATCCAATGAGGAGGCAGCAACACCACTTGGACCCTAGTTCAGCTGTTCGCAAGACAAAGAGGGAAAAGATGGAGAGCATGTTGAGGAACGATTCTCTCAGCTCGGATCAGTCAGAGTCGGTGCGCCCACCACCCCCCAAGCCCCACAAAACCAAAAAGGGAGGAAAGATGCGCCAGGTGTCACTGAGCAGCTCGGAGGAGGAGCTGGCCACCACGCCAGAGTACACCAGCTGTGAGGACGTAGAGATAGAGAGTGAGTCAGTCAGTGAGAAAGGTAAGGGCCACACTCACCACTAACATATAGTTTACTCTTTTCTGCTATTTTCTATGTGATAGATAGCTTTATTTGCTGTGGCATAATGCTTTGCAGAGGTTCATTTCTAAGATGTTTTTAAAATGCAATTACAAAGTCATCTTTTTCTAGTACTGACAGAATGTTTTTTTTAGGGAATACAGATTACATTTAATCCGTAAATTATGACCTAACTCTTGTTGCTGTTTCATGTGGATATTAATTCTTGCTGTTGTTGACTCAGATATAACATTGAGATTACCCAGTCTACAGTCCCTCTCTATGTGCTCTGTATGTTTTTATGTTTAATGTTTAAAGATGGGTGTATGGCTCATTATTTTCTTGAAACAAAACTATAATTTCAAAATGTTGTTATTATATTCCTAAATTATTAACATTTCTGAAATCAATAGTACCAACATCTGGTATAAATTTGTAATTTAGGTGTTTTTTTTATGTGAGTTAGTTTAGAGTCACTAAGGTGCAACCTCAGCAACTCATTTGCATTTCTTTTTATGATTTTTTTTGTTGCTTCCTAACAGGACAAAAGCAAATTATTTTGGCAGGAAAACACTGCTTTTTTTGAGAATGGTAACATAGGTATGAAGCATTGTCCTTTTCTTTTATATTATCCCAGCACTTTCTAAAAAAGCTGAAAAATGAAAACAATGAGCCTTACATATGTGCAAAGCATCATTACGGTATGTTTTATGTGTTCTCTTTAACTCTTCTCTAACAGCTTTCATGCATTTGAGGAGGAGTTCGGCTCACGCATGAGCCTGCCAGATGTGTTTCAATGTGGATGGATGTTTATGTGTGTGGCTGTGATTTGAAATGAATGTAAAGCTACTGCTCTTAGAGCCTTCTCCTTTTGCTGCAAAGTAATGGCGTTATTTTCAGTTCCTCAAAGCCCTGTTTAACATGATCAGTCTGCACTTATGTTGAGTGTTATACAGAACAAGGAAGAGGGCTAGGTTTGCTTTTTAGTAAAACAAGATGAGCTAAGACCTTACTTAAGGTGATTTAACACTTGCATTGCATTTTAGTTAAAAGTAGTTTAACTGAAACAAACAGTATCTCCTTTTTTAGCTTTGGGAACTTCCAGGCACAGTGACCAATAACAATGGCTGAGGTAGGGAGCAAAATCTGATCTAGTTTTGGAATATGACAGAAGAAGTCATGTTATACCTGCTAGAGGTATTACTGAAGTGTTTTGTTTTTTTAAGTGTTCATAATATTTGACCCACTCAATAGCATACATGAGGGGCGCAAATGATTGATAACACTTTTAAATGTAATGCAGTACAATGAGAAATATAATAATAACAAATATATAAATATAAAGATCATTACCTTTCTAACCATGTCAACAAAAACATAAAAGTTGTGTAAAAGTAGAATTTATGGTAGAGGTGTTGTATTAAATTGCACTGTATTACAAAGGTGGTCATTATGCTATGTCTTAATCTATAGGCTAATGTAGCCTGTAAGTGTTACAGGCAACCAACACTTTCTATTACGGGGCTAGTGCTGGAAGAACACGTTTTTCTAACTGATCTGAACCGCAGAATCACAAAGTACCAATATGATAGCTGCAGGCTTTTTTTCATAGCGAGCTACCTTTGAAAAAAGAAACTGTGATCAAATGACTAGTGGTGAATGTCCCGCCTGCTTGGAATAACAAGCACACTTTCCAAGTCTATAAACACAGTCAGAGTGACTAATGCCACTTTGCATTGAGTCAACATCAAAAGCAATTGTTTAGCCTGTTAGCATCTTGACTGCCCCACCTGGTTGACAGTTGATGTAATTACAAATAGATTTTGTGGTCAAACCTGTAATTATGGAGACCTTTACCGTACATATTTTTAATAGTGCTAAATACAAAGCAGGTAAAATAAGCACAGGCACGTTGAAAGAGTGGCTCCATTAAATGTCACTTTGCATATAATCAAGTTGCTTTTGACAACTGAAGAAATAGATTCCAGAAGGATAGTAGAGAAGAGTGAAGTAGTTTGCTAATGTCAGTAGCAGTTCACCAAAGTACCTGCCACATCCTGAAAATGTTTAAACTAGAGGAGAGGGAAAGAATCAACTTGGTTTGTTCTGTTATGTAACTGTTCTCCTCATAAAGGAAGCAGCACAGCACCGGTGCTACATTATTGATGTGGGAGTTTCCAGGTTTACAGGAAGCGATGGTACAAAAATAGGGAGAAAAGCAGGTTGTTTTGAGGGTCAGAGTTCTGCTGTTTCTGTCTGCTTCTGTCTGCCTCCTCCACGGGTCAACCTGTGTAGGAAAGAGAGGAAAAACAAAGAAAGTAGTTCAACTTTTGACCTGAATAAGCAGGCTTTTCCACTAACCTAAGAACATCCCTGGACAGCTGATTATGTTGAGCTATCTTGGGTTCTTTATTTGGGTATAATTGGCAGTTTCCTAATTTTATGACATAATTAAGTCTGCTGTGAGATGGTGCATGTTTGGAGCCTGATAAATGGTTCAGAAAATTCAACTTAACCACTATTTGAAACTAGAGTGTCCTTGTTTGCTCTACGTTAGAGTATTATTATGTAACATACAGCAGGGATAGGATCCAAACTATGGTTTGTACATTTTTAAATTGTACTGACTTTGAAAAGACAAAACAATATTTTATTAGAATAAGCATGATGTTGAAAAAGACATAGAAAGTACCAGATTGTAGAGATGTTTAAGTTGCTTACAAAAAAGAGACTAATCCAAATTCAATTCTTTTTTCAGTATAAAAAGTGAACCAAAATAAGGATTCATCCTGCATATGCTGCAACATGCATACCAAGCACTCTTTTAATAACTTGCTAAGGGTTTTTTCCCTTCAACAGATATGAAAACAGCCCATTTGGCCAAATGTGACCCGTAAGCGTCTTGGAGTTTGTGCAGTCGTCTTGACTGGGCAGAGAGTTGTGTGTAACAGCAGGCTAAGTAAGGAGGGTGTTTGTTATGCTTTAAAATCTCTGATACCCAAGGGGTCTGGTGAGGATTGAGGAGGTCTTGATGGGCTGAGAAGGAGGGGATAACAAAGGGAGGAGGAGACTGGAATATAGAGTATGTGCCAGCTATAATGGGCCTGGCTTGTGCCTTCGAACGCTGAAGACTGATTTATCACGATGGTCCTCTCCCCGTGTTTTCCTCTATATTGATTCCCCTGACATGCAGTCTCATGATAGTGCCGAACAGACAGAAAAAGGGACGCTGGCTGGCTAACTTCAACACAGGGGTGGAAATGGTGTAGTGACAGGACAGCCTAAGTTACATCCTCATTAATCCCTTTTGGGATACAATTCTTGCACTTCAATAAGTCTGTTTGTAAGTCTATGTTCTGGAGCTGGAGCTGAGAATGAACATTTTTATTAACTTGGCCAATCATTTTGTCTTCGATTTAAAAAAGTATTTTTGTTAGGGCATTTGTTCTTTGATTTACCTACTGAAGGTTTCACGTGACACTGTACCACCTCCCTAGCGTGGTGACTATGTCTAAACATACACAGTACTGTTTCACCCCTGCCTCTCTTCTGCTCTGGCCCCTTGAATTGTAGTAAAAACAGCATCAATAATTAATGATCCAATTAATAGTTTACACTGGTTTTTATTGAGCTGTCAAAGTGATGGAGAGCCTGCTGGTAGTGAACTCGGCCACTGCCTGCGCTCTGCCTTTGCCCTGAATCAGCACTTTGTGGGCTTCAGAGCCAGGGCGAAACGGCAGGGTTGGGGGCAGACTGCTGATGCTCACAATTTATTGCCATGATGAGTTTCCTGCTCCCTGAAAAACCACACAGTGCCTCGATGGGGATCAGTGCCCAATTGTGGCATGCTGCTTGTTGTAAAGCTTCGGGGAAAGAGAGGGGGGAGGCTATGAGCGTTTCCATAATTTGACCCACTGATTTTTTTGTTTTTGACAGACATTAAGGATGTGTGTGTGTGTGTGTGTGTGTGTGTGTGTGTGTGTGTGTGTGTGTGTGTGTGTGTGTGTGTGTGTGTGTGTGTGTGTGTGTGTGTGTGTGTGTGTGTGGGGGGTCCTGAGAGTAGCACATCAAGTGGAATGTAAAACAGGCACAGGTGGCGATGAAACTGCCACTGCTAACCATATAGACAAATAAACTTCTCACTGTCTTAATGTAAGGTGAGTTGCATGATACATTGGTCCTCTATGAGATCATAAATGCAAGCCTTAAGCTATTAGGACTATTTAGGCCACATTAGGCAAGTGACTTGTAATACAAGAGTGTCTACCATGCTGAGCTGGCTCTAGTGGTTATGCTGCCGACAGAATAGCAGCTGGCAGGCAAAGTGGGTAATCACTGTTGACAGCTGTGGGTTAGAGGGCCACAGAGGACAAAGCCTGTCTGGGGACATCCATAATGTTTATATTACAGAGCAAACTGTGTACATTAAATAGTTTGAGCATTTCCTTAGACTAATCGCTTTTAGTCTTCTGATTACTCAAAGCATATTTTATACCACATGTCACATTCACCCATTCACACCACATTCACACACTGAGTCTCATATTTGTAAAGATGTAACTTACATCCTGAACGTGATGAATAAATCACATGGACAACTCCAAACAAAATCAGGTTTTCTGTGACTGTCGCAGGCCTGTAACACTTCCCTCCAAACATTTTATTAAGACTAAAATAATAATGGATGGCCTAGCTGCTTGTTTACCGTGTACTTGTCTACAGGCCTGCCTACACGCTCTGCCCCTGCACACCTTTTGGCACCACCTTTTTTGTATCACCCCTTTTTGACACTGGACTGATTAAGATTAGATTGGGCTACTATTTCAGTGTTTATAAACAGGAGCCTGGGTGCTTAGTCTTCCTTTATCAGTGAAGATATCAGTAGATATGCTTGTATTTCCCCTGAAACAATGTTAAGTATTTTTAAATATTACTAAAGCTCTTGTTTCTCTTTCACTTTCAGTATAAGTTCACAATATTTTCATTTAAATGATATTCACTCAAAATGTATTTTTATGGCACTTAAATTTTTTAAAATGAACTCAAAATAAATAACGAATATTATTAAGCAAGCCCTTTTATTTATATTGAGAACACAGTGCATTGAGATAAACTGAGCTGTATCAGGAGTTATGTAGATGTTGCCCTCTGTGAGTGTTGAACAATTCTTTTATTTATCATTATTATTATTTATTCGTAATCATGCAGTTTGCTTCTCTGTTCTGTGCAAGAATGTAAAGGGAGGATATGATTAGGTTTGCTGAGACTGCAGGCGCAGTTGAAGTGTGGTCCTGCTTCTGAAACTTCTAAACTCATGTCCCTTAAACAAAATGATTTGGTAATTAAGCCTTGTGGATTGCTGGTTTGATTGAAATGACTACTCAGTTTAAGACAAAAAGCAAACACATAGTTTTCACAGCCAAGCAAGCCGCGTTACGCCTGTGAGCCTGAGCATATGACAAACAAACCCCACATCGCAGACTTGTGAATTGTATTACACATTATGTATCTTATGGCAGTAGTTTTACAAAAGTCTGATGACTGATGATAGATTTGTATTTTAGCGCTTATAAGATTTAGAATTTTTGCCATTGTTAATTTTGTACACATTTTCAAATGTATCTTCATATTTGCAGATCGAGGCACGCATTTGTGGATTAATGTATGGGAATTGGTGTCACACTTTGTGGATCTATAAAAGCATTTGTCGACTTATTTCCCATTTGTAGATCTATTTACACATTTGTGGATCTATTGACGCAATGTCAAATCGTATTGCAGCAATACTAGCTCCACTGTCCACAACTTAAAAGTGTGGCTATAATTATTTACAGTTGCAGCATTCTTCTTCCAAGCTGCTTCTTCTATATGCCTAAAATCCCTTTCTCTTTACCCTTTTAACCTCCAGTTCCTATTATTTCCACTTTAACATTCAAAGGCAGTCTATTTTTGTTTTTTCAATCAGAGTTCCCTGATTTCCCTGAGATTGAATTCTTAGCCAGATAATGCCTGAATGAGGCCTGTCCTATATAGATCCATTAGGTTCTACAGCTCTTTACAGGGCAAGCAAAGTGTGGGAAAAGTGATGCTTAAGGCTATGGGGTTGCACAAGCACAGAATTTTTAGGTGACCTTACCTGTGCCTGTGGCCCTGACTATCACTACAGCAACTTACATTCATGCAAGCACACACGTTTATTAACAACCACACATATCAGTGCAGGACCTGGTCAGCAAAAAGTATTTCTATTTTGTTTTAATGATAATTCCTTCCTTTCCACGCATTACTAAGGCTTGTGAGCATAAGTAAAAACACCATTTGGCTCGTTATAATGGAATGTTTAATGCACTCTCAGGACTAAAGGACTTACATTTCAAGACAAAGACATGACCCGTTTCTGAGCAGTCAGACAGCATCTCTCTTAAAATTAAAACGATTTCGCTATTATTGCACAGCTTCACCTTTCGGTCCTTTTTAACGCCATTATTCTCTCCAGTGGAAATTTAAGCACCGCCTTTAGATTCAAGTTCATTCATCTAATTAACTAGGACTTTTAAGCCTCTTAATCCAATTGAAAGTGTTCTTCATCTCTTTGTTCTGTGCATCCAGTTGGGAAAACATGACACATCTTGTAGAAAGTTAGTTTTGCATATGCTTTCCAGCTGATCAAGTTCTCACTGTGAGTTTATCATTATTCTCACTTTGATGGAAACATCTTTATTTCCCCCCTAAAAGTCTCACCCTCACTAACCCTTCAGCTTGGTTATTTATATAAGAAAATAAATATGTCCCAGACATCTCCATCCTTAAACTTGACTATAGTTACTTTTCCAGCCTCTACCTCTTAAAGCTGTGCGTCTACTGCTACTACTATAGAGAGGTAATCAGAGCCTCATCTTTAAAAGCTCTCCATGGTGCACTTGAGATTGAGGTCAGTTAAGGTTGTGTGGCACAGCAGACTGAGTCCCCTGTTGAACACATTAAAGATCTGCTTGCTGTTCCTTACAGATGCAGCTACTCACTTTCCCAGAACAAATTGTGACTGTCACCTGTTTTGAACTAACATATTGGGTCCTTTAATGATTGTTGCCCAGAAAATGAAGTTGGAAAACAAGAGGAAGACATTCAAGTTGAAAGATTCATGAAAATAGTTAAGCTCTATTATTTGCATAATATGGAAACAAAATATGAAACATACGGAATTGTGTTACAATTACATGACAAATGATGACCATTAGAAACAGAACAAATTGATGCCAGGGAGATCTTGCATCTTGCCACTTTGACAAAACACATGGAATTTGCTACAAAAATAGGTGAAGATATCTCGTAATCTTATATTATGTAAATCAAGGTCGGTTTCATTTTAGACAAAGTGGCTTTTCTGATATTTTAACGTATAAGACATTGTTGAAGATGATTATTAGACAGTATTATAAATACTGTACATGACAGAGTTCCCATAATTTGAAATCTTCCTATCACAAATTCTGTTGACACCTTACCCACTATCCTCATCCTCAGTCACATTCCATTCAATGTAAAGAGAAAGACATTTAAGAATGGTAAAGACACTACATGTCCCATTCACCCTTTCACATACAATTCATAAACCTTTGGCAGAGGCTGCTATGCGAAGTGCCAAGCTGCCCATCAGTATATTTCTAAGTCCATTCACACACATCCACATACTGTGGCCTCAGGGGCATGTTGCTGTTCAGTGTCTTGCTCTGCAAGGACACTTCAACATGTGGCCTAAAGTGGTCAGTGATAGAACCTCCGATCAACCAACTGGAAGATAACCCACACTACCTAGGGGCAGCTGTGGCTCAGTTGGTATAGTTGTTGTGTCTCAACCGTAAGGCTGAGGGTTTGATCCCCAGCTCCTGCAGCAACATGTCAGATGTGTCCTTGGGTAAGACACTTACTGCTTCGTCACCAGCATATGAATGCGTATGAATGGGATTAGTTACATCTGATGGTCTCACTACATAGCAATCACTGTCATATGGGTGTGAATGGGTAGGTGTGACATGCGGTGTAAAAGCGCTCAGAGTAGTCAGAAGACTAGAAAAGCGCTATAAAAGCTCAAGTCCATTTACCGTTTACCATTTACCTCTAATCTGCACTGAAATTTAAAATGATACTTTAAAGTTAGGTCTTTCCTTCAGAATTTAATTCTTGGTTATAGCAAAGCAATAAAGCTTTTCACACAAGTTCAGAATTAGTGTCAGTCATAATTCTACATTTTGTGTTCAGGGCAGTAGTAGTTTAAAAAAATATAATTTTGAACTGAACACATAAGTTTGCATGTTGTTGGTATTTTTACTCAAAGAAAGATGGATTTTTAGATTTAATGTCCTGCAGGAAAAAAGCAGCATACATGTAGTCTCAAAAAATATCCAAAACTAAAATTTTAAGAATATAATGCAGTTTTTGTTGTACAATTACTGCACATAGTTAAGGTTGTCTTATTGTGAATATATACTTTACGTCCTTTTTGTGTTATTACCTTAACAGCACCTTCCTTTCTTAACAGGATTCTTTAAATTGCAAAGGATAACTTTGAGCAGTATGTGAGAGTGCGCTGTGTGTGCATAGCTGACATTTTGGATGTTTGTTTAGTGCTGTATATATGTATTCTGTATGTATGCTCCTGTCTGTATGTTACAAATTGTGGTGTCCTCACTGGTCCCTCTTGCTGTCCTCTCTCGTGAATGTGCGCCCTTTCCCCCCACCTTACAGGAGATTTGGATGGCCATTGGTGGGACCATGCGTCTTGGCATAGCAGTGAGGCCTCCCCAATGTCTTTGGTGAGACATGTGGAGCCCTGCCTTGACCCCCTCCCTCCTGCCCCTAACCCCCATCTCTCTTTCCTTCTCTATGTCTCTCTCCTCCCCCATCCCCCCTCCCAGAGTCTTTTGTCATTTCATGTTTCCTTCGTTTTATTTACACCTTTGCATGTTGTTTTTCTGTTTTTCTTTCTGTTTTTATCCCACACCTGTAGGGGACAGTCAAAGGGGAAAAAGAAAAACTATTGAGCAAGCATTTATGTCCGAGCCGACACACACCTTATCTGAGAGGCAAAAGAAAATGGTGCGCTTTGGGGGCCACTCATTTGAAGAGGACTTGGCATGGTGTGAACCGCAGGTTAAAGACTCGGGAGTTGATACGTGCAGTAGCACTACCCTAAACGAGGAGCATAGCCATAGTGAGAAGGTACTGAGACAATCTAGCCTGCATTTTGTTATTATTTATGACTTACCCATCCAGTCTTTGTTTGCTCTTTGTCACTAAGTGTAAATAGGTGAGATGTTTGTTTTTTGGGTTTAATTTGACATTGTATAATGGATTTTCCTTGCGATTTCGTTCCTTTTTGTTTTTTCGGTTATGGCTTCACCTAGCTTGGTGTTGCCGAAAAAGTCTCTTGGGGACACCCTCTTTGCTTGCTACCTGTACTTGCTGTTTTGCTCCCCAAACAGAAACCACACATCTAATAGTAATTGTTAAAGAAGAGCATTGATACACAACCTCTCTGTTTGTCAT
Organism: Tautogolabrus adspersus; assembly: GCA_020745685.1. Lineage (NCBI taxonomy): Eukaryota > Metazoa > Chordata > Actinopteri > Labriformes > Labridae > Tautogolabrus > Tautogolabrus adspersus. Next base: position 23,756,841 of record CM036542.1, read on the forward strand.
GGCACACAGGAATGTGGGTCTCTCCTAGTTGCATGCTCGTTCTCCTCCGTATGTTGTGTTCGTGCTCTGCAGCGGTCATTTTAGCACAGTTGGAACACCTTTACTCAGGCCCGTCCCTTTCACTCTGCTGCCCTTCCCCACAGCACCCAGTCCAGACAGAACCTGCCCCTGCTCAACTTTCCACTCACTTCTATAGCAAAACCCAGTTATGTAAGAACACAAAACAGGAAAGACTGGATATGTTTTGCACAAAAAATAAAAACATTTGTTTTTCTTTTTTCCCTTCCACTGCGCGTCTGTTATTTCACCCTACCTGTGTCTCATGGCTATATTCTGTGCTGTGTGTATTTCATCTTTTTAGATCTTGCACCTCATGATCCACCTCATGTGTTCTTTTAAATTGAACTTTTCCCCCCTTTTGCTATCTGCTCTTCCCTCACTTTTCCACTTGACAGTGGTTTATGTTTGTGTGTAGTGAAGCAACGGACTGAGACTCCAGTGTTCCTGCTCTGTTTGAAGAGCTGGCTTGAGGAGTGTTTGGGCTGCTTGCTTTACTCTGCATGGGATGCTGCATGAAGCTCACTCCAGCCTCACACTGGCAGGTTCACACAAGCTCTAGAAAAACCATTAAACACTACTGTGTTAGGTGTTGTTTTCAATCAGTATTTCTGTCCATGATTAGCTGAGAAGATAGGTATTTCATCTTTAGAATTTAAATGACTGAGAATGTAGCTTTCTAAAAAAATTAACAGTCCTGATGAGCCAACAGAGTTTGTGTGAACTTTCTTCCTTGAGTGGATAAAGACTTTCCCTGTGCCCCCTTTTCACTATGAACAGTTGTCTGCTTTGGTCTAAAGTAATCACATTTGAGTGGATGAGTTGTTAAACAAAAGGTGTGTTGTTGCTCTGACCTTGTAGCACCCGGTGACGTGGCAGCCGTCCAAAGATGGGGATCGCCTAATAGGGCGTATTTTGCTCAATAAGCGTATGAAAGATGGAAGTGTGCCTCGAGACTCAGGAGCTCTGCTTGGTCTGAAGGTGAGAATATAATGATTCTTTCAGTGTGTCTATGAGTATGTATGATGCAAGCACACATTAAAATGAAGAACATTTATACTATGGCGCGCATCATCAAGCTTTCTGCTGTGACCTCATTATTCTGCCTCCAAAAAAAGCATGTTGAAATATGCAGATTTAGCACCTTTAACCCAAGAAATGTTGGTTTTAGCCATCAATTGACTAAACCCAGGTACTCAGAAGGTTTAGGTAAGTATCACTGTTGGTTATGAACATTTATGTGGACATACGGAATAGTGACTTATGAGCTGTTATTTCCTCTATTTTCTGGCTTTTTTGTGTTGGCTTTCAAGTATTGATTACATCATGGTGTTGCTCAGTATTAATATTCATTAAGGACTCAGTGATGGCTCTATTGCGTATTAATGCGAGGCATTTGATATTGAGCTTTATGATTTATAAAATGTATAATTTTCTGACTGATGACTGATAACTTCAGTCAATCAAAAAATGTTATGTTTTGTCTTCCAGATTTGACCATTGAAATAGTATTTATTTTGCACTGTAATAGCAGTGTTTAAGTATTAAATATCAACACCCTGCAGTAGTCTTTATATATTAACATTTCATGCATACTGACTATGTGCGTGTAGCTAACATCTATACTATAGGTCAAATTATTGCTTCACATAATTTGAGGCTTTGGTCAGTTTTGTGTTGCAGTTCACACACTGCAATGCCCAAAGCCTATATACCTGTTTTTTGTTGTGGTAGATGATTTAATTTCCCCTCCCTTTTCAATGTTACATAAATCTGTAGTTGGTGCTCAATTGTAAAAAAGCTGAGCAGTCAAAGTCCACAGGAGCATGCTGGGCCATGAAGAGAGAGAACAGAGAACAGCAAGATGGGGAAAAATCATTACTGATTGAATGAGCCTCCTGAAATGGCATGTTTGTGTCTGCTCAGTGCCTCTGTGCGTTTCTGTCCGCTCAGCAGCAGCCAACCAACTCGGCAATCCAGCCAGTCAGTCCATCAGTCAGGCTGCCAGCCTCGCCCTCTCTCTCTCTCTCTCTCTCTCTCTCTCTCTCTCTCTCTCTCTCTCTTCTCCTCTGCAGGCCTCCTTCTCTGGCTCCAGCCTGTTACATAAAGCCATTTCATTTAGCAGACTTCCCTAAGCTCCTTTGTATGTTGGCATTCAGCTGCCATTAAGAGGGATTTTTATTTGTATGATGCCCATGTAAGCTGAGTGGAATGTAGTACAGCAGCTCAGGACTGTACAGTACAGCTCTAGCCCACGGGCCGGCACTGCTACAGATCCACAGAGCAGCACCACAGTTTGCCCCTGGGGAAGAAAGCACAGCTCTGGACATATTTAAAAATCAGATTCGCACTTTTACCACCGAACCTGTGTTGTAAATGCTTTTATTGAAGATTGAAGATTTATCCCTTGCAGGCAAAAGCTAAAGCCATGGCATCAACTGGATACGTTGAAGAAAAAAAATCTGTTGTCTGCTGCAAACATGTTAAGCATGAACTCAAAAACACAAAAATAAATCTGTAACACTGACTCGTGTATTTCAATGTCACCGCTCTGCTTCTTCAGGTGGTTGGAGGCAAGATGACAGAATCTGGTAGACTATGTGCTTTTATCACTAAAGTGAGGAAAGGAAGTCTAGCAGACACTGTTGGACACCTCAGACCAGGTAATAAAATGACACATTCAGGGAAACTTTTGTACACTATTTCGTATTGTGGATTTTTTTTCAGTATGCTCTAAAGGTGCATTATGATTTATGTTTTATACAGACAGCACAGACAGCAGCATAAGAATAAAATATTAAATATTCCATGTGTCCCTGGTGTTTTTTGCAGGTGACCAGGTGTTGGAGTGGAATGGGAAGCTTTTACAAGGAGCCACATTTAAAGAAGTTTACAATATCATTCTAGAATCCAAGCCTGAGCCACAGGTGGAACTAGTGGTGTCACGGCCTATAGGGTGAGAGCTTTACAGTCACTGTCAAACACACCATTGCTATGTTCCAATTTAGGGGCTACAGTGCAAACTTTGGAGAGCACATCCAAAGGCCAATTACGTCACAGCATCGAACGCTGTCCCATTTTGAGGACTCCTTCAAATGCGACTGAAAAATGCGCCCTCCTTTCCCCGACCAACCAGGATCCATTCAGTGCATCCTTTGTGGTTCAACAAATCTCAACATTTCTTGCGCACCATTTTTTAAAATAAACCTCTAGTTATAGTCAAAGTCTGGCATTATAATTGTGATTTGGCATACAGCACACAATTACACACTAAGCATAATTTAATCGGAGAAGCAACCACAACGAAATGGAAGTATAAAAATAAATAAAACAAATAGAAAGAAAAAAAAGAGTAAGAATTCTAATGAGGAATTAAGGTATGTATAGCTTTGTAAATCAGCAAGGCATGTTTGGCTTTACACATTCAATGTTTTCTTGAAGTTTTTGAAGCTCATTCATGAAGATTAAGAGCAGTGGTCTGGTCTTTGTAAATCCCTGTAATATAAAGACGTATATTTGAATTCAGAGGATGAATTTAGTTTGTTTACTAACATAATTTGTTTATGAAAAAGTTGTGCTGATGTGGTTATCCAACATCTGTTCCTCCATCCCTCTGGCTGTTGCTCTGTCAGCGTATGAGGCTGACAACACCGCCTGGCAAAATTAAAGGCTGCTGATTCTCTTCTACACTCTCCTCTAGCTGATTTCAAAAGGGTTAATTGTGGGGATAAACAGAAGCACCTTTGTCAATTCCTATATCTGACCTGCTTTGTGCTGCTGAGGGAGCTGCTGGGTGAATCAAGACTAATGCGGTGCTTACACTCATTAAACCACAGTGCAGTCAGCATTAGCTCAAATTGATCTTTTCCATCCCTTCCTTCTCTCCTGTCTTTAACAAATATGTTTTATTTTTCAGAGATATTCCAAGGATACCAGACAGCACACATGCACAACTGGAATCAAGTTAGTCTTTTTTCAGTTCTTAAGCCCATTTCATTACCCAGATGTATCCTGTGAATCATCCTGGAAATATCAAATAAAGAAAATGTCTTTTACTCTGCCTCAGCATATTTGTCTTTCTCTTGGCAAGCTTTCTTATTTCTCTCTTCCTGTTTATGTTCTTTGTCTTGACCACTGACGTTTGCATTTCCCGTTTGTCTCTTCTTCATCTTCACGTCACCAAAGCCACAAAGTAAAAATAACATCACTACTAAATAATTTGATTGTGCCCTTTTTGGTCTGTCAGGTTCGAGTTCTTTTGAGTCTCAGAAGATGGATCGCCCGTCCATCTCCGTCACGTCCCCCATGAGTCCCAGCATGCTGAGGGACGCCCCCCAGTACCTGTCAGGACAGCTCTCAGTGAGTGACCCCAGCATCTCATACAGACTACATGTAAATATTCTGAAGGGACTGCACTGTTAGAATGCTCTGCCCACTGTTGAAAACGTATGAGTGGGATGGGGTATCAAGAACATACGAGTATATTTTGGAAATACTTAACACATTGTGCATTGATTGTAAAGCTCAAAGAATAAATTAAATCCTGGTTCAAAAAATGCACTGCCAGCTACAGCCTGTCTCAATCTGCCTGTTCAGCTGGCGATTTACCAACCCAGCACAGGGTTTTATATCAGGTTACTGTGTGTATTGTCCATTATCTAGTATAAAAACCCTCTAGGGGTAAACGGGTAAAGGGCTGCATTAAAGCAAGAGATAAATCAACTCTCAAATTAGGGATCCACAAGGGAAATAGATCAAGCATTTATGTAATACCTTCTGGACATGATTTGCTTACACTGTAGAGACATTTGACTCCCATTGAAACCATTAAAACTATTTCAGCTGACTGAAAATAAGCACTGAATAAAAAAATAAAAAAAGAGCCTAATCTTAGATGCATCTTATGTTTTAAATTTTCTATGCATTGCTGGTCTTGAATTTGTACTGAACACTGAAACAGTTCAGTCCATTGAGTAATTCTGCACAGTAAAGAAATGATTGTAAGATATTTTTGGAGCAGTCTGAGTTGGGAATAATGAGGGTTTAAACGTCACTATGACGTAAGACTTGGAGCAGAGGAGTAGAAAGAGATATAGTTGTGACTCATTCATAATTTCAATGGGTCCATGCAGAACAGAGCAGAGAAGCTTTAGGGACAAGGAATCAGACAAGCAGAGAAGCAAGAATATAAGTGAGAGGTGAGAAAGTAAAATAAGAATGAACCGGATGGATTCAATTTCTCATTCTAAAGTGCAAATTCTGTTTAGGGTGAATTGTAAGTTTTGTCGTTGTTTTGTGGGGTTTGGTTTTATGCATTTTCTTTCCTTTTCCTTCTTTTTCTTTTTTTGCTGTTTAATTTTGCTTATCCAGAGCCAAAGCCTTAGTAGAAGAACAACGCCTTTTCCCCCTAGGGTTCAGGTAATGGGCCCTGTCTGATGGGCACAAACTCTATTTGGTCTTTGCTCCTTGACTGTTGACTGGCCTTTTTCTGTTTCCATACTTTGGAAAATGCATTCCGGGGGAAATGGCAGCTTAAAGTTTCCCTCTCAGTGCAGTGCATTGTGTCATTTTCCTTCAGTTTGATTTCTTGAATCACTGTTATAATGAGAGTTATTATTCATTTTAACCCATTCATATCATTATTTCAAGATAGTGCATGCTAAACTAATCCGAACACATTTAAAGAGACACTCTCCCATTGCTTTATTTACACCAGGATTGACTGAACCTTTTGTTAAACATTTTGTAACATTTGCAATGCAGGATGATGACCCCCTGAGCAATTTTAGGACAGAATATTTTATTTCTTGGTTTAGTGTGACATGAAACCAAGGTCTTCAAACTTCAACCCTTCACATACAGTATCTATAGGATAATTCCTCTATGTGCCAGTTATATTTATCTCAGTTATATGTCTCAATTCTTTAGTTTCATGTTGCAGTGAAAAGATAGCAAGACCACTGTCCTTTGTTGGAAACCAACCAAATCCCATTTTCCCCTCCAGATGGGAGTACACTTATAACCAAATTGTACCTTGTACCTTATACCTCTATAACAGATTTCAAAATGAGCAAAGCGAAGGATTTTCTTCATTCTGAGGCATTTTTTAATCTGCCATCTTAGTGTGTTATTAGTGTGTCTCATTTTCTGTTTTTTGTTTTTTAATGGAACGCAGAACAAATCCCTTTGTGGGCTTGTATTTTTGATTCAGGTAGCTTGAAACACTCCTATTTTCTTCTTATTGATATGTTACAGTATGTTGTTTTGCCAAAGAGTACCCTCAAAAAACTGTCTGCAAGAATATGCTTGAGAGATTTCAAATTTAAAGGCGTCTAAACAGTAAAATTTGAGTAAGTTATTTGTCATTTGTGGCATGTAATTTAAATAAGCTGTTTTTTTATTTGTGTGAGTTTTCGTGACTATCAGATGGACACAATACAATGTTAACAAGACTAATCTATAATTATTATCTCATTGATGCATCAAAGACAGTACAGTTTAGTCATATTTTGCAGTGTCGGGAATTTTGGAATGCAACAAACTAAGAATTTCTTTGGTACAATTTGTTTTCTGTAAGCCCTATGCTGTCTGTTTTTGCCTATGAAATCTATTGACTTGTTTTGAATGCTTTTTCTTGCATTGCTGCATGGATAGTTGGTAGTTTTAAATGGTGCAAACTTTCCCATAGCCTTTTTTTTTTTAAAGAAGTATGGACAGATGCTTAGAAGTTTGTCATTTCATCTACTGTCCTTAAAGCCTCAGTTGGAGTTTTTTCTTCTTCTAAGTGTCCACTTTTGAAGTCCATACTTCCCTTTCAGTGTGAACTGTCCTTATATTCCTCAAGCAACTGCATGATAGATTTCTATATATTGATGCCCAGTGAATATGTGAGAGAATATTAGAGGCAAAATCAACACGAGTACACTATATCATTTTAACTAAGCACACTGATGATTGTAGAGCATGTTGCCTTAAGCCTTTTATTTCATTTTGCTCCAGTGGAAATGACATTTAGGCCAATTGCATTCAGTTCCATTCAATAAACTTTATTCATCCCTGCAGGGGAAGGTTTTAATGACAAGTAGAAGCACACACACTTTAGAACACTTAACTTAAAAGCAATACAAACAACAACAACACAAAAACAAGTCACAACACACGACTACAGAAACACATCTTTTTTATTAAAGATAGCTGTCATAAACCATCAGCAATTTTGACATTTTTTGCCTTTTCACAACTTAATAGCACTCAAGGAAGTCCATGTTTTAATGAGCACTGAAGCATGTGACATGACATCATCTTTGTAGGCACATACAATTTTTTCCCTAAAGGGTGAATACAGGAGAAGACCCTATGTAGTAAAAAATAAAAAAAGTCAGTTGATATTGCATGTAGGTCAATAACTATTTCATATTTGATTAAGTTCTCTTCTCCTGTATTAATCCCTCTGTATGGTCTAAACTTGCAATGGCCCTGAACAGTCCCTCAGCAGGCTATCTCTGCTCTTCCCCTGCAGGTCAAACTATGGTATGACAAAGTGGGCCATCAGCTCATAGTCACCATCTTGGGCGCCAAAGACCTGCCTCCTAGGGAAGATGGCCGGCCCAGGAACCCTTACGTCAAAATATACTTCCTCCCTGATAGAAGGTAAGAGTAGAGAGTGTTACCACACCCAAACTAACCTGAGCTTACCTTACTAACCCCAATCATTTGATATCATGTCATTTTACACATTCAGAAATACATTTTTAAAATGAACTGGTTTATATGTGTTTTAATATAAATGTGATGTTACTGTGTAATGTCACAAAGTTGTGTGTCATTGTTTTGTATCCATCAGCATAAAATAGCTGTACAGATAAATGGATGTGTCTTATGACATTGTTGGTCGTTCAGTGTAGTTCTATTGCCGTGAACTAATGAAGAATGCAGAAAGTGGACATTTTCAGGGAGATAATAAGTCATCTTCCATCCCCTTCTCATCAACAGCATGCTACGTTGATGTGCTCTGTGCTCTGTGGTGTTATTGATCTTTTGTATTCGTGGCTCTTCCCTATCATGGTTGTAAATAAAAACAGTTTGAATTATTGTTCCTCCAGCGACAAAAGCAAGAGGAGAACAAAAACGGTAAAGAAATCCTTAGAGCCCAAATGGAACCAGACCTTTATGTACTCGCCTGTGCACCGGCGAGAGTTTCGAGAGCGCATGCTGGAGATCACATTGTGGGACCAAGCCAGGGTGAGGGAGGAGGAGAGCGAATTCCTGGGAGAGGTAAGAAATCCAAACCCACACATGAGGGACATTCACTGACAGAATCTCAGCCTGTCCTTGTAATTGTCTCAGGTCATTGTTAAAGTTAGTCCTTCTCTAACATGCACTTGGGTATCTTTATATAAACTAAACTAACTAAAACACACAACTAAGAAAACTAACATACACAACAGAGGAGAAGCTTTTTTGGGGGGGAATGATTCTTACTGTAAGAGCTCTATAATCATTGTAGCAGTGTGTTTTGTGTTGTTTCAATTAAGGAATTTAGAACAAAACACAATTATTTTCTATTGAGGATTTTTTTTTAGATACATTACTTGGCTTTTCTCTTTTGGCAGATCCTTATTGAGCTGGAGACAGCTCTTTTGGATGATGAGCCACACTGGTACAAGCTTCAAACTCATGATGTGTCCTCTATCCCGCTACCACGTGCCTCCCCAAACACACAACGCAGGCAGCTCCACGGAGAGAGTCCAACACGACGACTGCAGAGTACGTAACCCCTGCTACGAAAAAATGATTCTGATATTATATGATATGAGATCTTGTTATTTGCAGCAAAGATAGCATGGAAGTGGCTATTCTTTAGGGAAAGCATAATTCATAGTTGTGAAATATTCCTTGAACACGCTTAAGTATTTCATGGTGTTATCGCAACAGCGCCGTAATGAAGCTCTGTCCATTAAGCCATTCATATTGATTCTTAAACAGCATAATATTGGCGTCCCAGTCTGTGAAATCAAATTGCGTTACCGCTTTGCGGAAACACGAGAAAGCACGGCACTGTGGGAGCTCCATACACACACAGTTACACATGTACACACACACACAGCGCTGTTCTCCCGTGCTGGCTCCGTTGAACCTACCTCTCCCCTACCTCTGAAGACTGTCATGACATTGATATTGAAGGCGAACGTCACAGGGGCTTAAATATCGCACCTTGGATTGACAGTCTGAATAGGGCTAAAGGTAATCTGTAAAAATCATGGCAGCTAATTTCCTTTATAATGGTGTCGGACAAATTCTAATGACTGCAAAGATTCAGTAGCAGCCCTCCAGTCTGTATCGATAATCTCCAAGTTACTGATTGAGGTACTTTAAAGTGCAGTTGTGGTGAAAAAAGCATGTGACTAAACATTTTAGGCCAGTGGAAAGTAAATAAATCACTTTACTCAAACCAGAAACTACTATAACATGTGGCTAGTTAAACCAAATAACATTAGCGATCATAGGCGCAGCTGTTCAGACTAAGTTCAGATAATGTTGTTGTAAAATTATTGAGCTTATACGTTTATAATTATTGAAGGATTTTACTGACCATATGAATATTTGGAGGATCCTTTCGATGTGATTCTTCACCCTTTAAACTCTTAATACAGAGTCTAAGCATAACAAGATAAATCCACTGTAACAAACTGTAAAATCCTTGTAACACATAGAGTTGGCAAAGCTATTATGAAGCCTTCAGCAGTCTGGGCAATTCAAGTGTATAGCTGAAAATGATGGCTTCTTTAATAAGGAAATGATCTCTTTTGGTTTGCTCAGACCATGGATATTGTTAATGCTGGGCTTGCCAACATTTTTCATATTTCAAGACCTAGCATGCAAGGAACACAGTGTTTACAAGACTGGGTAGGTATTACAATGAGTTGTTTTCATGAAGCTAAAAACAGAATAAATCGAAATACTCTTTAATGATTCCTGATTCTCTCGGCTGTCTTTATTGATGCAGTACTTCCATGCCTGCTCCATTTTTATTTTATTATAACTATAATTTCCAAATGTATGTCCTCATTTACAAATAAGGGTCTACATACCGTAAACATATTAATTTCCCAAACTGTTTTTGTCCCCCGGAATATGTCTATTAAGGCTTTCAAAAACAGATGCAGATGTCTTATGTATCACATCTACCTTACTGCTTCTTCTTTCACAGACAAAGGCTCATATTCACACAACTCAGGTAAAGGCCCCTATGTGGAGAATCTGCTTGTCCTCCTGTCCACCTTAAAGATGCATCCTTGTGCCCTGAGTCTCTGCCCCATCTTTCTGTGAAGGGTGCATGTTTCTGCTGTCTTACATGGATTTCAGTTTGGGAAGTTGCTGTAAATGTAACACCAACCGTTTGAAATCCACTTATGGTACGAGACATTTTAACCCTCAAAGGACAGAAAGATTTAGGACACAGTTGTCTCTTCCTCTTTGTTTATTCACCTGTGAACTATTTCACAATCCCATCCTGGAACCCACATCCATGTCCTGCAAAATCCTTATCCTAAAACAAAAGCTAATTGGTAGATACAAATTACCTTTAGTCTGACCACTTGCTTGTCCTATGTCATGTATATTCAATATCATTTTCCCATAACCAATATTCCATTTTTTAATGCACAGAGTATTTTTCAAACCTTGCACTTTCTGCTATGCTTGTGTTTTTGTGCCTTAAATGTACATTTGTTTCTAAAAATGTCCCTTTGCGTGATTCTTGTGTGACACTTTGCTTATTCCTCTTAATCAACCAGAAAAGGGTTTTTGTGTTTACCTAGAAAAAAGAAAATGGAATAAACACTTTTATCATCTTTAAGGAAAAATACATTGGTGTTTTTTTAAAACCAGGCCGTACAATAGCTTGTGACAACCAGATACTTGTAAACATACTGTGGTTGACTTTACTTTAGTCCATGTTACGCAGGACTGCTTCACTGTACTGCTTCTACTAGACACTTAAAGCCTGGCTGCTTCCCCCAGCAGGGTGATTTTCTGGGCGTTTGTGAAAGTGTGAGGTGAAAGAGCTGACAGCTGTAAAAAGTCTCCAGCCAACTGAGATGAGAGGTTGGGAGAGGCAGTGCCAGAGTGCAGCACTTGTCATTTCTGATAAAGCACATGTGTCCAGTTGATTTAGGTTGAATGAACAGTGAAGGTGGTGGGGGGGACTGCAGGGAGGGGTCATACCTTATAGGGATGGGACAAGGAGGGGTGATAAGGCGACTGAAGAAAGAGCTGTGAAGCCATTTAACAATTCTGCCACCGCTACCCTCACATGTAAATCAAAAGATTGAATGTGTCTTTTTAAAGTGCCACAGCTCAGATGAGGAGAGATCTGCTGTTTTTATTGAAGTTAAGCAGTGAAATGCAGCAATATTTGTCACAGCTGACTCATATTTTCACATATATAATCTAGAGTGATCTTTTGCTGGATCATTTGTTTATTTTGTGGGTTGCTGCACAACATGAGTTTAGAGACTGACAATATCTTTTTTGGTCTTCATCTTACTGGATTGAGCTTGGGCCGTCAGTTTATCCAATTAAGGATACATTTCTATCAAACAGGCATAGTAAATGACCATGGGTGAACAAGGAAATCAAAATGGCCCACCCTGACCTGTGTCTCTTTCTTTCTCTCCTCAATTGATCCTGCACACCCTCCTTCCTCTTCTCTTTACCTTTCCAAGGATCCCAGAGGATAAGTGACAGCGAGATCTCGGACTACGATTGTGAAGATGGTGTTGGGGTAATAACAGGTAACATATAAGAGTCATACCCAACACTAACAGTGTGTGTAAATGAATTGATTGGTGATATAAATAATATCACCAATATCAAATTTGAAAAACAAAATGGAAAAGAGACATAATGGAAAGGTATAGTGAAAAAAATGCTTTGTTCTTGGGATTTTTCCGTAACATCATTTTTGAATTTTTAAAGTTTATTTGACTTGTGGACTTAGCTAACCCATTACATGTCATTGACATCAAATGCTTGCCAAACCTTAAAAGCCCCTAAAGACAGTGATATACCATAGTAGCAGTATAAAATGCTGCAGCCCATCAGCACAGAGAGTGAGCACTGAGATTGTACTTGCCTCTGCACTGCTAGTTTCTGATCTGCTATACTCACCAAGGCTTCAACAGCACACCCACGCTGCACATCCAAAAAGGAGAAGCATTGCTGTCATCTGCCAGAGACCTTCAGAAAATGATGGAGAAAAAGAATGAAAAGTACCTGAAATATGGCCACATAAAATATCAATCTAAAACTAGAAGAAAATAAAACTGTAGGGTATCAAAGTCATGCTTCCTTTCCTGCAGTGTTTGCAGGAAATATGTTGGTAAATTGCTTAACGGAGACCACTGCCTGTCCTGTTGGTTTTGCACATCGGTGATGCTTCACATCCCTTTTAGAAGATACAGGCCCCAGAAGAGCTGGGAGGGGAAAAGTGACACATTAGCAGGAACTGTATTATGGAGAAAAGAAAATAGATATACTTCATGTAGCAGATGTTTGTTTTTTTAGAAAGATAGACACAGTCAGGCGGACAGACAGACTCACTGACTTCAGGGGAAGAAGAACATCAGCAGGGGCTTACTGAAGATACTGTAGTTGAGGGAAATCCTCCTCCAGCCTCTTTAACATTCTCAGCACCCCTAGTCTGGCTCACACTGCCAGCCCCCTTCACTTTATTTACAGTGATGGGAATGCCCCTCCGCTCAACTTTGGTCGCATGCGCTTCTTCTGTACTAAGGCTTTACCACATATCAGTTTATCCAGCAATCTTTGTATCAATCTTCTGACACAAATATTTTCAAAAGGGGCAGGACAAATCGTTTTGATTTACTCTAATGGCAGGTTTCTTGTTTGACGAATAAAATACAGCAGGCCAGAAAAGTTCACACAAGCTTTGCCTCTGTTATACTGTTATGTTATCCTTTCAAAGCGCAATTCTGCTTTTGGTCCCTTGAAGAAATAGAGTTTAAGAAGTCAAATTCTTACCTTGCACAACTGCCTGAACATTCAAACTTATTAGTCACTGCTATTTGCTGTTTCCTGATTCTGCATTGATACAGCCCAGTCCAATTAAATCCAATTAATTATACGTTTTCCCTAAATATATTTTCCTAACAAGTAATGGGTACTCATGCATGAAATAGCATGTCAATTAAAACTTTATGGGCTCTGCATTTATGTTATTTTATTGGATTGGAGATTTTGTAGAAATGTTCCTTTTTTTGTAATGCTGGCTGTCATGTTCATCATTGTGAAGTAATACATTGTTTATTTGTGTTTGCTTCTCATTGTTTAAAAGAAAATATAAATAGTAGACATTTTTTGTAACATAAAACTTATTTTAATTTCAAAATGTGGCTTACACATCATTGCAATTAGGATGGATCACTTAATTAAAGATATACTTGTAGATTTCTAACAACTGTCATGCTCTGCCACTGCCTGTCAAAGACAACCCCTAATGTATTAAAAACCTTCATATATTATCGTCAAACTTCCTCAAGTAAAGGTCAACAGTTCTTTGTCATTAACTCCAATTTTTCAGAACTTTCCTTATTTTCCAACTTTTAATTCAGGGTTTTATTTAACTCATTTTAATATGCTTTACACTCTATTGAATATCAATCAACTTTAATAGTGCTAATCATTGACCTTAACTTTACCTTAGCCATGCCTGATTATTGGTTAATGAAAGCTTTCAAGTTCAATGGACTAGTCAGTCTTGCAGAAAAAATTCATTATAATGATTCAGATATTTAAAAGGCTATTTTCATGTTAAATACACAATATAAAGACAGCACATGATTTGCACCCTCATTTAAATCTAGTCCTCAAATGTGAAATACAGAGTGTCAGCAATTTAGTTTGTTTTGTCTTGGCTGTTACAGTGTGTTGTTAAATTAGATCTGTGCCATGTAATCATCCTTTTTAGTTGTCAGATTTTCCAGGTTTTGCTATTTCATCCACTCACAAATATGGGTAATTAACAGGGTGTTAGCTTGGACAAAAAATAGTGTCTCCTGGATTTTTCCAGCATTGGAATTTGTTTGGTGTCAGAATATTTATACAGAACATCACTCCCTTCCTTTGTCTGCCTTTGTCTTCACAGACTACAGGCCAAATGGCAGAGACTTCCAAAGCTCCACGTTGTCGGTCCCTGAGCAGGTGATGTCGTCTAATCACTGCTCTCGGTCAGCTGATATCAACCGGGCGCGATCGCGCTCTCCCAGCGTCCCCCCACCCTCCAGGTAACTAATGCTCAGGCCACTATTGAGTCGACCCTGAAATTCTGGTTGGATGTTTAGATTTTCTTTCTTATATTGATGTATTTTTTCAATCCTATCAACATCCTTAACTGACACACCTACATTGAAACAATAATTCTAAGATAGATGAAGATTAATTTTTGCTTGAGCAACTTAGCTGAATAACAAAAATAACGCAAATTACTCTAAAAAATGGGAATTTTAAAATCATTCAACCATTTGGTAGTGGAACTAAGGGCTGCTGTACTCATGATGCCTTCCAAATTCCACATCATATCTCTGTAGGATGTATAATTTCTCAAGGCATTACTGAATGCCTCACATAAACATGGTGGCAGCCCTGGACAGTAGTGGCAGTGTGTGGTGTATTAAGTATATAGGGGGTGATACAGTCCGCTTCTGTCACACAGCAGAAGTCTGGACCCAGCCTTTGACCTTAGGCCTTCTCAGTACAGCTCCTCCACTAGAGTGGACCACCACAGTGTGTCTGAAGATAACTACTCACCTGACAGGTACACACACACACTCCAGCTTACACTTGTGTGCAGTGGATGCATGTATATGCTGGCATGCATGAACAAATGCTGACAAGCACAAGTGGGGGCTGATGAGTTACAGAAATGCAGGGAGGTGTTTATGCACGCATACACTTGTGCACGATGCTGCGTGCCTTGAAGTCTCTGGGACTGACCTTTTGTGTGGGTGCTCTCTGGTAATGCTTTCATGGTGAAACTTTCACCTTCCTTGGATTTATTTTAGCAACATATTTTTATCTGATACAGTGGTTTGGAATCTCTATACCTAAATACCTAACTTCCTCAGTCATGTTTATATAGCATGTCAATTCTGTGACTTCATTTACTCATTAGAAAAAATGTTTTACAGTTAAAATCCTACATGAGCAGCTAAATTTGCTAAGACAACATTATTTGGAAGTAGATATTTAATTTAATATTTTTCCATCTTATATTAAGATGGATGAAATTATGCAGGAAAATATGGAGCCGGTGCTGCAAATCTCACTATCTTTATGGGAAGAGGTGGTCAAGGGGAAGTGGTCAGTTATCCTCCATCAGCACTTATTTTTTGTGAGAGTTAGAAAATGTTGCTCCAAGAGTCGAATCATAGCCTTGGCACTGCCAGGCTGCAGCTACTTTACCCTGTCCAATTATCTTTATTTGATATTTCTGAGGCTTGGCCTAAATCAGTGTCAGACGCACTTATCTAAATTGTCTGGGACAGTGCTCACTTGAGTATATTTCCTTTGCTTTAATTAACAGTGTCCTGTTATTTATTGAAAACAGTTGAAAATGACACAGGAAATAAGTCACAGACTATTGCTGACAATTATGAAAACAATATTCTGTATATAAGTGTTATATATTTTATTTTGAGACTGGTATTTTCATGAAGACTTGTGTCATTTTCACTGTATTTTCCTGCTTTATGGAATTTCTTGAAATTGTGCCTGTAAAATGTTGATATCCTTTGTCACATGCATGGTCTTTACTTGTTCAATCATCCAGTAAAGAGGTTCAGAGCAGGTGTAGGTGTGTGGACGTGTCCATGCTTCTGCTGCTGTGTTCCATGTACCACACTCCTCTGCGGTGCTGTTTGTAAAGCTGAGAAAAGCATCTCCGCACCATCCAATTTTTCTTCCTCTCTTATCCTTTTCCCCTTTTTTTACTCTTTAAAACTGTTAAATCAACATTTCCTATGAGCTTTCCTACTCTCTTTTTATCCTATTTCTTTGAGGAATCTCTCGTGGTCTCCCCTCTGTTTCCCCACCCCTCCATCTGTCTGTCTGTGATTCTTTCTCTCCAATCCTTTCTCTCGCCCCTTTTCTCCTCCACTACGTCTTCAGCGCCATCTCAGATCCATCTCTGTCTTCTCTCCTTCCTCCATGTGGTTGCAGCCATTTTCTCACCCTACCTCGTACCAGACATACTCAGCCTACTGATGATCCTCAAAGGGACTCCAGGTAGAACTTTACCTGAGCAAGCATGAAGCCCATACCTGCAACTCCACTTTTCAACCCAACACCTTCACAACTCCAACCCAAAACCTCTTTCTTCTCTTAAGGAAGTTTTTAATTTTGGTGAAGAACACATGGCACTGACACTTTGGCATGTTTTTTTTATCACTGTAATGTACCCAGTTTGAGAACCACGCAGTAGTCTTTTAAAATGTATCACGTAGCCTATCTACAATGCACTGAAGAAGTCATTATTGTATAATGTACTTTTTTAGAAGCTTTGAAGAGGAATCTTTATATCACCTTGCAATTGTCAGTGCCATCAATGTGGTGTTGTGTTAAAGTAGATATTTCTCCTGCAGAAGATTAAATATATCCATATATATATAATGACAAAATTAGTGACTCTGAGGTCACACACCCCCACCATCCAGTATCAGCATCGTTTATTCTCTCTTTTCATTATCTGAGTCATTTCCAAACATTCTTCTCATTATTTCTCCAAAACTGTGCCATTTGAGCAAGTGTGATCACTAGGTGAGAACGTTCCTCTTGTTCTTTCATCTTATCCATCAAAGGAGTGACTATGTGGCATGACGATACCAAAAATGGATTAGTGTTAAGTGGTTGTGAAGTTTTGTCCAGCAGAGGTGTTTTTTCCTGCAAAAACGCCGATACATTGGGCCTCTTAGTTAACATGTAATCATTATGAATCTGTGGGATACTTAAGTGCTCAGAGTTCAGCCAGTGCAAGTCTCCGATAGAAATCCAAAAGGTGTTCTACAGCATTTCTTCTTTGCAGGTTTTTAATTCCACTAAAACTTCTGCTGGGAAAAAAAAGCTGACCAGTTGTGATATTTTTTTCGGCAGCCGCAACCATCGTGTGTACCCAATCTGCCGAGAGGAAGCAGTCAGGTTACTGCGTTCCACTAGGATGTCCCGTGCCTATTCAGAGGGCGCCTACTCCTCCGACTATGAATACGAGAGGTATTGGCATGCACTGCCGCTGCATCTGTGCATCCACCATCTTGTGGTCTACTAAAGTTGTCCCTGGTTCGTTTTTATTTTATCCGTGATCTGTAAATGTGATGACAGAAAATGATATCTGTTCGATATCGGTTTTTGTTATACAGTCATCACAGCTCTGAAGTTGTTGATGTAAAATAACACTACACAACTGCCTCCGTATGTTGAGGTTCAGAGCTATGTATGTGTCTCTGATGTCAGCTGTATGTATCCTGGATGTTGAGTTATTTGCCAGCCAGCGCCTGTCTCTACGTTTCGACGTCCTTTTTATGTGCCCATGTACGTTATACCAACTGCAGTACATTGATCAGTGGTGTGTTTGATTTTTGGTGTTTTACATGCTATCTGCAGCTGCTTATTGCACACCTATACAATGGCATCTCTGATGCATTGCTCTGGGCTGCACATTAGCTTTGTAAATTCTGTGTTTGCCCATTGGCTTCTTGTGTCTGGCCAAAATGGGCTGCCAGGCCCTTCCAAGCATGCTGACACCCATCCATCTCCTGGACCTATGCCAGCATTCTGGTGCACCAATAAAAAGAAAGTACTCACATTGCCCCACAAACGCTGTAAAAGGCTTCTCCGTCTTCAATCTTCCACCTGCTGCCATCTGGCTTTCAGTCAGGAATAGCGTGACGTCTGTACCATGGAGGAAAAAAGTGATGATTCCTCAGAACCCAGCCCTGGAGCCTGAGTGACTTTATTAAAGTGTCACAAAGTTTCCCTGAGGCCTAGCTTGGCTCAACCTCAGGCTCAGTGTATAGCCTATATCACCATTAACAAGAACACCCCCCTGCTTCTTTTTGTCCCCGCCCACAGAGTGGACAGTAGCTAGCATCTCAGTGTTATCCACAGAGGAATATGAAAGATTTCTCTCCTCTCTTTACACAGATATAGTTTGTTTTTGTCTGCATCCAGGCAGAGAGAAGAAGAGACATGAGAGCAGAATAAAAAAAAATGTAGGCATGTGGAAGGAAAGGAGTCAAATATAAGAAACAGAGCATGAGTGAAGTTCAAGCCTTTTTGTTAAGTGTCTCAGTTTGTGTGATATCGTTGCAGAACATGAGAAAAAGTTTTTTATGGTTGCGTTGTTTCGGTGCATTGCCCCAGAGTGTACCTCGGAAAGGACAAAGTCTGCTGTGCACACTGTTTGGAACAGCAGCTTTTATTACACCTAATGAGAAGTTTGATATGTAACAGACATATTTAAAAATTCAATATGAGCACTAACAGCCTGATGTTGTGAACCTGCTTATGACTATGTAAAATGTCACTGTAAATGTTGATTAATAATGTGAAAGGCTAAAGGTCATTGGCTGGTGAGACTTTTTTATATTAGAGACAAATAGGACATCTCCTCTACTGGACAATTTTTCATACTTCAATATGCTACAGACACTACAAGACCATGACAGTACTAACCTGTGAATTTATATTCAAATTAATGAAATGAGTTCTCAAAATTTGAATTTACTCAAACATGTCTTTTGCTGTCTACTAGCCTCATAAGAAGAAGAAGCTCCAACCTCTTTGTATTGTGCAGACAACAACTTGTCTTCTGTGCCTTAAAATAAAAACAGTTTCATGCTTTAAAAATCTAAGGACCTTTGACAGGCTGAGGTTGAGGAATGGAAACTTTAAAAAAATGCTCTCAACCTCTGTATTTGTGGCCATTCCTGTCCAAATGTGATATCAAGTATTTCCACATTTCTTAATATGTACAAGTGTGATGCATTTTTCTTCTTCTCACTGAAATGCTTAATATCGTTGTAAGTTCTCAATGATTTCCCTTTTGAGAAACCTCACTTGCTTTTTCCTTCAGCTCTTCAGGTGGAGATTTCCCTTTATCCTTCCTGTACCAAAAATACTTATGATTGCCTTGTTATTTAAAAAATCCCCCAGATATAACCACAAATACCCAAATGCAATGCAAATACATACTTCACTTTTCCCCCACGATGCACTCTGTCTCCCACATATTGCAAATGGACACTCACCCACCATGTAAAGAGCACATGGTCTCTGCCAGTTCTACATTATCTGTGGACTCACATCAGCACAGGAAACATACACCATACAGGATTCACCTAGCTCTCTGCCTATAAACCGTCCAGCCTTAAGAAAATAATCCAGGTACTTATGGAGAACAAGAGACAATTTAGTAATGCTAAAAATGAAGAGTTGCATGTGAGACCATATGTTAATGTCCTATAATCCACAATGCAAACTTCAGTATTTGCAATTCTGCAACTTCGATTTAGTTTGAAGCTGAAAAAGGTAGTCTGTTACTACTTAAGTTTTGTCTAATGTTCTCTAAGAGTTCCTGGAGAATTTTAGTTTCTCCCTCAAAAGGACCCTAACTGTAGGTAGGTAAATGTACTGGGGGGGATCCAAATAATATAACAGCATTTAACATTATGGCAAACCCCTTTCCAAAGCAGGCTGTAGTGTTAAATATCTTTATTTCACAGCAGGAAAAAATATGTGCTTCCAAAACCACATTTCATAGTAGACTTACATGTCAACTGCAAACAAACTTATTTGAAAATACAGGGAAATTTGACGATAACTAATGCTGCGTTCCAGTTACCTCGGAACTGGGATCTCGGAGCTGGGAATGACGTCACACCCAGTTGAGCGTGTTCCAGTTGCAAGTCGGAAAAGCAATATGGACACCTCCAGGAGTACCTTTGTTTTGTTAACTAATACCGGACGATAACAACAACCTACGTGATAGTTTGTGCACAAAAATGTGATTGTGTGATTGATTTAATCACACAAAAAGAGGAATAAGCAGTAATAAACACTATAGTCTCAGCTTTAACGTACGGTTGATGCACGTAGCAGCCATGTTGGATTTTAACTCGGGCTACTGATTTTTCTCCGAGTTTCCGACTAGTAAATACGACTTCAGGGGGCGTTCCAGTTGACACTTTCGACTGGGAACTCGGAATTTCCCACTTCCCAGTTCAACTGGAACGCAGCATAAACATACACTTGTGTTCATTCTGTCTGCCTACTTTCAGAAAGCGTCACATTTTTTCCCATACAACAAAAAATAAATATGGTGAATAAAAATGGGTAGTGACATTTTTTTAAATGTGCTTATCAACAGGTATTTTACTTGAACGTATGCACCTTGAAATTGTGTTAAAGGTGCAGCTATTTTGGTTGCCCTCCATACTCTCCAGCATATTGACCCTGCCCTGCTGGGGCTCCACTGAGTGCCTGCCTATTTTTCAATAACCTCTGTAGGAACCACGGAGCCATGGATAGACACGAGTATCACAGCAGGTCCCGCTCTGCAGACCAGCGACCCACTATAGAGCGCCCCACATCCCGCTCACGCTCCACTGAACGCCCCCACGACTCTTCGCTCATGAGGTCCATGCCGTCCCTGCCATCTGGGAGATCCGCCCCCCCCTCACCTGCCTTGACGAGGTGTGACCCAGATCAGAGACGCAAACTAGCACAGACTCAGGCTGGAGTTTCAGTTGTACAATCATTTCCCTGAGGCAAAGATTCTTAAATAATTGATATTTAACATTACCTTAAATATCAATAAATTGAGCAAAAAATATTTATTTTGCTAAGTAACAAGTTAAAACTACAGTCTACTCAATGCACTACATCCTATATTATTGTGCTAACTTGGAATATGCAATAAAAACAGTGAAGTCATAACTGAAGGATCAGTTAGATAGCCAAACTAACAGACTACCTAACATTACATACCTGAACTAAATTGATAAATTTGTTATTAGAGGGTAACTCTATTAAAACATGTTATCAAAAGAAGCCATTTTTTATATTCTTATTTGTATATATTGTCCCCATTTTTATTTGTCTTGCTAATCTACGTGTCCAGCTCCTAGCCAATAGGAATTATTAGTTTTGCCCCACAGCAGCTATACCTAAATGTTTGCACAACTGAAACTTTGTTACACCAAACCAGTTCAAACCCCTTCCCATTTGCTCCCACACAGCCCGGCACCTGACTAACTCATAGAATGAACCAGTAAAAACATCAATCCCACCTACCTCTCACCTTCCCCAATACCCTGCTTCTTTACCTCACCTCACCTCACCCACCACCCCCTCACAATTACCCCACAACTCACCTTGCCACTTTCTGTTTTGTCCCCAAAAGTAGCTGTTGATGTTCTTTACTCATTTCTTGGGCACAACAGTCCTGACACTGTAGATAGAGTGCTAATTCTTTTTAATTTTGAACATACTGCTCATACGCTTGCGTGAGTATAGCAGTAATGTACCTACATTTCACTTTGATTTCATTACTAACAACCATTAGTGCCGTTTAGCCTGTGATGGCATTCTGTTTTGTGTTTTCTTTTCCTTCTTTTGTCTTGACATGAAGCCTTTTGGGGACAGTCTGAACGCATGGTCGCACTGGTCTGCTGTTTCTGCATTGAACTCTTCTCTCCTTGCAGCTTGATGAGTCGACTGTACATGCGATTCACACCTGGCATCTTTTATTGCAGCTCAGACCCTTACAGTTGATGTATCCCTCCACTCCCATGCCATGTGCCAAACATCATTGCTGTGTGGATTGGTTTTGTATATAGAGAAATGGATCATAGATTATTAGCAATTAGTTCTTTTTTAATTATTTGAAAAGATTTGGTAAAAATATTCAATCTAATATTTGTGTTAAAATCTATCTATCTATCTATTTATCTATCTATCTGTTCAAGCTGTTTATAGGTAAATTCAATTCATCTTGTATCTTATAATATTATATAATTTAAAAAAAAGTTTTAGTTACAGTTGAAATCTTTACTTTTTTATTTTAAGCCTACTTTTTATTTATTTAAACCGATAGCTTCCCTGCATCCACTTTAAGATCTTTGTGTCTCACCCCATTGTCAACTACTTTGTGTCATGTAGGGCGCATCCTCGTAGTGGATCAGTACAAACAAGTCCCTCCAGTACCCCCATGTCCAACAGACGAGGACGGCAACTCCCCCAGCTTCCACCCACAGGAAAAGAAAGAAGTAAGTCACCTAGTAAATTTTTGTATGTTTATTTAAATGTCAAGCGACTTAAAGGTAAAGGAACTTAAGGGCATCTTTACATTGGTGTGTTGGTGTGTTTCTGTGCAGCACTTACTTACATAATGAAGAAGCTTTTAAATTGGTGACCCAACTGATTGGGGCTGGCTATGGTTTTAAAGCTAATTGCAGATCACTTCACTTTTGACTGAGAAAGGAGGGTTGTAATTTGAACAAGATATCATTTTGTGTTAAGTGATGGATCTTATCAAATATACAAGGATATTTCTTTGATTTTTCTTTTGGTTCATTGGTGTTTACTATTGCCTTCCACCCATAACATGTCTACTCGGTTCCTTTTCCATTTCTCGATCAGAAGATGGAGACGAAGGAACAGAGCCTTGTGAAGGTCTGTACCTGAATGTGTAGGTTTAGTCTTTCAGACTGAGAGTGCTGGTTGAACAGCACCTTTCTCTGAAGGCCCAAACCCTGCCTGCAACAACAGGTAGCTGGGTTTACTGGGGCTAGGTTTACTCTTTGCTCCAAGAACCCCTCCTTTTGTTGCGGCTGTATTTAAGTTTAGATATCCTGTGCCGTCATGTTGTATCTACCTTGGCCTGTCTTGATCCTAGTATTGATTGTGCCAATGTTCTTTTAAATGTTTCCTCCGTGTTTTTATTGTTTTGAGTTTTACTCACTTTATTCTAGCTATTTAGACTGCTGAGATACTTAACCTCAGCTTAGACAATGCTTTACTGTCTGTTTCTATCAAACAGGGTATGCTTGATGCTGTGAGCTGTGATTAAGGCACAGTAGTTTGAACTTTGCACATCCTTGGAACAACAAAGTGATATTTGAAGTCACATTTGTCTCTCAGTAGTCCTTTAACAAATGTTATTTGTGGTAGCAACTTGTGGCATGCACGATAAGAAGAACTGGGATGAAAGTAATGATTATTTTACCTGTGCCTTAGAATCAAACACCGTGGCAAACAAAGACAGTTGAGAGAATGGCTTGGGCAAAGATAGAAAGAGGGTAAAAACCTGAGCAGTTTTGGAGAACTTGTCAAAGCAATCACAGCTCTGATTCATCATTGTCAGAGTCCATGAGGGCTTCCCCTGTCTTCTGTAAAGCTGCCAACAAGCCTCTCTCGCTCTCTGTTTCTCTCTCTATCTTCCTGTCGAGAGCACTCCTTTGCTCTTTCTCTCTCAGTTCAACCCTTCTCTGTATCTGGGCCATCTTTTATCACTCTAAAGCTCTCTCTTTTTGGATCTCTGTCACCTCTTTGTATTGCCTAATTTTATTAATTCTTGCACAATTTTCTCTTTCTTTCTTCTTTTTCTCTTTGCCTATTCTATCTGCCTTTTTTTCTTGCTCCTCCTTTCTTTCTTAATATTATATGTCTTTCTCTCACTCTTTTGTATACCTGTCAGGCCATTGGCAGTCAGTAAGACGATGGTGGGGGGTGGGGGAGTGTATTGATCTGACCTTCTGCTGTAGCTCCCCCAGAGCTGTATGGCACTCAACTTATGTAGTGCAGGTCTGTGCGAGTGTGTGTATTTAGCTTTTTATGGACTGAATCCATATTATTGGCCCTTGCTGATAGCAGAGAAGAGCTGTTGATAAACCTACTCTTGTTTTGACTCATTGCTGTGCTTAGAAAGCTTGTCATACCTCATGCAATCATACATCTTTTTGCCATTTATGTTTTTTGTTTATATGTGACGATGCCTAAGGGGGAACAGGGGAGGAGCTCAAGGCACAGGGATCTCAAAATGGTCGCCCAGGTGTGTTTATCCCTTCAGATACAGCCTTTAAACCTGTCCTTGTACAACCTGTTTTTCTCCTTTTTCTTTCAATATGTGTTGCTCTTGTTTCCTTGCTTTAAAGAGCTTTTAATCAAGAGTTGAAAAGATAGTTCCAGGTGTATTAAAGATCAACACCTGCATTTGTAAGTACAAACTCTGTTAAGAGTTAGGATCTTGTTTTTTTTTTAGGATTAAATTGATTTACAGTAAAGGTACAGTACATTCATTCACAGGCTTAAATGAATGGCCAGACTGTTGGCAAATACTGGATTTCCTCACAGTTTTAACTTCCTACTTTACCATCTGTTAATGTGGCATGCTTCTGTCCTTGGACCATTTGGTGCTATTTTAAATCGCTGCCATAACTGTAGTGCCGACTGAGTCAGTGAATGAATACTCAGTGTAAGGTTTCACACTTTTTTTAAAATAATAATCTGTTATAACTGCACTGAGTGAAACTCTGCAGGCCAAATCCTGTTTTAAGGAAGTTGTCTGTTGTGATTCTGGCAAAGTAACAAAAGCATGGTTCAATTAAGCCATCATTTCACAGTACATATACCTGAATGTTTCTAGCATTTTGTTGTTTTGACTTTTGTATGCTAAATAGTATGCATTATTTCTGTAAAGTGGTGTGTTGGTATGTGTGTGTGTGTGTGCGCGTGCGTGTGTGCGTGCGTGCCTGCGTGTGTGTGTGTGTGTGTGTG
The DNA here is from genome assembly GCA_020745685.1 of Tautogolabrus adspersus. Taxonomy (NCBI): domain Eukaryota; kingdom Metazoa; phylum Chordata; class Actinopteri; order Labriformes; family Labridae; genus Tautogolabrus; species Tautogolabrus adspersus. The sequence continues at coordinate 23,781,747 of CM036542.1, forward strand.
TGTGTGTGTGTGTGTGTGTGTGTGTGTGTGTGTCTTGTGTTTGAGCAAATTTGGCATGAAATGCCAAATTAATATGACCTACAGTAAGGGTTTTGAGCTCCAGCATTTCAAGGGCCTCCATCCGTTCTTATACCAGCAGCAGACTGTGAGGAAAAACCCCAAGGTCCCCCAGTAAATGGGAGGAAAGGCAAGTCCTCTGAATAGTGTGTTGGTGTGACTTTGCTGTGTGGGTGTTCTTGGTCAGCACAAGTTCTTCAAGTGTGACTTTCAGTAGCATCTGTGATTCTGTGTTGGAGTGATTTTTCCTTTTTATTTTCTCTGGCACACATATCAAGTCTTTAATTCAAGTTTCCCTGCAAGTTTATTTAAAATGCTCAAGTTAGAGAGTTGCATGAAGCTATGGATGATGTTAATATACAGTGATACCTTTTGTGACTCTGCTGGTTTGTCCTCTTCTAGCCCAACTACTGCTCGCCAATCGAAGTTTGTTCTGCCCAGCTCCACTTCACAAAGACAGAGTTATGCATTTCCATTGTGAAATCATCAATCAATTTAGTTACACATGGAGTATTTAAAACATACACACAACTGGCAGGTTCAGTCTTACAAAACTCAGTACTGCAGAGTATAATGCTTTTGTTTTAGAACATCATGAGTGGTTACCTCTGTTTGCCAGCAGATGGAGCATAGTTCAATGTCTTTGATGAGGAGCTGTCCATGATTTCAGTCCTGAAGTGGCAAAGCAGTTGTTTCCATACCATTCCTTTCCACTAGTGTGTTCTATCACTGCGATGTATATGCATTATATATTTATTAAGTAAAATGTGTTTTAAGAGGAAACAAGATAAAAATGACCTTTTTTTAGGACATTTTGAAAAGGACCAAACTTGTATCTTATAATCCCTAAGAATCCTGTAGCATGAAAAACAAGTGCATCTATCTTTGTACATATGTATGTGTGTGCCTTAGAAGTGACATGGGAGGATCAGCAGCGAGGGCTGAACGGCTCTTTATCTGATGGAGGGACTCAGCCACACCCGTCCCTCACAGGTTGGTTCGGTCTGGGTGTGGATCTGTTGCTCTTAAAAAAACATATTTCACTTTGAAAGAGTATTAAATTTTCCCATGACCAATCATGAGTCCATGAAAAGTAACCAGCACATTGAATCTGTCCTTAATTCATGTTCACAGCAAACAGAAAAGAGTATGCTACCACCTAATAGTAAGCCTCGTCATGAGTTGTCATGACAAAAGCTATTTGTTTTTTTCTGAATGTGTCATTGGATAGCCAAAGAAACACTTACTCTGTTCTGTAAGAAATAAGTCATCTTTAAAGCATCAATCATCTGCCATGTGTAGCTGAGTGTAAAATACAGAATCTGCTAAATAATGTATTATTCTATAAACTGAGCATTTAGGTGTCACATGAACAAACCCAGACAGCAAATACACATTGTTATTACTTTTTACCCTTTTATTTCTAAAAGTAACATTTTGTAAAGCTTATTGGTTAAAAAAACAGATGATGCAATATGAATTCATTAAAATCAAAATGAAAAAAAATATTCTAAATTCTGAATTTTCTGATTTTAAAGAGCTTTTCATTCCCAAATGTAATAGTAAATTGTTTCTTATTCATGGACTCTTAATACAGTTTTTTAGCTGCAAAGTCTAAAAACAACTCTATCAAAGTGATCTGTCCTTGAAGACTTTTCTTGCTTCTCTGACTATTTGAGTTGACTCTTATCAGCTGGATTATGCAGGACAGCTGATACAATTTTAAGAGGGCTTGTGTATTTGATTTCGGCAAGCAGGATTATTTTACAGTAAATGATGATTAACATGAGGTTGCCAAGGTCAGCCACTGGATGGCGTCCTATCTCTATGCCTTCCTCCTTTGTTTGCAGTGCAGCATGGAGTGGATGTTACTTGAGACATTCTAATCTGTCATTATTGCTCAGAGTTGATACAGGCACTTTTATTATACTGAGCAAATACTCATAATTGTATCATATAAGTGTCTGGCACACTGCCTTTCTAATGAAATGTAGTTAAGTTTGATGAGATGCTGTGATCAGAAAATGTGAAACCTTGCTAAGGAAATGAATTGTGAGGTGCAGTGTTTGCTCTAAACTGCTTCATTTGATTCCATGGAATCACATATTTGCCTCCTTTCAATGTTCAATTACTGTATGTTCACTTGTTATGTCTTTTTCTAATCAGGATCCTATTGCTGTCCTATCCTAGCTGTGCAACTCATTCTAAACACTAACACTATTTAAAAAAACAGAAGTAAAACACCACTAGAAGATATGTCAAATATTTATTCTATTGGTACGTTTGCTAATTTATCTTTCATAAATAATGTGTTATAGTGTAACACAGTCACATTTAAAGATTGTTCTCCCCCATCAACACACAGTTTGGTGCTGTAGAGATATTCTGTTTAGACAGATGTTGTGGGATAACATGGATCTCCAGTTGGTATGCATTGGATCATACGTTGCTAAAGAGCCTCTACCTGAGGCTCAACAAGTTGTAGTTAAACTTCAGCAAGTGAGGTCATCATTCTCTGGCTTGCTGTGACTCTTCAATCCCACTTGTTTAACTCCCTGGTTCTCTATTAATCTCTTTGTCTTTGTTTCTGCATATTTTAATCCAAGCCGTTATTTGTCCAGGAAAGGCTGACTAAGCATGATCCTCTTTACAAGACTGACTAAGATGCATGTTACTGTACATTACACTGGGACCTATCTCAAGGCCTTTCAAAGCTCCTCAACAGTGGTGTGTTTAACACTAGGACCGCCAACATTCTAGACCCCCCTCCAAGCGCCCCAGCCGTCTATCAGACGGCATATGTAATTTCATAGTTTGTACACAAATAAAGCATTTTTTTGATGACATTATGAGAAATAATTATAAATACAACTTACTTAAACCAGGCAGAATTGTAACCTTTTAAATGTCTCATGTCAATTTACGATATTTTTCGGCTTTTTAGAGCGCCGTTTTTTACTGCTGCTCCACGTCTCCCGTTGCCAAAACACATTCTTCAAAAATGGAAAATGCATAACTTTTAGTCTATAATATTGTTTGCTATATTAGGCTATGCATTTTAATAAAAAACACTGCAAAAAGAGAGATAAACACCGAGATAAACGCCGCCGCCGCCGCTGCCGCCCCCCCCCCCCCACACACACACACACACACGCACGCACGCACGCACTCACACACACGCGAACGATTGAATGAACAGGTTGTCGCCACAAGGCTCTGGCAAACAACAACAAAAACAAGGCTATATATTGGCATGACAAACGATATACAAAAATAAGTGCAGAACTCCATAACAGGCGAACAAACAAACAAAGGCACGATCAGCACCTCGGACAGCGGCGCGGCACCTGAGGCACACACCTCGGGCAAAAGTGCTCAACCTATAGGTGCACTTACCACACACGGGGCGCTTGCATCCCTTGCAGGAGACAACGGTCATATTTTTTTGCAGTGCGTGTTTGTCTGACACTGCCTCCTTTCTAACTTATGGAAGAAAAAAAAAGAGACGCGCGAGGGAAATGTATCATTTTCAACTGCCGTCTGTATGACGGCGGCGGCGGTCATAGGTATAAATGCGCAGAAATCTTGTGTGTTTTATTTTAGTAACACATAAGCTTCAGAAAACATACAAGACACATATTTAGGAAAAGTCATAGCATGAGAGTCTTGTAGGTTTTATTTTAACAGAGTTATTTGTATTATAAAAACCCAAACCGTTCGTCAGACGGTCTTGGCGGTTCTAGTGTTAAGGGAGAATTTTAGTTACACCCCTAACTACCATGTTCCCTTTATTTCCCTATACCAGTCAGCATGTGCTCCATAACAAGCCCCAACAACACCCAAAAACACGAACGTCTTTGGAAAAACAACAACCAAAATAAAAAACCCTTAGGACCAAAATAGAAGTGTGTAAGTGTGTACAATAAAAGAGATTTTACACTTGTTCTTGTGTACGCAGCAATCAAGTCTTTGTCATTTAAAAAAAAGTGATAAATCATGTATTTTATGCTTGTATATAATTTATTAAACATTTTGAAAGCAAAAGGCTGTAATGATAATAGTAAATAAACAAACCTACTACATAGAAAATACAAATTCCGGAGTTAATTTTTCTTTAAGTAGAGAGATAACTGCATGTAGTTTGAATACCATCTCAGGTTGATTTGTAAAATGGACCTCCTCATAGACAATGAGCTACTTTTTGTATTCTAAGTAGATTGGGAATTAAAAGGTTAATGCTACTAGTTACTTTTTAAGGATAAGCAGAGTTTTTTTTAAACACAAATGATGCAAAAATATTAATGTGGAACATTAAACTAGCCTTTTACCTAATATAGCCTGGGGGAAAAAAACTAAAAAAAAAAAACTACCTTTTCAGGATAAACCATCCATTTCCTCATTTTTCTTCTGCTCCTGTCTGCCCTGCTTGTTTTAAGTTGTTCATATAACACACATACATATAATCTGTGTCTTGTTTGATAAATAGCTTCTGTCTTGAAGTCCCATGTGGGGTGGGCTACATTTTTAGTACAGTACCGGTGAGATATACTAAAATAAACTAAGCTTGGGCTCTACATTTACTTCTCCTGAGTAACACTAACACAGGCCTTTTCTGGGAAGTACAGTAAGAATGCATCTGCTTGTTATTATACCAGCTCAATCCATCAACACCATTGGTAATTGAATGTAACATTATTTTGACGTGTCTGCAGCTGGGACCTGTAATCTTGGAATTTGTCATTCAGAGGCTCTTAGGTTAATTTGAATATATCATATTAACCTACGGATCACAGAGAACTTTTTTCAGGCAGACTCGTGCTAGTTTTTCACTCCTATCTCTGTCTTCATTTATCGTTCTCCTATCCTGATGACCTACAATGACGCAGCTGAAGTAAAGTGAAATAAAATAAAAAATGTTTATTTGACCCTCTTTATTTGTTAGCTGGCATGAGTAGAGGAAAGCTGGTGAGGCTGATGTCTCACATTGTCTTTTCATTTGTGTGACACTTAATTATTTACCCTAACGGAGTAGAACCAAATACTAATTCTGTGTTAGAGGTTATGCCATTTTAGTATGATTGCAATCAGCTTATTTAGCTCTCCCAGCTGTCACTGTTGGTTTTCACAGGTTTAAGTTCAGGATGAAGATGACACAGGAAGGTCGGATGGGTCACAGTTTAAAATTTGGACTTTTGTAGTTTTCTGCAGATTCAGATATACCCACATGTTGAAATGCCTGGTCTGAGCTCATGTTGGTCCATGAGCTGTTGCTTGAACACCCGAAGAAAGATTTGAAACATAGCAGTCTTTATAGCAGATAGAGAAATGAAAGCACAACTCATCTTCAGAGAGAAAGAGAAAGGGAAAAGAAATCTTCTGAATATTTTCCTGGTTTTTGCAGGCTAAGCTGACGGAAAGAAGGAAATGAATATTTTGTAGAGGGGCACAATGCATAATTGGAACCTGCTGAAAGCAAGCAGTTGATCTCGTTGGTGCACAACCTTGTTTCAAAAAGATTCTGTAGCTTGTGTGTGTGTGTGTGTGTGTGTGTGAGAGAGAGTGTGTGTATGCATATGCAATCTTGCTGACTCAGGTTACGTCAATATTTTTCTCAAGTTTCACAACTTTGCTGAAACTTTGTGAGGTCTTTTGCTCTCTTTTGTGTTCGCTGCTCTGTGCTTTCACTTCTTTTTTTTCTGTGTGTGTTACTTTCCTTTCTTTCATGTTAATTTTTTCAGGCTGTCCTTCCACGGTAGAAACATGCAGACACAAGTGACATCCACTTCTCCTTTTACCCTCCTTTCCTCTCCTCCCTCTCCCTGTCTTCAGAGGTCCAGAGTTTCTATCTGGTTTGGGACTCTAACATTTTTTTTTACAGTTTCAGCTCTTTTCCCTTTAAAGCACAGAACCTCAGCCTCCCAACCTTTCCACCCTTCCTTTTTTCTTCCAAACTCTTAGCCTCTACCTCAGCCTGTCCCGGCCTCGCACCCTATTGCTCTGTTATGACTTTTCACTGTGCCCATGGTGGAGTTTGTGTGTTCTTGGTGTACTCTATGATTTTGTTTATGTGTTCTGTGCTCGTTTGTTTTGTCATCGTTGTGTCGTACTGTTATGTGTTGTGTCCCTCCCTCCTGACCCTTCATCCTTCTTCTCCTTATTCTGACCCTTCAAACTTTACATACTCTGATCACTGTGGTGGCGTCGCCCTCCCTCCGTTCTTTCTCTTCTTCTCCGTCTTCCCTTTTACTCTTCCTGTATCCTCTCACATCCATCTTCCTCTCCTCTGTCTGTGTCTGTCCATTCTGTGATGTGATCCCAGAAGACACGGACTCACCAAGTTGGACGAACTCAGGTCTGTCCCTTCTTCTTCTTCTTCTTCTTCTTCTTCTTCTTCTTCTTCTTCTTCACCTTCTTTCTTATCTGACTCAGCCTCTTCTTCGTCTTCTTCTACTACTTCTATTCACTCTGTAAGTCTTCCTGGCTTGACCTACCCCTCCTCCCCTAATTCATTTCAATCATCTTTTCTTTTCTCACTTGGCTTGCCTCCTTTTTATTGCGCTGTTCGTGCTTTTTGATTGTTCTGTAGACAACGCTTCCACCTTCTTTGTCATTTTGCATAGTTTGTTCTCTGGACAGAATGTGTATGGAGTTCAGAGAAGCATGGTCATGGTCACACCTCTATGGTTTCCTTACAGCAGGTCTTAAAAGCATAGTAGGCTATTATTTTCTTCTTAGAACAAACTCTGTCAGTGTATTACAGAAGAGTTATCCTCTCTGTATTACTCTGTACCATTTTAAACATTTACCTAAATTGGGTTTGTAGCTTTTATCAAAGTAAAAAACTTATACTTAGATGAATATCTTTTTGATTATCTGTTTATTCACATATGCTTGAACACAAAATGCAGATTCTGAGCTTGAACAGCTGACATTGAGATCACATTGCCAGTTTTTGATATTTAATCAACTTCTTGGAGTATTGTTCTGGCTATGTTTTTGCCAGGCATCCAGCAGACACTCTATAAAACCTCTGTTCTGGCAAAATTATAAAGGAAAAGAATAATCATATTTCTCAAAATGTCAAAATAGTCCTAACATTTTGCCAATTAATTTTCTCTTCCTAAAATTCTAAATACCTACCTATATGTTTCCTCTAAAATAACTGTAAATAACGGTAAATCAGATGAATGTGCACCTGTAATGTTATAGCTAATGTTTCATTAAAGTCCTGTGATCTTTAAGAAAAAGTCGTCATTACACATTCAGTCCTAACTTACATTGTCTTCACTGTAACTTAAAATGTAAAAAATAAAACAAAAAAAAATACAACGTGTTCATCAACACCATTGATATTTTTTAGGTAAACATATTTTGAATATTTTCATATATTGTTTAACATGTTCAGCAGATTTCTGATCCGGTCTAGAATTACTATCTTGTTTGTAATTGAGAAAACTAAAGTTGAAGTGTGATGTTACTTATGTATTGTACTGACATTGAACAAATAACTAAGCAAGAACAATTCCAAAGAATTGAGACAAATCATTGTGCCACACCTATGCAGTCATTCATTTGCTCTTAGCGTGTAATGCTTTTCCCTGTCTGTGTGTTTGTGAAGTCAAAGGCATACTGTATGTGCGCATGGCACATGTTCATTCACCTTTACTTGATCATTGCTTTCATATGACACAAAAGCAGAGTCAGAGTGAGAAGGAGAGAATGGAGATGAATGAAAGTCATTAGTCTGTGGCATTCAAATTTTTTTGCACAAAGGAAAATATGTAGCATCTTAAACTGAATATATATGTTTTTAGGACTTATTTGTGTATATGTTTTTTTAGATACAAAAATTGAGCAGAGTTCATTTAGAGTGATTTAATTACTTTCACAAAAACTGCTTGTGTTTTGCCAAGACAAACTTGATGTTTCTATAAAGTAAATGATAGCTCTTGTAGTGATATGAAAGTTTAGTGATTCATTTGATTTTGGGAAGAGATGAGAGAACAGGGTGATGTGATGATTTTACAAAGCACTGATAATGTTGGACATGAGGAAGTTTTTGTAAACCCAGTCTTACAGTATGAGCTCAGAGGAAGGGCCAATTATGTTTAACTTTTAAGAATTTCAGATCATTCGCATCTCAACATAGTTTACAATTGTTATTTTTGGTGGGTGGGGGGGGTGTTATTGCTAGCTTTAGAAACCAATGCTGTTATACTTCAATTAATAAATTGTGTTTTTGATTCTGTTTAGCCAATTTAAAAAAATAAGATGAAAAGTGGAATCATCGATTGCATCGATTACAAATGTAGCAGTTATGTCCCCTTACTCTAACTAATCAGTATTTTTGTCTGTACTTCTGTTTTTGTTTTGTTGTAAATGTTGCCAACCATTCAGCTTTCCCCCCCATTAGATCTGTTCTTGTCACAGCTCATGGCAAGCTTGTTTCTCTCCATAACAGTATGTCCCTCCATCAGGTCTCCTGTGATGCATCAACCACAATCTGACAATTTCCCATCTGTGTGCTTAGGTATGGACATGGAGGAGAGGACCAGGCAGATGAAACTAAAGATGAACAAGTACAAACAGGGAGCAGGCTCTGACTCCAGACTGGAGCAGGACTACCACAAGGTAATATGTCCTGATTTGCTGGATGTATGCTTCAGTACTCCAGTTACACTGACATAAAACATGCACCTCCAGTAAACTGTTTGCATAAAGCAACGTGCATACGCCATATGGCACACTTTGCAAGCAATCAAGCATGTACACATGCACAAATCAACATCCTACTGCACATGCGCATTGATGTTTGCATAGTGTACATGGTACAAATGCACAAACAAAGCTATACAAAAACAAGAAGGTTAACACTTAAACTATATTATATTTTGGAAAACAGCGATATAGTTGATATTTTAGTCAGTTTAACAAAAACAAACATCTTAATATATGTATTATATACAACTAATTTTTGGTGGTTCAAAGGTCACATGTCCTACTTTTCAACAAGTTTAATTTAGTCTTAGAGCTACCCAAAGCATATCTTGCCAAAAATCTACTCTGATCCTGTATTCAAGCATGTCTATAAACCCCTTCTTTTCAGACCTGCTCAGCACAGTCTGTTTCTGTGACTAATAACTTTAAATGCAAGTGAGCTGTGTCTGACCACGCCCCTCTGGAAGGGCTTGGGTGGTTTGGGCTTTCTTGCACCATGCCCGATTGTTTATGGCGAGAAGGCGGATTCAGCGGGCAGAACAAACACCTAGCTGTGGGGGTGTCACCCACCAGGGGTTACTGCCCTGTGTGATGTCACAAAAGGAAAATCTCCAAATGGCCAGTTTGAGCACACACTTTCTGAAAAGTGGAGCAGGCAAAAGACAGAAAGGATGGACTTTCCTCATAATTAAGGGGTTTGTAGAAAGGCTAGGGACACATATTAGTGTTAGAAAAAACATGGTCAACTTTATTTTGTGACCTTTAAGTCATGCAAATAGCCTTGCTTCAAAATATAAAGATGATATACTCAGCAGCAAAATGCCTTCCCAAAACCAATATCTTAGTTGCTCTGAATAATACCCAGACCAGTTTTCTTTTTGTCATCAGGGTGTACTTAATGTTAAGTCTTTGGTTGTAAATTTAAGGAATGTGACAGTGAGTGTCTGCAGACTGAAGAGTTTACTACACTTCTGGAGAGGTCCTGCACATGTTTAGAGAGCTCAGCCTGGGCATGTGTTCTCACTGGAGTCTGGGCCAAGGCTGTCTGACTAACTCTCCTTTTAAGTCCAGGGAATGAAAACTATTGCATTAGGAGCAGCCAATGTGTTTGCTTTGAGTCTATAAAAAGCAGACAGATAAATGGTTAGTTGTCCTTGTGTTGAACATTACCCTCCTTTGAAGTGTCAATGATTAAGCAGTGCTCTCACTATTCTTAAACAGGACTTCCAGGCACTTGTCCTCAAACCCTATTGTAATAGTAAACAGTTCCTGTAACACTCAGTTCAGATTATCGGTTAGCATTCCATCACAAAAACACAAGAAAGACATAAAACATCCATGTTTACAAACTTTCTTTAACCAAGTAGTGAAATGGTTTTAAATCCTTGTTGAGCTTCCAAAGAAGCCCCAGTTTGAAGTAATTTTGTAAAAAAAAAAAAAAAAGTAAAGCCACAGAAATGGCTCAATATCAGTTTTTTTTAATTGCTATCAGTCTATAGCCTCAGGAGTTTTCAACTCCTCAGTTTAATGTAACATTCTCATCCTCAGTCAAATGAAATTGTTTATGGGAAATGTAACTGAGACAAAGCTGATATTATTATACTTCAGGGTTGCAAAAGTTGTTTTTGTGTTTCCAAAAGTCGATCACCAGTCCACTTCAAGTCCATACTTTCTTTGATGATTAAAATAACCAATGAAGTCATGCTGCTGTGCCTCTTTCATGAATGATGCATTTATCATTTATGATGTGATGGATCACTGCAGCAGATATAATCCATGCATCATGATATGTCTATCTATTCATATCTAAATTGGCAAAATGAAATGAAATAAGTTAAATCAGCTGAAGTTGAGACTAGTCATAGACTCTTAAACTAAATACATCATACAAAGAGCATTGTGCTAGTTGCAGGTTTACTTTACTTTAAACGAGAATAGGAACTGAGACTCTGATTGGATTGATTCATGTTGGGCCCAAACAGGCCTCTAACACGTATGTGCATAGTAAGGCCCTATATTGTTTTGATTGGGTCAAGCAGTTATGGATGCTTATTGGTGACATTACATCTTCCTTTACTAAATGTTGTGAACACTCTGAGTTCCCAGATGGTATTTTGAATATAAAAAATAATCATTTAAAGCTTCAAGCCTCAGCTGTAACTTGATTTTTATCACTTGTGTCTTTAAGATGCATTTGAAAAACATTCTGACCTTACAAAAGGAAGACCTAACAAGCACAATGCAATGACTCAGAGCTAAACTAAGACTTTATTACTTTTATTATTCAGCTGTTGCCACAGAACTTGTCAGTTTACTGTTATATAGCATTGTTTTAGCTCTTAAAATTGTAGTATCCCTTTTAAAGGTTGATAATAGTTTCTTGTTTTCATTTTAAATAAGTCTGTGTTTACAAAACATGGAATCTGTAACCACTAAATTTAAAAGAGCATGGACTTAAATTTATCCCAAATATGTGTGCCAAAAAGACTCTCTTATTTGGTCTTATAAGAAAAACTTTTAATGTGTAAAGAAACACAGTCATTTTGATATTGTGTACTGTTTTTATTGATTTCGCAGCGTTCAGGCAGAGATCCACGGGGCTCAGATAACCTGTCGGCCAAGTCATCGGACAGTGATGTAAGCGACGTGTCCGCTGTGTCGAGAACCAGTAGTGCCTCTCGGTTCAGCAGCACGAGCTACATGTCTGTCCAATCAGAAAGGCCGCAAGGGAACCGAAAGATACGGTAGGCTAATGTCCACATCAGTGGACAGTGAACTGTCTTAGTCTCCTCATCAAGCTATCAGAAATGGTCAATTCCCCTTAAGCTTTGAACTTTTCTTTCCAAGACCTTGTGCAAATATTTTCAGTTTTGAAATCGCTTGCATCTGGTTAAACTAAAAGAGGAAATTGCAACACCTAGTAAGTGCCATTTTCTCTCTGTGATGAGTTCAGGTTTGGCTCCTTTTCTAGAAATATCTGGAACCAAATGATTGAACTCTACTCATTCTGGCTTTGGGGGGATGTTTGACCATATCTGGCAACACATTTTAATATAAAACACATCACATCTCTTTGGGTGTTGTCTCATATCAAAGCAAGAAACAAATTCATTTGCATGCTGTATTGCTGTAAGTCTACATTTCTAATTTTATTTTTATTTTTTATCAGTCTGCTTTTGTCTCTTGGCTGCGCTGTGTCTAAGTGTTTGTCTTTCTTTCTCTTGTTGTTGACAATGTTCATGCTTTGTTTGGTTTTCTTTCTGCTTTGCATGTGCTGCTCTCTCTGTGTACGTCTTCAGCCAGTTGCGATCAAGAAGCCATTCTCGGGAGGGGGATGAGCAATTAGGAGAAGTGCTAGAGGAGGAGGAGGCGGGTGGGGGAGGTCGAGAGGATGGGAAAAGGGCCAGTAAAGAGAGGAGATCACAGGGAGAGAGGAAGGGTTTAGGGGGAAAGGTAGACACTGACAAGGAGCATCAGGAGGATTTGGCTGAGAAAGAAGACGACTTGCAGCAAAGGAGTATCTCAGAGACTGACCTCAGGTAACACGTGTGGCAGCCCTTAACTGTGGACTTCTACTAACAATAACACCCTTATCCCCACGTGTCCTAATGACATTATTTGTGGAAAGTAGAGTGCAGTGACTATCCTCCAACCTTCATATAGATAACTATGTAAGTGCGGATCTATTAACTTTTTCAAGTAGCCTACCTAAGAAGACAAATATCATCACTTGATAATTCAGGGAGCGGAGAACAGTTTGGTAAGCCATGCTGAGTGTTACTTAATAGTATGATGGGATCAGATGAGAAGATGAATTTATATATTGTACAACAATGTGAGTCGAAAAAGTTAAAAGAAAACACAAAGAAGAACAAAAGTATTTAGTGAAGTAATGCAGTGAATAGAAGAAATTGAAATGACAGAATTTCCTCTTTTATTGTCTTTGGTTAGCGGAAAACAGTGAAAGCTATTTACTTTGTATTCTGTGGATCATCCTATACAGATCGCTGCCACAACTTTTTAAAATGCAATTTTGGAAAATCTTAATTAATTTAAACACAAAATACAAATGTCACAAATCAAAATTACTCACCTCCACTGACAGGCATCCGTTTCAGACTGCCATGCTGCCATCTGACTCCTGGGCCACAATGCTCTCTAAGCAGCGTGTGACAACTGCTGTGCTAAACAGCTGCATCTTACATGGTTGCATTGTCCACACAGGTAGTGGATCAGCTGCAGCACCTACCTTTTATATTGTCCTTAATAACAGATCATGTCATTACTTTTCAGTATGAATTATAGTAACATTTAGTAATGTCAGAACTGTGATCTGACTACTGGCAGTGGAAAAAAAACCCTACATTTCCTTCTTGTTGAGCCAACATATTTTATAGAAATAAACATTGGAACTGTAGTGTAAAGGGTATTATGTTAATGTGACTACCCATTAAACATTTTCACAGTATTTTTTGGCAAGAACTGCGCCAAGCAAAACATGCAACATTCCTATTCTCCAGATTTTACATGCTGCAACTGAGCCATGATTGAGGTATGTAGTACAACTGCTCTAACCTATAGCATGGGGGCTGAAATGAAAAGCCAGAGTTCTGCCTTACAGATGTAGTGCTCAGGTGAGCATTTGTGATCCAGGTCTCTGATATGGATAGCTCATAATTTATTTTTATTTAAGTACGGCAGCAGTGTTGTTTGCCACTGAAACAAACTCACAAAGAAATTACTGCACTAAAACACCTGACATGCACAAACACTTTGAAAGAAAAAAATATTTAAAAAAATCAAACTAGAGGCACATTGAGAAAATATGGTTAAAGTTCATTTAAATCATTGTAATTCCAGAAATACATCACTGAATTTCCTTCTTTTTTGTTTCTCTCAAGTTAAGGGTTTTAATACTACTCTGTTTTTAGTATAAAAATGCTATGCTTAACTGAAGATTATTCTATTTCCTCCACCAGAGAGTATTGTTTGAGTTATAAATATTCTAGAACCAGAAAAAGTCAAAAGTATGTCAAGAGCAAATTCAAGTGCGAGTTAATTTGAAATCTCACAGCAGGATGAAAGCTTAGCTCAATCTCCTAGTAAGATGTCTTCTCTATCAAATCACATTCACAGCAGGGTCCAAGTTAGTCCCTCATACATAGCAGTGCATAAGCACTGCTCAGTGTCTTTCTGGACTTGAGAGAAAACACATTTAGATTAGAGCTACACTCTCATGTATAATTAACACTACACTAGAAAACATTTTGATTAAGAAAAGACACATGGCAGAAACGTGAGCAAAATTCACTGCTAGGTATACAGGAAGAGGACCTATGTGTGGTATTTTAAGATAGAGACGGTAGCTAAAAAATCAAATGAATGAGACAGTACAGTGTTTTCAATGGAGTTTGCAATCTGTGTTGCTTTACTGTCGGTCTGTTCTGCTCAGTGCTGTTGTTGCATCTTTGTTTTCTGTGTTTTTCACATGCTGTCTGAGTCCAACAGTGTTACTCTGCACCTGCAACTTGTCAACCCAAACCTCCCACATTCCCCCCGAGAGTCCTCAATATGCCAAGAATATTTTTTTTCTTTGTGTAACACCATAACCGTCATGCCTAGTCTGTCATCCAGCATCTAATTCACTTTCAGTGAAGTCACTAGAAATTTTAGGTAATGATATTAAAAATTAAAAAGCCTACTTTGTCAAATACATTCAGAAGATGCATTTGAATTCAGTGGTAATAATCCAATTTCAAACAACATTTTCATCTTGACTGAAAGTGAGCTGAATTTGTCCAGCTTCTAAGATGCTGAAAGCTCTTATCTGTGTTATCAACCCTAATCCCTTCATGACAGCTACAGTATAAATCTATTATACACCTAACTTTCACCACATGTGAGTCATTGCACATTCTGCTTTTCGAGGACAACATGTGTGAAAAAAACAATGATGACAAAAAAGGCTCAGCTTCAGACTAACATTCAAGTTTAGTTTTAAATGATGTTGCACCTGCATTCCCTAGAGAGTGAATAACCAGGCATTAAGCATAAAATGTTTGTTCATGGTGATGTGTAAAGGGTCTTATTATATATGTACCAAAAAACACTTCAAAGCTTTAACAGACTTATCTAACACAATATACAAAATACTGCCAAAGTATCAAATGTTTGTACCAAAAAATCTTAACTTAACTTTAACTCCGAACCTTATACATTTTATCTGTCAATCCTCATATCAATAAAAAAACAGAGTGTATGTTTTTTTCCTGGACTTTTATTTGCCCCCCAGTGTCATGCTCTTAACATGTGCATCAAAGCACACTTTCATATAAATCCTGCATATGTGACACTGGGTGTCAAAGCCACAAATATCAGTTCTATAAAACCTAGATTATATGGAGAAGAGGGGCAAAAGTGGTTTTTCAACATCATACATTCAACATTGTGATACATGCTGTATACACTAAGATAAATCATAAGAGCTCTATTTTTAATTTGCTGTTATGTAAGCTCTACCAGTGATGACACTCTCATCAGCCTGTACAATTAACTCAACAGAACACAGAGGAATGTCTTTACCTGGAGGCTACAAGATGAGTATAATCAATACTCTATCTAGTGATTCCAGTAGTCTGGAAGTTGGTTCTTAATGGTAAAAATGCTACCTGTTCATTCACTGTGCTGTTTATCTTTATATGGAAGCAGCAGAACAGGTTGATTTTGCTAAAACAAATCTTCTATGTATTTAGGTCGCAGTGTAAATATACATCTGCTACACATGAACTAGCCTGTTTGCATTATCATGGCATATGAACATCATGACAGCCATATGTGTTTTTAGTCCATGAGCACTTTCACTGCACAGAGAAGCATGCTGTATGCACGCTACTCTGAGCTGATGTCATGTCCAGTGATCTCCAGGATGTAAGAAGCACTCTATCAGCACGTACTGGTAGTTATGGTATGTTCATAGTGTCTTAAAAGACATCCCCCTACCTGAATAGAAGATTATTAACATAAGCTTCATATTTCAATTAATCCCTTTAGTCTCTGATAAAAAACTTTAGAGCTGTGTTGACAGGCTAATGTTTAGGCTAGGGAAACAGTTGCCATGGTAACTGTTTGTTCTACCTCACCTGAAAAAGAAGCTTTGTAGAGGAAGACAGGATGCACTTTGCATGTTTTTTAAATACACATACAGTATTTGTCATCCAGCTTCCATACAGCATCACTAGTTCTTCCAACTTAATGGTCATTTAAGAGCTTAATTGAAGCACAAAAAATGTATAATATAATGTTGGAAGTAGGTTGATTAGGGCTAGCATCAAATGTCTGCTGGTTTTGTGTTCTTTGTTATCATAACAAAGACATTTAAGACAGCAAGGTTTTTAGTCTTTTGCAAGAACAGAAAAAAAAATCCAGATTTGATTTGCTTTGGGAACATCTTGGCCTGGATTAAAATGCATGGTGAGCAATTTACATGATGCAGAACACTATGTTCTAAGGGCTGGGGTTGAGAATCAAAATCCCTGGAGAGTCCCGGTTTTCTATGCAAGCATATTCATTCAATGTGGTGTCAACACCTGTTTGGAGAGTAAAGATACAGTGATGAAAGAAACACTGAATTTATGACAGTATACTTTTAGTTTTCTTTAGGGACATTGTACAATGTGTCTGGTTAGACCAATAAAATATCTATTTGAATCAAGACAATGTTATTGGCTTTAAATAAAGAGCATGCTAAACAACTTAACATCTAATTTTGTCTGTTCCCTGACAGATTGGTCTACTGTAGACGCTAAACAACTACTGTAGTACAGTGTGTCCACTTACATTAATAGTGTTTGACCCATCCGATACATTTCTAACTTTTATCAAACTTTCAGTTTTAGAATATTTTTCAGTCTATAATGCAATATCTTTCTCTGGGCCTAACCATGTGACTCTTTGATCATCTGATTTACTGTAACATCAGAAGGAAATTATTTGCAGTGGCAACAATGCCCCAGTCCTCCTGACTGCGCTGATTTTTAATGTAATAAAAGAATCTTTAACACCCTGTGCTGAACCGATGCAATGCAGCCTCACACTTTGATAGTTAAAGTGCAGATTGTAGAATGTCACTTGTCACTTGTCACACATCAGCCCTGACTGATGTGGAGTCTAAACGCTTGAAGTCTGCTTCAAAGCCTCTGGGCGGCATTAACTGATCAAAGGCCCTAATCCCCCCATAATCATTCAATATTTATGTATTGAATAACAGGCTGACCCATAACAGAACCTACTAGCATTACAACTGGCATTAACAAAAAGGTTTACAATACAGACTGACTAAGGACATGTGTGCTTTCTGACTTCTTTCACCACCAGTTGGTGGAAGCATAGGCAACCGTGTTTAGGAAAGGACTTTTATCACAAAACTGTAAATGTGGCATTCCTAAAATTATTTCTTAATAAATATAAGAAATGATTCCAAAGTTTTTCTACACTAACAATACAATTTGAATCTCATTAATTATCAAACCTAGCCTAAAAAACACAGGAAACAAGAAAATGAATATTTAATTAAAAAGCATCACACTCCATTTATGTCAATGTGATGGAATATTGTCACCTGCACTTACATTACTAAACAAACGTTTGACAAGAGGTTGAATAAAGGTTTCTTAATTTGTATACAACAGAGCTTAAACTAATGTCTGATTTATCAAAGATCAGAATTTCAAGGAGCCTATTTAAAGTCATAGATGGGGTCAATTTTCCAATCTAATTTATTTCTCTCTCATTTTTGTCCACGCCTCTCCATAAGCTGTCTCTACAAGGCAGTTACATGGTGGAGGTCAGGCACTCTAATTAATGAATAGTAGCCTGAGGGTGCTACATGTAACTCATCCCATTAAGAATGCAGAGCCTGTGATACAGAATGTAATTTGTCTGTTAAAGATAACTCACTAGCAGAGCTAAAATAAGACCCTAATTTGGACACTGGCCTATTTCCTTTTTCAGCAGAGGAAGCTGGAGAATAATGCTGATGGCGGACAACTTTTCTTTTCGTGTCCACTTGAGTGTAAAAGTACTAAGTGTGTGGTCATGACTCAGGTAGAAAGGAGTTGCAAATCAGTTTCTACCTCCAGGTGCACATAGAAGAGAGTAAAACAGCACACAATTTAACAGCATAAACCTACCTTTTACGAAACCATAAAACAAAGAAATAGGTCATCCTTACGATAATTAACTTTCATACATTTTGCTAAATACTTCAATCAATGTTGATGTTTTAACCTGTTTCTCCAGTTGATTCGAAGTATTTCACTCTTGACATTAACACACATACAAATGCAAGAATGTGCAAACAAAGGCAGCAAGGAAGTAGACGGATAGCTTCTTAACATGAATGTTAACAATGTAACTAACTGTCTTTAAAACAAATCTGTTTAGCAAAGATAATGTTAGAACGGCAAGGCTTTTTACACAGGTGCAAAGGGATAGGGATTTGGGATTGCAATTATTTCCCATGAACGAGGAATTCCCAGTATGCGCGGGTCATAACCTTGCGTTGATTAATAGACTTGGACAGGAGGACTGCAAAGGACCACAACATCGGTCCTTTGCAGTCTAGAACTTGTTTAAAGTATTTGGCAAAAATATCCAACAAAATTTGGATTAGTAGTTGTCCTTGAGCTTTCAGTAATAACTTAGGTGAAGTCAAGGTCTATAATAACTTTGTCTTAATTTTTTTTTACCCCACATGGAAAAATAGTCTTTAAATGTTAAGAAAACACAAACACTTCTCTCTCACTCCATACAGTACGTAAATACTGCATGTGTCAACACAAATAGATTGTGGTACTACAAATTACTACAGAAAATATAAAGACATACAAGCACACCAAAGAAAACCAAATAATGGATACAGAGTATTCTAAAGCTCTAGGGAGTGTGGTGCAAATGTTTATTTACTTTACATTTTGTGTACAATTATTACTTGTCAAAGACGTAAAAAAAAAAAAAAAGATAGTGCTTAACAATTGAAGATATTGTTTATAATTGACAAGCCCAAACCCAAAACTCAGCTATACTGTAAGTCATGAACTCCTGGACCTGAACTCTGTCCTTTTCTCCTTTTCATCTCCACATCTCCTGCTTCCTACTCCATTATCTCTCCTGTCACATTTTCTCCTCTCCTCTCCTCTCCTCTCCTCTCCTCTCCTCTCCTCTCCTCTCCTCTCCTCTCCTCTCCTCTCCTCTCCTCTCCTCTCCTCTCCTCTCCTCTGTCCTATCTCTTATCTGTCTTCACCTGCCCCCCTCTTAATGGTGGTGGCTGACAGTGACTTTGCATCCAAAATGAAAAACAGGCAAATGGGCTCGTCAGGCGGGATAAACATGACCAAGAGCACAAGCATCAGTGGTGACATGTGTAACCTGGAGAAGACAGACGGGAGCCAGTCGGACACTGCAGTTGGCACGGTAGGCACTGATGACAAGAAGAGGCGCTCCAGCATTGGTGCCAAAATGCAGGCCATGGTTGGCATGTCACGCAAGAGCCGGAGCACCTCTCAGCTTAGCCAAACAGGTAGGCCATCCAACTGCACTTTCAGTGTACTGTTTGTTTATTTGTACATCTGTCTGTCTGGTCACTCGTTCTGTCTGTGTGGTAGATTTCTTTATTGTCTTCTCTGCTGAATATTGAGCTCAAATAACGCCACCTTCTCCTCCAGTTCTTCAATTTCTCACTTTTCATCGAAAAGGAGTTTGGATACCACCAACCCAGGGATAAAGAAAACAGCACATCTTTTCCCTTTTTCTTCTAGGTGTCAATTCTCCTGGAAATTCCTCTTCTCTATCTCTTTCAAGCTCCCTTTTTCATTTCTTTGTTTGTTACATAGCCTCAGTCATGTATTTATGCTTTTTTCTTCTTTATGGTTTTGTAATTTTTTTCACATTTCATTATTTAAAATATGTTTACAGCTATAATAGCTTTGCACTTCCTGTCAAATTGATGACCGCAGCTGGGTGTTGCAGATCACGTTTTGCCACTTTCTTAAAGTTGTGATGCTCTTTTGACTGTGACTTCAGTCTGAAACACTATCTGTAACTGTGGTTGTGTTCTCTGAGTGCATGTGAGAATGAGTGCACATGCAAGATATTGTCAGAGATGTAATGTGTTAGTGTTTTTAAACCTGGTTTAATTTGGTTGCTTTTTAGTTGCAGAAACACTTATTTTCCTGCATTGGAAAAAAAAAAATCATAATATAGGTCTATTACTTTTTTTGATCTCGGTGTAATTCTTTTTCTGTCCTACTTTTACCCTAAAAGTGCTCAAAACCATTGAAGAAGCATTAAGCAGATGCATGTCAGTGTGAAAAATGGCCTAGCAGGCAACACGTGTTGATGCCCTTAACCGATAGATTGGGATCTGGTCTGTTCATGTGAAGTTCCGTCAATTAGTCCACTTCCTCTCCACTGCTGCATCTCCCTTGTGTGTATCTCTACGCATTCAGCGCCTTTTCATCTCTTCTATTCAAATTTAAAGTGGTCAATGATTACTTCTACTCATCAGCACTCTATGTCCAGATCTGGCTATTGTATGGCAGAGGGACTGAGAGATGGTGGGGTGAGGAACAAAAGAGTTAGCAAACGTGGCACTTTGTTGATGCCCTTGCTTGTGTTTAGTTTGACACATGGGCCGCTGCCTTATCTTATGTCCATCAGCAGTTTTTTGAGGCATTGACAGTATTAATTCAGATAAATCTGCTAGAAGATATACTCAGATATACTTTGGCAGTATTGTTTAGCAGTTCTCCAAAGCCTGTGTTGTTGACCTTAATGTTGGTGAAGACGCTGGATAAGATTACTTTTCTGGAGTATTTCTGGGAACAAAAAGCAACTGATCTTTATTCACTACTGATTTTAAATACTCCTTTGAGCAGTTTAATACAATTACAGCAACAGAGGTTGCACATTCAACCACACACACGCACGCACGCACACACACACACACACACACACACACACACACACACACACACACACACACACACTGTCTTTCCTTATGCATACACAGCACTCACTGAGCAGTTTGAATCTTCCAGGGCTATTAATATTTCACTCTGTGCTTTTAGTTGCATCACGTAGAGTTTGTGAGAGCATGCATACATCAGCCTTCAATATTTGAGATCTGTATTTGGATTTGCACTACAACAAACCCAGGCAAGCTGCCTTTTGCCCTACTTTGTTGTAAGTTATCTTGTGGGGCCCATCATCACACATCTAAAGAGAGCGTTCAAAGAGAGATCGACAGTTTGTGTGCACTGAAAAGTGTTGCTGGGGGCATGGGGAGATTAGGTTAGTCAGATAGAATGGATGTGCTCCCAGGTGGCCATCAGGAGCAATGTGGACACAGTTTGCAGGCCCAGGCTCCGCAGGCTGATTTCATTCTTATTCCTCTGTGGAAGGCGCTTGAATTTTCTGGGGGGAAAAATAGATGTATCAATATGTCTGAGTAAATGGAATCTATGTGTAGCCATTACTTTCTCACATTGCTAACTGCAGTAAAAACACATTTTGCACGTCAATAATTCTATCACATGATCTACAAAGGGGCAGAACAGAGCAAACAATGACAAGAGAATTTTACTTTAAATGTTCTCCTCCATACAGTATGTGCCTTTAGCATACTTTGCAGCAGGTCACAGACTTTGTTTGAAATTCATATTGACCAGCAGAAAAATACAGGCACTTTTTTTCCTGGAATGGAAGACAGAACTCCTGAGGAGGGGTTAGCGTTAGGGATTGATGAATGATTCGATTTTAGGTTCACATGGCTGTGATCAACCACACACACTTTCCAGGCTGTTAAGAGCGTGCATGGCTAAGGACAGTTACATGTGTAAAAGAAAGCCGCTATATCTTTAAGATACTATTTTCTTTTTTTAAATTTCACTTTCAATTAAAAGAACAATTTCAAAGAATGAAACTGAACAATTAATTGTGGTTGCTTGGAAACAAATCATATCAACTGTGTTTATAGCACATTTCAAACAACAAGGGTCAACAGAACAGTTTCACAGTCAGTCAGTATGTGTACATGGTTTAAGAAAAGTCAACCTACCATATTGGTCCGACTAAAACTGCACTTTGAATTAATCAAAGTCGGACTAACATACCTGGATTTCCGCTTGCCAACTTGTTTGACGATTGTTTGGTATGTGACACAATAGGTTAATCGGAAGGCGGTCCAGTATTTACCAGCTGAAAGAGGGTATATCGCCACCTACTATAGCAGAGTCGGACTTATTTCCGTAAATAAACTGATTCTTCCCAGTGCTTCTTTTCTGGGTTAATGACAGTACTGCGATTTAATGGCCTCATCACCATAGCTCGACTCAACTCTGCTGACTGTTGACTTCACAAGAGATTTGAGCTCTTTGATTTAGGATCTTGGGTAGGGGCGGCTGTGGCTCAGTCGTAGAGTCGTCGTCTCTCAACCAGAAGGTTGACCTGCATCCCAGGTTTTTGATAGCATTAGATCTCCCATTTATTTTACTTGAATTCTTTCCTTTCATAATTTCTCTTGAAGATAAAATCTTACAAACGTATTGAAAATCCATGTCCATGCATCTCTGTCCTTTGTTTCTGATTGGCATCAAAAAGAGGCCTGTTTTTTTTGTCTTCTATCTATAAATTCCAGCGCTTTTATTGCCTGTGCTACTTATTCTCAGTGGGGATACTTTGATCAAATATTAGGATGAAGTAGTGTCAGCAGTATATAGTACTGACCTGCTGTAGATAATGTCAGTACAGTCAAATCATGACTGGTTTGAAGCATTGCTGTGTCTGTTGCTGAAAGGTGCTTAACTGTTAATCATATAAAAGAAGAAAATGATAGGCCTCAGTTTACTTTTAACATTCTGCCAAGAGACATAAAAACATGATGCATCACCTCAGACTTGTAAACAGATAAAATGCCGTTCTAACCATGAGGCTTTCTACCTAAAACCTTCTCTTGTGTGTTTTGAAACACAAACAGCATGCAACATCTTTTATGAACTGATTTTGGACTTCTTTTAGCAGCTTTTTGGAAAGTCTGCTTCTGCACACATTTTCACAACTCTCGCTTGCAAAGACCTTGATTACTACTCCTGCATTTGTAGTGCTCAGAATGATTCTGGTTCCCATTGTTGTTACAGTATCTCTTAATCCTAGCTTATCTGAATGGCACCATTTTCACTCTCATCGAGCATTTCTTTCTTTACTTTTGCATAATGCAAAAACTGTATGGATAACAGAATATGAGTACTGTCTTTCTTTTCCACTGCAGATTTAATATGATATTTTTCTATCATCCTTACAACACAGCATTGTACCTGATAATCTATTTCTGTATTTGTACCATACAACGGCTTTTCTCTGAGAGTCCTGATGGAGTCCCAGAAACATAACTGAGAGACCAGCCCCTGAATATTAAGACCGAGGAGATGAACATTAGAGGAAATGAGCCCTCATAGGCAGAAACCGGCAAGGCAGCCTGCAGTGATAAAGAAATGAGAAAAAAAGATGGAATCAGTGGGGAGGATTTTTATTATGAGGCATAATACATTGTATTAAGAATCTAGTTTCCTCTTCTTCTGGGTGCAGCCTTGATTCTAGCATGACTCTTCATATGTCCTTCTTTCTTCCTTGATCTAACTCACCCTACCTAACCTGACAATCTCTCAGCTAAGAGAAGAATTAGGACATTTCACTTTGTTCTATACATTTTTGCCCATTAGCATTGGCTCTTAGGGTGACCTGAAAGCAATGTGTCAAATCCTTGTTTTACTTCTGCTTCGAGCAAAAGACCTTTTTTGATAACTTTTCATCAAGTGATGATGCACAACCTCACACCTCTCCAATACTACAGGCCAACACATTAATACATGCAGTGTGTTGTGGAGCCATGCGTTTACCTTAAAATAAAGATATCCAGCACTTTCTAACAAGTGATGTGATCCAAGATTCTCTCTGCATTGATAATGCAAAGATTTTAATGTTTTCAAAATGTCTATATACAGCGTTTTTTAGTCACTTTAACCAGAAAGCCAAATGTATGAAGAACAGAGAATAATGCATCCACTGCATCACTCACTATCTCACTCCACTCTCAGTTACACAAGACACTGACGTAGTTTTGGACCTCCAAAGCCCTCGGATGGACTGTTTTCTGTGTGGTAAAATAGCTGAACTTTGAACTTTCAGCTCAGGTAATTTATCTTGTGTGTTACAATGGGTGCCTATCTCAGCAGCTCCTCCACTACCCGATACTAATTAATCTCCTTGGGGGCTGGAGCAGACATGCTGCTCTTAGGATGATGCATGAAAGGAACACAGCGGCACAGGTACAACTAAGGCTGAGGCACACCAATGCACCACTGTTTTCTCCCCAATATCTCCACCTTACTTATTGTCTCTTCCCTCTTAAATCACATTTGTATCTCACCATCATTATGTTTAGTCCCTGTCTTTCTTCTCTTCTCTCATCTTGCCAAATCTCTCTTTCATTTACTCCACCATCTCTACAGTATCCCTAGGTTTCTGCCTTTCCCTGTTCGCCAGTTTCTCTATTCATCTCTATTAAAACTATTCTCTAGAGAAGTCATGGCTGTTAATCAGCCTTAACTCTCGGATGAGCTGTCTCTGCAGTGACCTAAATAAGTGTGGATTCACTGCAGGAGGAGCAATGCTTTTCAAAGTTTCAATTGGATCCATTGTAACATATCAAAAATGTGTCAGGAAGACCAGTAACCTATATACACTTAGAAAAATAGATCATGCTTGTGTGAGAAGCTACACAGTAGTCCTCAACCAGACTTGTGTTAAGTCTGCACTTTGCAGACATTACTGCTACTTAGTGCAATGGCCCAAGGTTGTTAAGGCTGATTAGTAGATTCTCTCTGAAAGCCTTTCCACATATTTAGTACAAGGTGCTATAATAGCCGGGTTATTGAAGCATCTGAAGCCGTCATGAAACGTCCCTCTGTTATTCTTCCATTGATAGGAAACCGTATCTAGTTTACAATGAGCATGTGAATCATCACTATATAGAGAGACAAGCCTCCACTGTGTTGAACCATAACCTCACCTGCATTTTATTTAATTCAGAGGGGTGGCAAAGCTGAACTTAAGGTTTTCTATTTCTGATATTCTGTGCTGACTCTCTCAGTTGACTGCATATTGTTTTCCAAAATCAATTGTTGTATGCTATAATTATATTGTGATCTTAAAAAATCTTTCTGGGGACTGGCATTTGGCACTTCTTGCACTGGTCTAAGCAGTCTGTCATTTCTGTTTATCTTCCAATGGCAGCCTCCTATTCAGCATTTATGTTAATTAAGTGTTTATGTGTAACTCTACAATTCTATAATTCATTTAGCAGACGCTTTTATCCAACTCGACATACATCAGAGAGTAACTACAACACAAGCAAGGATCTAGAAAGAAGTAAACAATGTCAGTTAATGCAAACAAACAGCTTTAAGTCTGATCAGACACAGGTGCTGGGAGGCAGTGCACATGGCTCTCCATGTTGTGCCTTGCCTCTTTAACTTTCAAGCTGAAGTTATAGTTGAACAGGCAAAGTACAACATGGAGAGCTGTTCTTGAGAGTTCTAATCAGCATCAAAACCAAAATCAAAAAACTCTGTGACTAGCTTCTTTAAAGACCCACAAAAACAACAATATTTAGTGATTATATTAATTGGGAATTATATTTATCCTCTGAGTCTGTTTTATTACACTAAAAGCCCACTTTAGGAAGCTACTGCATGGACCTGTTTGCTTATAGACCAAATTGCAATATATGGTAAATGCATACAAGAAACTGGTCTCATCCCCAGTTACATTTCTGAAGTCCTAATTCCATATTCAACTGCTCATCCACTCTGATCTTCAAATCTCAGCCTATCCCCAGCTCATACTGCAAAACAAAAGGTTCTTGTGCTTGTGTTATCCTCTATCCCCTTATGGATGGTCTGAAGGTGGAGGTCTGATCCCTAGCTCCTGCAGTCACACGGTGAAGCTTCCTTGACACTGAACCCCAAATTATTGCTGCTGCTGCATCAGGGGCGTGTGAATGTGTATAAATGGGATTATTTAATACTGATGGACACATTCACACAACTGCTTCTTCCATCAGTGTGTGAATGTGATGTGAGTGACTGAATGCGGCATGCACTTTGAGCAATCAGAAGATTAGAAAGCCTTCATGTAACTCTCAATCTGTCCCTCCATTTTTGTTTTGTCTATTTCATTTATCTTAATTTTTATTGACCTGTGAGATTATCATGTTTTTATTTCTGTTTGTGAAGCAGTTAGTAACTTAGTGAAAAAGTGCTGTACAAATAAAGTTGGACTTACTTAAACTTATAATATGCTGCGTTCCATTTACCTCGGAACTCGGATCTCGGAGCTGGGACCGTGAGTTGACCGTGTTCCAGTTGCAAGTCGGAAAAGCAATATGGACACCGCCAGGAGTACCTTTGTTTTGTTAGCTAATACCAGAAGATGACAACATCTTCACACGTGATAGTATATGCTCGAAAATAAAAAGTTGGATTCCGACTTCATGGGGGCGTTACTGATGACGTATCAGACCGGCAACTCAGAATTTCCGACTTCCGAGATCAAATGGAACGCAGCAATACATGCGTATAAACTTATAAATATGGGAATAGTTTTGTGGTACTTGGGTTCCTTCCTTCTATAGTCAATAAAAAGCAAGCCTAAACACGATAAATCGGTAATAAACACAAGACACTTTTGTGCTTCATTGTTTTTTTGAGTCTCTAGTTAGATTAGTAGCTTGAGCATTTCAGTTAAGATATTTTATGTCTGATATTTCACAAACATATTTTTTACATGGTGCCAGAATCACAAGTAAGTCTTATTATGATGACTTATCCAAAGTCGGACATTGCTGAGAGTGTTGTATTAGAATCACTGATGTCCTTATGTTTATTCACTACCTGTAATTTCAATCACAGCAGTGATGGACCAACTGTGTTGTTTTCATACTGCAATCAGTACATCATGTGTCGTCAAGCTGATGGTGGACTCTGATTATAGTAGAAAATTACAAGTGTTCTTGTTTTGTTTCTCTTTCTCTGTTGTAAAAATTGTGCAGGAGCATAATTAAGCTGTCATAAATATGCATGAATTTCAGTGTACTCATATACAGTATTCAAACCGGTTGTGGAAGTAAGTGGGCACAAGCTTTTTCGACAGAACTCAATATTGTTTTACTGTTTTTACTTGGATTGAATTTTGTAGATGTAGTTACACAGAATGAACATTCATATAGCATCGTTCTTAAAAAACAGCAAAAACACACGTGGTCAGTAAGTCAGCAATGATGTTGACGATGTTTTGGAGACCATGGCCCTTTATTTGAGCATTCACATGAAGTTGTGACAAACATTGTGCAGAGGTGGTTTGATGAGAACAGTCCGATGAACTTGACTGTGAATTGATTACTGAATTTACGGTGATTACATGAATGATTAAACCTTATACTGCCTTTATTTAACGACTGCAATTATAGTAAAAGACAAATTGACACATTTTTTAAGGAATATACCTTTTAGAATTTTAGGCTTTCAAGCTGATTAGTGTTTGGCTCATGCTTTCACAAACAGGTGTTTCCTTTTTCTCAGATCTGACGTTGGGCCATGGGCTATAATGTTGTCTTGTCTCACAGTTTAGGACAAGATATTTTTTCCTCCTGTCTGAACTGGACTAAAAATGAACTTCCACCCTGCATTTTTAGATTTGAACTGTTTCTAAAAATACAACTTCCTCTACTGATTATTTTTTCCTTAAATGCTGACACACTGGAGAAGAGGAAGCCACATGAGACATGTTGTCAGAAAAATACTGTGGCCAGTTTAGTCATGGAGTGTGTGAGCATAATTTTTCTTAGAAAATGTTCAAAACATGCTTTTTTTCTGTATGGGAAGTGATCATGCCTTGGTGGCAGGTTTCACAATAGATGATTGTACATATCAAACTAGTTTGTTTTGACTGAAACATCAGTCAAGTGATGTCAGCAGTTTCAATAATGATACATCATGCACGTATATATGGCTTTGCTGTGTGTAGACTCCCCCCCCCTCTCTCTCTTTCATTAGCTCCCCATCTGTTTTACATACAGTGTTTGCACTTCTTAGTGAAGGGAGCCAGACCGAGGACAGGGTGCCAGGGTAAGGGCCGTCTATTAAGCAGTGTTTACAGTGTGTAGAGCCAGAATGGCTCTCTGACGCTTGTTTGGCTTGGCCTCATCAATCAGAAAGACTTCCGAAAGCCTGAGCCTATGATCCCTGCTGCCTGCCAGACAGACTTTACACAAAACTTCTGGGATATTACGCTCTCCTGTTGTTGTAGTAGAATTCAGAAGATTCTTCAGATACTTGCCTTCTGAGGTGCTGGGAACTTCCAGCCATGTTGTCACTGTCTTTTAGGCTTGTCATAGTTTTGAGAAAGGCCAGATATGCTGCACAGTGGGTTTTAATGTTGAGCTGAACTAGTCATGCTGTTGTGAAAACAACAAGTAGACCTCTTGACCTAAAATGGAAGTTCCCAATCTGTTAAAATTTTAAGATAAACAACATCCTGAGCAGCTATAAACAATCTGCTCTTTGTGTCTAAAGAGACATATTTTTTTATGACAGCGGTTAATAGTCTCATAAAATAGATCTAGATTCCTACTTTTCTTTTGACACATTTTTAAACGTATTTGAAATCTTTCATAAAAAAATAATGTTGGGTATTATCAGCAACATGAAGGTTCCTTTTTGCTTTTCATGTTTTTTTCTTTTCAGAATCCACGTGTTGAATTCAAAGGATTTGCGACAACTGCTATTTGTTCAGGTGTTGGATCTGTAAGAATAAATAGTTACACAGGGGCAAAAGTTAAAGTCAGAAACACGTGCCACAGTGCTGTAGTGAAAGCAATATACATTGCCACATGTGCAATGACGCATTAGCCAGGACTCAGTGTTGTGTGTAGTTTTTTTTTTCTTCTTCTTGTTTTAATCAGTAACTGCCTGCCTAGATGACAACCATTGAAAAGACATTTAACAAGTTGTTGTGTCCTTGTGTTGTGTTACATTTGTAATTGACATTTTTCTTCAATACATCTATCTCTTTTATGAATTACATTAAAAAAATAACTATTAAGTTATGTATGATGGTAATGTACGATGATCTGTAACATCTTGGTGCTGCTACAGAAAAGAAATGTTCCGTTTTCAGCATTTGCTTTTGATGATTACAGCTCAGTAAAAAGCAAAGAACTCAAAATGTTAAAAATTAGGCGACAACTGCGAACTAGTTCAAGCAGTCAACTTGAGCTGCACTGATTTGACACAGTGGCGATTCTACAGTCTATTGGGGCCCTAGGCAAAAATTCATTGGGGGGCCCTCCAACCAGCGTTTAGCACCACCAGTGTTCCAACGGAGATTCCTACTGTCATTGGAAAATTTGCACATTTTGAGCGACTGCTGTGGTGTGAAGTTTGTCAGCCCTCGAGGCCCCCCTACTGGCCTGGGGCCCCAAGCAGTTGGCTGCCTTGCCTGTTGACAATAAGCACCTCTGATTTGACATGCCTCATTCTCAACAATCACCTGACAACACCTCCTTCCGAGTAGCAGTCTATTTAAGATGCAAGATAACCGCTCTCTCACTTTGCTCTTTCATTGCCAGCTCTGACCAGCATTCACCTGTAGGCTCTGACTTTGTGGTTTTAAGATATCATCCCATCACTCCTCAAATTTCTGCATGTAAATTAAAACTGTGAGGAGTGATTATGTCGGAGCCTAGCGTCAAACACAAACTATTATCTGCTGCAATGGATATCTTAGACGAAACAAACGTGAGTTGTCTAACTGAAATGACTTCATAGAAAATTAAGGTAACTAAAATTCTATTGCTTCACTATATAAAGACAACATTGCACAAAAATATGCTTTCCATTTATTTTTTGTAACCAATATTTTTATTTGCATTTTCATTTAGTAACACAGTAACAAACAAAAAAAGACAAACATATAGATATAACATTGACATTATATTAAAAAAAACATGTAAAAAAAGAAGACAAGACAGCATGACAGAACAAACACAGAAAATAAAAAAATAATAGTAATAATAATAATAATTTGGGCATGAACAGCAAGATCTTAAATAGTTAACACAGTGACATCAGATGAAGAGTTCATTTTTGTGGTAAACATATGATCATTGGATTAAAAAGGCTGCTTGCTAGTCAATACGTAGTTTATATAAAAATAAAAAAAGCAACAACAATGAAACAAAAATAAATCAACTATGCCAATAACCATATGTATTCTTATTTAATTGTTAATCAAGTCTGTCATGGAATTTCATTTTCATCATTTTACAATATATGTGACACATCAGCATTACCCAGCAAACGGGTGAAATGTGCGCATATCTTTTCAAAGGTTTCCCCTTTCCTGTTCAGAATATAGCTTATTTTCTCCATAGCGTAACAGTTGCTCATTTCTCTCAGCCACTGGGTCACCTGTGGTCTCTCAATATTTCTCCATGATAAGGCAATTAAACGTTTTGCTTGGAGTAGGCACATGTTAATAAGAGTTTTTTTTTATGTCTTGATATGTCGAAGTTAGCAGGATATTACCCCAAAATAAAAATGTGAGGCTTAAAAGGAAGCTTCACCTCGAGCATTATTTTAATTATGTGTAAGATTTCGCTCCAGAAAGTTGCTATTTCTTTGCAGTCCCACATACAATGAAAAAGCGTGCCTTTATACTTTTGATATTTAATACAGCTATCGGGTTGAGTGTTATTAACTGTATGCAGTCTAGCTGGTGTAATGTAGGATTGCATTAGCCAGTTGTATTGGAGCAATCTCTTTCCATTTGTTAGTTTATGAAATCTAGCATACATTTACCAAATGAAAGAACGTCCATCATCATTGTTAAATGCTTAAACATCTTGAATATGTGCATTTAACTTGATATGAGTAAAGTAAATATATCAACATGTCGAGATTCTCAAATGACATGAAGATACATTGATGTCTATAGGTATTACTTTTACCATGTTCATTTCAGTTGATTATAGCATGCTAACATTTGCTAATTAGCACTAAACTTAAGAGTCAGTTTTGCAGGTGTGGCACTATGAATTCTGAATTAAAACTACTGTAGTTGATACAAGAACAGATTACACAAAGTCAATGTAAGCACAAGCTTAACATAATACAGTAGCAGGCTTGTATAATGTTAGAGAAGCTCCTAAAAAACACAATTGACTCTATGATGAACCTTAGTGTCCAATTTGCGCCCAGCTGTGAACGTGAAGTGTTGTTTTTTGCAGTGCTGACCTAGATGACAGCCACAAATGGCTGCCATGCATTAAGATGCTCCTTCATGGAAGTAGGTTGCAGTAGCACTTAGAGTGAAACTTTTGCCCAAGCATTAACACTACAGGGAGCTTTCTATATTTATAACAGTGCAGGAAAGGACAATGAGCTGTGCCTATTCTGCCAAAGACAGTTTCAGGACAAAGGCACCATAGTTCTCCAGCAATGTGTCAAAGCAGCATAGTTTCACATAATTTTGTAACAAGCTGCATAAGCGACTCGGAGCAAAGGAGCCAAAGTTTAGTGTAAAGCTACACTTTTGCTTCACCTCAGATGCAATATCATTAGAAGATCACTTTTGCACACACTACCTTTGGAAGAGATCTTTTCTCTTAGCAACACTGTTTCTTGTTTTCTGCTCTGAACTGTTTAAAAGGCTGAATTAGAGTGTTCATAAAT
Organism: Tautogolabrus adspersus; assembly: GCA_020745685.1. NCBI lineage: Eukaryota > Metazoa > Chordata > Actinopteri > Labriformes > Labridae > Tautogolabrus > Tautogolabrus adspersus. Next base: position 23,813,366 of record CM036542.1, read on the forward strand.
TGTAGAAATAGACTGAAAAATGGTCATGGTTTGGGGAAGTTTGACCCTTGTTCAAACAAATGTCCTTTCTGATTGAAAGTGTGGTTTGTGACTGATCAGAGATACTGAATTTATCATAGCAAGATACAGTTGTGTCATAAAGGCTGTGGAAAAGAAAGATTATTGCTTGAAACTTGAGCATGTGAATATGGTTTTCCACTTGATTTCTCTTTTTAAGCAACAATGAAAGGAGATGTGCTGTGCAGCTGTGGTATGGTAGCTATGGATGACAGAGAAAAAGTAGCTGTTTGGCACGTGAACTTTGAGTGTTCTCCATGTGGCTGATGCTGGTCATTAGCAGGGCTGTTGGCAGACCTAATGACAGCTTGTTTTCACTGTTCTCTGTAGAGCAAATGGGGAAGGGAGGGATATTGGGACAGGGTATGTAGAGGAAACAGAAAAGAAACAGTAATACAAAATTACAAAATAAGAAAAACATAAAGCAGATGAGAGAGAAGTGACAGGAAAATGTAAAAAAGAGGTTAAAAACATTGGTGAAAAAAGGAAAGGGGAGGGGGGCTCAGTATCTCTGGGTAGAGCTTGTTCACCCGCAGAGCCAGCCGAGGTGCGCCTGAGCAGCCTTGCTCACTGATTGGTGGACAGCGATGCAGCTCTTTCCCCTCCCCCCCTGAAGAAAGAGGTGCAGCAGGAACGTCAGACCCAGACAGCACAAGACTCAGCTACTGAGGCAACGTTTTTCTGTAGCTCTCCCTGAGGTGCAGTCATCAGAGAAATTTGGGAAAGGGTAGATGATTTAACAGACCTAATCTCTTCTGGCAAGCTTTCTATTTCTGGGCTTAGGAATCAATCTAACAGATAAAATAAAAGCTGAGTTTTTAACATTTACCATCAAGATTGACCATTGAAGGCAGAGCTGACGTCTGATCCTTTTGATTCACTGCATTGAGAAGGACGGCGGTCGGTCACCATGGGCAGGCAGGGGCATGACACCTCTGCTGCGGCTCCTGGGATGCGTATCCAGCGCTCTCAGAGCAAGATGAGCCTGTCTGCATCGTTTGAAGCGCTGGCTGTTTATTTCCCCTGCATGAACTCCTTCGATGAGGAGGATGGAGGTAAGATGACATCCAGGGAAATGTGACAGTGGAAGCTGGCTGCGGCCCAGAGGTTGCTACGTGAGAGGTGGTAGAGAGAAATTAGATGGATTAAGTATTATAAAGAAGATGCAGAGGTATAGATTTTAGAGGACATTTCTGATGGTTAAGGGACCTCATAGGCTTACTGTAATTAGAATCGATGAGTAGAGAGTTGGATAATAATATAATGCTTGTATTATTATTGATGAGAATATGATAGCTATGCCTTAATCAGAAAAAAAGATTTACCGTCAAGGCTTTCAATTTGTTGTGAAAGACACAAATACTACTTCTGCTGCCAGGTTTTTAAAACAGATGGTGACATTGCATGAGCATATTAGAATAATAAGCTGGACAGGCAAATTATTCTATACCAGTTTGTTGTTGGGATTCGATCTCCAGCTCCTGCAGCCACATGTCTTTGGCAAGACCCTTAACCCCAAGTTGCTTCTGCTGCTTTGTCTGCGGGGAGTGAATGTGTATGAATGGAGTTAATACTGATGGAAAGTTTTACATCAACCTCTGCCATCAGTGTGTGAATAGGTAGGTGTGACCTGTGGTGTAAAAGCGCTTTGAGTAGTCAGAAGACAAGTCCATTTCCCAAGTCTCTTCACAACACACTTCCACTTCAAATTACCTCTACTTTGTGTTTATTGTATTGGCTCTCATGATGCTATCATATTAACCTACTATTGTGACTGGGAATTTACTAGGAGAAAATTAATTTAGGGCATGGTTTTGCAATACAGAAATTATTTTTTACTCCTTACTTGTCTGCATAGTTTTGACTGATCCCTGTGACTCTTCTGTAGCTAAAGTTTTCTCACCGATTACTCACACTTTTTAATGTGAGTTGCTTAGCAGCTCCACTGGACTAGTTTTTTTGTATTTCAGTCTGACGGGAATGAGAGAAGATTAACCTGGTGTCAAGGCAGTTTGTCTTTAGGCCTCTTCTTCTCTGGGGTACTTATTTAAAGTGTAAAATACATCCACTACTGCCAAACATTTTCTTTGAAGTTTGACACATTTTCCTCTAAGATATCAGTTGCATCTTTATTTAATGTCTATATGAAGAAGGATATATACAGTGAGGTTGTCATTTGTACATAAAGGAAACCTGGCATAGTGTACATGGATCAATCTTTTACAATTTGTAGTGAGAAATGTTCATGTATTTTGATCGTAGCAACTCATGTAAACTTACTATTTTTCAAGATCCTTTATTGTTATGTATTTGAGTATCAGCATATGTATTATACTTCAAGATATTGCAAATCTTTGATCGTAATCAGCAGTATAAATGCTAACATATGCATCTTATAACTCGTGCAACAAAGTAGGAAAACAGATTTCCCATGCTTGAATGGTGTTTTTTACTGCTCACTGATAACATCTGACTGGCCGCTGATTGGCAGAAAAGTCTACAAGCTGTGGTTTTCTGCAGACGTCAGAGACGACCTCTGTGGGTTCTTTTCATATGATAATATGTGCAGAACAGGAAGAGGAGGCAGGAGCTAGCTGAACAACTGAGATTTGAAGGCTAAAAGGCTTTATGTCTGTTTTTGCCTGTGAAAGATGGATACAGGATTATCTCTCTGCCCCTCAGCACCTCCACTGAGGAGACAAGGAAGGAGGAAGAGTGAAGACAAGGTGCCACGAAGGGCGAATAATGATGCTGAATTATAGTGATCTGACGTCTGGGGAAAAAATTGATGCTCTAATATTGACATTAGTTAAATTATAAATCAAGAAAAAGGAACACAGGTAGAGGGGAAGGCATTCCTTAGATATCTGTAACAATGGTGTAATGCTTTATAATTCGTTTTTAAAGCGCCTGATTTATGTTTACATTAGACATCGATATTTCAGGTACTAACGCCGATTACATAAAGCTACATGGCTGACTATCAAGTCTAATGTCTGATACAAACAGAATAAGTGTAATAGTCCAGATATTATACATTGTAATAACTTTCTCAATGTTCAGTATCTTTGTTGGATCTAATATGAAATATAGTAGGGATGCAGTGTGTGTATATCTGGTGTGCTGAGTGTATTGCTGGTTTCCAGGCATGTGACTTGTAGTGGAGCATTCATACGCTTTGTAGGTATGTGTGTATGTGCCACAGGCACAGCCACGTGGCCCCACACAGCCTGTCAGAGAGGCTGGGTGGAGATGAGCAGCATGGAAGGAGTCAGCTGTCAACTTGCATTAGTTAAAATGGCACCCACCCAAGATGTTTAGAGATAGAGCATGGACTATACAGTAGGCAGTCAATGGCAGTGATGTAAGATTGCTGAACATGTTATTACACAAACAACTGTAATTTTGTAGAGATCATGTTTGATTGTTACAGTAATATTAACAGTAATATTACCATGGTTTGTCTCTGAAGTCTTGGTATAAGATGAGTTTTCATTGTCATAGCTGTCTTATTTTTATTTGTTCGTATTCAAAAATGAAAGCGCAGTATGAACGAATGCATCTCGCTGTTTTAGTCACAAAATTATTCCATGTAAGGCATTGACAGTGTCTGTCACTCTTTCTCCCTCTCCCAATCTCTTCTTTTGCATGTGTCATTCTGTGTTCAGAAGCGGGAGGCAAAAAGTTACGCAGCACGATTCAGAGGAGTACAGAGACGGGCCTAGCAGTCGAGATGAGGAGCAGGATGACACGGCAGGCCAGCCGGGAGTCCACCGATGGCAGCATGAACAGCTACAGCTCTGAGGGAAAGTAAGGACAATCATATTCTCCCAACAGAAACAGAAACTGTACAAGAATAAGAAAGATGTTTCATAACCTATATGCTTTAGTGTTCTTTATCTAAAATTAAATAGGCTAGTCTATTGGCTCAACTTCATCTCAATCAAAACTGTACCTTTTATCTCATGATAATCATTATAATCGGAGTGTCTCTCTTTGATTCAGTCTCATCTTCCCCGGTGTGAGGCTTTCCTCAGATGCCCAATTCAGCGACTTCCTTGATGGTCTTGGCCCGGCCCAGCTGGTTGGACGACAGACGTTGGCCACTCCACCTATGGGTATGAACATGTCATAATTAATTGAATATATGTGGAATAGACCATTAGAATCAAAAAAAGTGTTTTTAACATTTGTAAGTCATATATTTTATTATTTTATCTTTTTTTATATTGTAACATACATATAGTCTTCCTTACAACTGCTAAATATTAATTTGAGTAGTGAGCTTAAAGTTAAGTCATTTCGTGTTTTTTGTTGTTGCTCAGGTGATATCCAAATTGGTATGGTGGACAAGAAAGGAGCACTGGAGGTGGAGGTAATCAGAGCCCGTGGCCTTGTGGGAAAACCAGGTTCAAAGGCACTGCCAGGTATTTAAAGCTCTCATACACAAGCTTTTATATTGTCTTTATTAAAGGCTATTACACACAAAACTCACTCAAAAGTCATGTTTTGCATATTTGAACATTGCCTCACCTCTTTCATTCCCTCTCTCCTTAGCACCATATGTAAAGGTCTACCTTTTGGAAAATGGAGTCTGCATAGCCAAAAAGAAAACAAAAGTAGCAAGAAAAACCTTGGATCCTCTTTACCAGCAGCAACTGCCGTTTGAAGAGAGTCCAGGGGGAAAGGTTTTACAGGTAGGAAAGAGCTCACGTAAACTACAAGGGAAACACTGACTTTGTCTTGCTAAAACATCTTTCCTTTCTCACAGCTTAAGCTGTGCTCATCCTTTTGACTAATTTTGTTTCATGTTCTCGACTCTACAGATCATTGTTTGGGGAGACTATGGACGTATGGACCATAAATCATTCATGGGAGCAGTTCAGATACTGTTAGATGAGCTGGACCTGTCCAATATGGTGATTGGCTGGTTTAAGCTCTTTCCTCCTTCCTCACTGGTGGACCCTACTCTGGCCCCACTGACAAGAAGAGCTTCCCAATCCTCACTGGACAGTTTCTCTCGATCATAGCAGCGTGTGGACTTATAGCGTTGTTGTAGCAGCCAGTGTTGCAATTACAGGTCACGCCCCTGGTTACACTGCATGCTTGATGTTGTGTCTTCTGAGCCTGTTTCTAGGGGTGCAAATGTGATCCTGTGTTTTAAGCAAAAACGTTGCGCACATTGTGCACGTGGCGAAATGTATTGCAAGGGCCTGGCAGCCTGGATTGCCGGGTGTTGTTGTTGATGTTTGGAGGAAGCTGGAATGAACTCCTTAGCACGAGGAATCCATCAGTTCCAGGTTTTCATCCAATTCGAAGCCATGGGGGTCAGTACTGGGAACTGTCAAATGAGTTCTACAGAAGCCCTTTTCGAATGAAAAAAAAAATCCTCTAATTTTTTTTGTTTTTGTTTTCATTTATTTATTTATTTTTTGTTTCTGTTAATGTCAATGTACTTGTATCTGAAGGGGCTGACAGTGTTTCTTAACAGCTGCTTGGTCATGCCACGCCAACAGACCTAGCTGTGTAAATGGAGTTTTGGAGACATCACTTTTTGGGTGAGGTGTGTCCTAGCTTGTATCCACGCTCCCACCAACCCCAAGAAAAATGCCCCAAATACTCTAAGTTTATCTACTGAGTCAAGCTAGTGGTAAATCACCGGAGAGACTTCAAAGGTAATCAGAGGCGGTAATGAAGTGGCTGCCATCAAACCACCAGAAAATACAGTAATGAACCAAACCCCATGAAAAATGTACAATCTACCATCATTCTTTCTCTGTTGATATATTGTATGAAAATTAAATGAGAAAAGATATTTTTTTCTATTTAGTTCATTTGCATGGACACAAATTTAGCTGAATAAAAAAAAGATAACTTATTTTCTTGAGGCTGCAACTTGCAAAAAAGATGAAGAAAAATAAATAAAACAGATCAGCCATTTTCAACAATTTATATTATTTTTAAAGATAAATTTCACTAGTGCATGGTTTTCAAGGGGAGTGAATGCAACATCGTGATTTAAAAAGACATTGTTTATCATTCTTTAGACCATTCATGAGTCTGTCTTTTATAGACATGCAGATAAGGGAAACTTTAAGGAAACTTTTCGAGTTATTTAACAGAAAACGTTTATGTGACAAAAAGTAATAATGAAAATAAATGTAAATGATTTATTTCATTGTAAAAGGCTCACGCCTTGTTAAGATAAACATTATGTGCAAATTGTACATGTTTCTCTTCTTCTTCCTTGTCCCTGGGTACTTTTCATTGTACTTTTCATTGCTACCATTGTTCAGTTCCCCAATATTGTCCAGATTTTTAGGACTGTTAATTGTTTTACAGTTCTGTATTGTTTCAGTATGTATTTAATTTTGGATTTGATTTGTTTAACAAGCATGTTGAAAAGGATTTTCTGCAACATGGCTTGGGCACACCTTACAGTAACTCAGCATGTTTTGATAAAGATGATATTTGGAATTTTTGCAGTTTCTTGTACAGTGCATGTCAACTTCATTACTTTTCTCCCTCACTTTAAATTGAACTCTACAGCAAGTTAGTTCCTGGTCATCCATGGCCAAATATTGAAGTTTTAACAAAAACATTCCACCCCCAAGGTCATATTTTCTTTCAGCTTTTTGAGAAAAAAAGTGACAAGGAAAACATTTTATATTCAATGAAGGTTGACAAAACAGTTGTGATTGCAAGTGTATTTTATTTCAGTATTGTTGACAAACATGCAAAAATAATCTGTACTGGTACAGCAAGAGGTCTTAACATAATCAAGAGTCAGCAACCATGCAAGATGTAAGTTGCTATGGTTCAATTTTACAGGCACTGTTTGTGAAGATGAGCTCATCACAAGTTCAAATAACAAGGGATATTGCCACAGAAAATGTTTTTTTCTTGTTTTAATGAAAATGAAATTAATTTACTATATTTTTGTTAGTTTTATTTAAAAGCCAAGACCAGTTTATATTTTATTTTATATTTTTAGTAATTATAAATACTTCTCATGTCTGGGAAGTATGTTGCAGTATGTCTGAATGAAATTGAACTGAGGCATTATTCCTTTTCCATATTACAAAAATGTTTTAATGTCCAAGAAAACCTTGTGGCTGTAAAAAGCCACAGTATATATTTTAATTTATTTTCATTGTAAATACCTTTAGATGTCAGAATTTGAATAAACAATCTACCATGAATAGATTGATTATTATTTTGGAACAGGAAAAATGCCTCCTGATGACGAAGACATATGTTTATTATCCTTTTGAATGCCTTTTAATTTTCTCTTTTTGGTGCAATGTGTTAATGCCAAGGCTATGTCTTGGTTAAGTATGGTTGAGTACAGAGATTTATGTAAGTTATTTTTCAAATTAAAAATAAAAAAATTGATATTACACTTATGCCAAGTGTTGTGTGATAATGACATTATGCATACACAAGTGCATAATGCTTTGGTGCGGAAGAAGTATCTGTTAAAGGGGCTACAACATTCAAGAATATGACTTTCTCAAAGTCGGGATGCTTGCTATGAACACATTCAAAAAGTCTGTTTAAACAGACTGAGTACCGGTTGTATTTGCAAAGAGTTCATTACGTTTTTAGAACTCATAAGTAGATGGTGTTGTTGTTTGGGCGGCTGTGGCTCAGTTGGTAGAGTTGGCGTCTTTCAACTGGAAGGTTGAAGAATCGATCCCCAGCTCCTGCATGTCCGATATGTCCTTGGGCAAGACACTTAAACCCGAATTGCTCCTGCTGCTTCGTCGGCATATGAATGTGTATGAATTGGATTGTTACTTCTGATGGTCTCACTACATACTGTAGCAACCACTACCACCAGTGTGTGAATGGGTAAGTGTGACATGCGGTGTAAAAAGTGCCTTGACTAGTCAGAAGACTAGAAAAGCGCTATAAGGTTCAAGTCCATTTACCATTGTCTTATTTACTTTTCAATTTGCTTCTTAATCACTTTGGTATGGCGAAAACAATTCAACTAATCAGCATACTTCCATCATCAACGGGACTCTGTGAGGCTGTAGTTTATCGGCACGGTGGTGCAATAATGCTTACACCAGCATGCAAATATGCCCAGGATGACAATGCTAACATGCTGCTGTTAAAAAGGTATGGTGTACAACATTTTTGTATCTTAGTCCAGTGTTAGTAGCTAAGTTAGAAACTTTTCAATTAATTAGAAAACTATGTGTGATGATGTTGCAAGTTTTTAAGTCAGGGTGTAAAACAAATGATTACATTTCATCCAAAAGGGATCAAAAATGCCATCTGATGTTTTTCACCATAAATGATGACCACAATCAATATAGCTTCCATGGCTGATAAAAAACAAGGTGTAGGGTAGGCTCATCCTAAGAAAAACTTTCACAGTTACTGGATTAAAAATCTAACTGAAGGCAAGAATCAAAAAAGTCCTGCACCCTGTATTAAAAGCTCCCACAAACTTTAATTGATCATGAGTAACCCTCATTTGTTGACCCACCGTATGAGATGTTTTTTTATTGCCACTGAATACATTTTAACACATTTGATTTTAAAGTTTTCTATTTGACTTTTAAAATGTATTTTACTCCACCTGACAGATGGTATGATTATTGTTTAAGACACACCAGTAGTACGGCCAGCCTGATTCAAAGCCTCCACCATAATTGTGGTCCCCCAAAAAACAAGGTACACAGGATAATGACTACAGACCTGATACCCTGACCTCTGTGGTGATGAAGTCTTTAGAGCGCCTTATTCTTTTAATATCTAAAATATATCTGGACCCTGACGTTCTGTAGAGCCAACAGTTCAGTCGATGACACAGTTAAAATAGCCTTCCAATTCATCCTCATCATCTGGCCTCAGCAGCAACTTATGACAATATCCTGTTTTTGTTGATTTCAGGTCTGCTTTCAGCACAATAATCCCTGCCCTGCTTCAGGAACAGTCTTGTCAGTACAAGCCCTGCCAGCTGATCACAGACATGATAGTCTATACACGTAGAGTTTCTGTTTGTTAACCTAAACGCCCATCTAGGGACAACAGTTAGAAATCAGCAATAGCTATAAGCTATCTGTGCATCACATCAGTTGCATGCTTTATATTGAGACTATGTTATATTGCAGTGTTCCTATTAAATACAAAAAATGAATGTTCAAAATTCAAAGTTTTACCTCAAGTCTTCAGTCTGTCAGGCTCACGGATGACACCATCCTCATCGGACTCATCTCCGATAAAAATGAGCTCAACTTCAGGTGATAGATAAACCATAACAAGCAGTCAGAACAACTGAGAGGTCATAGTGGAGATGTGACTTCCACTGCTCCACTGTTTCAACTACACAGCATTTCCACTTGCTAAGGACCATCATTGTTATTTAGTCACTGCACTATAACTGTTTCTTTCTTCAGTCGCTGCACTGTCTCTGTTTATTCATTTAGTTACTGCATAATAACACTTTATTTATTAAACACTAAACAAAAATGGTTATTTATGTCTACCTACTGTATTTAAGCTACTTTTCTACTCTTTCAATCTAGCACATCTATATTTTTGTATGTGCATAACTACAAATATATTTTTATATATGTGACCATATATAATGGTCATAATATACTATAATATGTTTTAATTCTGCTGTATGGGATTTCTGCCAACAAAGTTTTGTTGTGTTCTTTTATACAATGACAATTAAGTGCCAATCTATCTATCTCTATATCTCTATCTCTATATCTATGTCGATATCTCTCTCTCTCTCGCTGTCTTATATTGCTTATCTATCTTGTATCTTATATATTTTATCTCTATCTCTCTCTATCTATATCTCTAATTTTTTATCTTTATCTCTGTTATGTGCCGTAGTGTTGTGTGTGTGTGTGTGTGTGTGTTTTTTTTCTTTCTCTCTCTCTCTATGTCTTTCTCTTTCTCTCTCCTGTGTGCTCCAAGGTGTTGCTCCTCAGCCTCAAGTGCCCAGACACACCTGTGACAACTTAGCAATCAGGGGCAGCGATATGAAGAGCAGGAAAGAGGAAGCAGCCGGTTGTCAGTGTACCATTCGGCTGTGTGCTACTCTGCAGACTCTGTAGTAACCATACTCCTTCTGTGGAAGGAGGGTGTTTTTCCAGTGGGAAATATGTTATACTAATTGTTCATCTTGGTGTGTTTTGGTTAAAGTATTTAGTTGTGTTTTTAAAAAGAAGCTTTTTCTTAGTTGTTTAGTTTTCGTGATTTTGTGAATAAATTCTATTGATAAATTTGCTTACTTAGTTCCTCCTTCTTTTCCCTGGATTTTATTTTATTGTTATTCCCCTCATCCCCTAGCCATTTTGGGGAACATAACAATCTCTATGTCGATATATCTATATCTCTATCTTACATCTCTTATCTATCTTAGGCTATATCTCTATCTCTCTATAGTTCCCAATCTCTCTGTCTATATAAACCACAAATCCCACTGTTGCATCCAACATAGTGCTCTGTGGATGGAAAGTATAGCAGCATCTTGAGTTACGAGAACATCGACTGAAGAGACAGCACACAATGTGTACGAGTCTATATAGTGTGTAGCAGCCCCACTCTTACACCTCTCCACTAATGCATCTCCACAGATTTCGTTTGTGCCTGTGTGTGATTTGGGACTATGTGTGTGAGAAACATGTCTCTCAATAACACAGTGTTACCTTTTTCAGCTTCTTTGTCCCTAACCATAGTACAGGACAGCTGGCTCGTTTAGGCTGGTAACACGCAGTCCGGGCTTCTTTGGCGCACAAAGTAGGAGGAGACACTCGTACCGTAGCGGGAGACTCAATCAAACTTCTCATCGCCTACATTACCCATAAGCCACCTAATTAAAGGGACAGGCATATCAATAAAGAAACTTTTGACTAATGTCAAAATATTCCCCACATAAACTCATCCCACCATCACAGACTACTTATAATTCGTCATAAAAATTAAGAGCAATGTCCATAAAGAGTCCATACAGTTAAACCACTACACTTTCAGTCTTATGAATAGAACACATATCCATAACAAACATATGCATACACATGCTGAAAAGAAGCAGTTAGACTTTAAGGTGTCTGATGTTACAGAGACTTTGTATACTGATATGGACAGAATTAATTACTGATATGAGCATTTGTATGGATGTATGAACCCTTTTGTGGCTAGCATGGAGCTAACGCTAGCGCCACGTGAAACAAAAGAAGGCGCTTCAACTCCGCCTCACTACGCGGACTGGCTGCGGACTCCTGCAAGTCCCAAAAGCACTAACCCCTTCCTAACAGCAGGAATAATAAACAGTGGTGAGTGTGTGGCCCCTGGTCAGCCAAAACACAGAAAATATGTCACTTCAACTCCATTCACGGCTGCTTCGAATGCTATTGAACGTGACTTTGCACACATAATGGCCCAAAGCACCTCGACGGACTGTAACCACTGCACTGCTAACACGCCAGCACAGCCCTTTCACCAGACTGCGTCACACTCACCACCATATGTGCCTCAACCCACACCATCCTGCTGCGCAGTGGCAAAGAAGAGTTTAAGCCCCTCATCACCCCATTATGCAGCTCTTCCACAAGCTAATGATTATAGACTTACTAAAAATAGCCGGCATGATGTGATCCCACAGCCATGCCTCACAAACAATGATCTGCAGTGACTCCACACACAGTAGTGATGATGAACAGCATGGGGCAAAGGAGAGAATCCCCACGCTGCAGCCAGGTCAGTTTGATGGATCAGGTTCATGGAAAGACTTTCTTTACCAGTTCGAAAGCTGTGCTAAGGCTAACTGCTGGACTGAAAAATCCATGGCGGTCCAACTCAGATTCAGTCTGATTGGCGCAGCTGGTGCCATTGTTCACAAAAATCCCAAGTCTGCCAGGTGGAGGAAATAGAGACTGCTTATGGTCCGTGCTCTGAGCATGCTGCAGCCATCGGCATTGAACTGAGGAAGAGAATAAGAAGGCCAGGTGAGGCTCTGCACACACTCAGAGACGACATCTATGAGATTGTGTATGCTGACTGGAGTAAGACAGAGCAGGACTGCATCAGTGTGGGGATTTTCACCAATGCCCTGGCAGATGCTGAGGTGGTTCAAAAGCTGCTGGAGGAGCACCATTGCACTCTAGCCAGAGCCAATGAGAGCGCACCCAGGTATGACGCCACAAGGAGGGCTGCCCGGGCCATAACACAGGGCACTGTAACCCAGGGGGGGCAAACAGCCACACTACGTGAACCAGCTTCTGCGCCAGTGTGTGAATTCAAAGAAAGCACACACAGGACACCCACCAAACCAACACAATGGGCCCCAAACCCAAATCAGCAGTGGCAGCCTAACAAAAGCAGGTACAAAGAGACCCGCTTTGGAGAAATTATCTGCCACAACTGTTCCGGTGTGGTACACCTTCAGAAAGCCTGCCCTTCCCCCTGTCGACCCCCACAGCTTTTTAGCAGTACAAACCGAAACCAATGCCCTGACACCAGCACAGTGGTCATCGGCACCAAGAGCCAGGAGGAAGAGATGTGTGTAATGATCGAGATTCGTGCAGTTAAAATCTGCGTTTTGTTGGACTGTGGAGCATGGAGAAACGTGCTCCCTATCCATCATTTCAACTCCATCTCCACAGACTTTAAGCCCCCTTACAACACAGGTCCTTCAAGGCATTTGGCCTGATGGTTTGGCTGTCTTAGGAGAAGTCATCCTCCCTGTGCATCTTGCGGGCAGGTTTTCTCAAGTAAACGTTATCATGGCTGACACAGCTGCAACTACTAAAGTTATCCTGGTTCATTCTTTCCTGCAACAGACGCAGGCCCGCCTGGACTATGGCCGCCGAGAGATAATACTCTACAGTGTAAAAGTTCCCCGCCACGACCCTAGCCATCAAGCACCTTGTCAGGGTAAGGGCCTCTTGGAGTGGAATGTGATGCCCTTTGGACTGTGTAATGCCCCGGCCACGTTCTAAAGGCTAATGGACCATGTGCTGGTTGGGCTGCAGTGGGAAACGTGCCTGGTCTACCTCGACAACATTGTTGTCCTAGGGCGGGACAGCACTCAGATGCTGGAGAGACTTGGGTAAATAAAACTGCACTAACAGACGAGAACTACTGGCAGTGGTGGAGTTCACCTCTCACTTCAGATAGTCAAAGTCAAAGTCATCTTTATTGTTAATTTTTCAATACGTGCTGGACATACAGAAAAGTCGAGAAAACTTTTCTCTCCGAACCACGGTGCAAGCTAAGTATAAAAAGATTTAAAAAATATAATACAAAAATAACAAATATTAGGCTAAAAAACAGATATACAAAAGTACAAGATTATGTGCAAAAAGATGTGCATTCAAAAAAACAACAGCAACAACAAGTGTGCATGGACATGAGTATAGTAGCATAGTATCTACTCGGCAGACCATTCACAGTCCGCACTGATCACAGTAGCCTGCGCTGGCTACTGGAGCCAGAGGGCCAGTTTGCCCATTGGTCAGGTAGAACGCTTTAACGCCACCCTACAGAAAACCTTAGCCACCACTGCAGAAAGATGCCACTGGATTCCATATGCCGTCATGGCTTATCTTGCAACTAAACACAGCTCTACAGGCCTCACACCAAACATGATGATATTCGGCCGACAAATAACTGAACCTTTCATCTTGGTCGTTGGTCTGCCTCCTGAAAATGAAAGCTATGACACCCCTCCAAAGTACGTCCTACAGCTCAGGGAAGGACTGGAGCTCTCTCACCAGCTAGCCCTGGAGGCTCTGGAGAAGTCTGTGGAGTGTGCCAAGCAACAGTACGACAAAAACATCTGCCAGGTGCAGCTGTCTGGCATCTGATCAAAGGAACCAGGAGGGTGAAAAACAAGGTGAGGAAGTTCCTACCCTCCTATGAAGGCCACTACTTTTGTTGACCTACACCAAAGGTTTTGTACAACTTTTGTTGTAGGTCAACTGGTCCACTTAATCTACCGCATCAAAAAGAGCTCAAGGTTGAAGGCCAAGATGGTTCATTGTGACAAACTTAAGCCTTACCATTCCAGGACTCCGCTGGGTTTTCAGAGACTCAGATGTGTCAGCATCCGTGGAGACACCAGCAGCTGTAGCAGACGGGTCTGCATCTGACACTGACTTTGGTCCCCTCAACCTGTGGGATTTCTCATCAGACACGGAAGACCCTGCTGCAGGAGTGGCTGAGAGCATAAGCTCTCCGCCTTCACCTTCATCAAGTTGTAGCTGGCTCGCTGGGGGCCCTGCTCGACCTCAGCTGGGTGAGACCGACTTCAGACATTCCACTGGTGGGCCAGCCAGCCGCCCTACAGGTACCTCCACACCTCCTCAGAGACCAAATAAGTCAGGTGCAAAGCGCCAGCAAAGAGTGCTCTTAACCTGAGTCAAGGTGTGGGTGGATCGTCGCCCTTTTCAGAGAAAAAAAAAGAAAATGAATATGTTTTTCACTGTTTTGGATATGTTTAATGCTGCAGTATTAACAAAGTTTACCTATGAGTTATAGGTCTGTTAATTGTATTACTGTTAGCCATAAATAGGTAACGCGTTATCCAGGTAATACAGGCAATTTTGAGTTAAATAGCCTTAATACCTCTTCTAAGCTAACACCTAGATTTGAGTACATTACAAGTACACTGAAGGATACAGTTTGATTTCTATTGCTACATAAACACCCAGGCCTTAATATTCTGCTCAGTAAGCCACTGTAGTAATCACTCATCTCTGATGAGATGCCCCGAGAACTATGTGTGAATGTACTCTCATCAGACTGTAAAAATGTCATTATAACTGAACATTTCCTTCTTATCCGAAAACGATATTCCGCACAGGCTGATCATACAGAGGTCCGCTGATTAAGTCGCGGATCAGCGCTAAAATAATTCCTTGAATTACGCATGGAGATGGCACAGATTCATGACGCATAAAAAGTCAGTGAGTTAGATTACGATGGTACGAAAACGTAGAAGAACGGACTGCCGGGCTCATATTGAAAGTCGTTTTACTGAGTTTACTAAGCCCAGTTAAAGAACGTGGATCTCCACATGGAGCTGATCAGACTGCAGTGCGCAACGCTGAAGGATGAGTTCACGTCTGTTTGTTTGGAAACATTAGATCATTTTATAAAGCCTGGTACTAAAATACCCGAAGATGTCAGTGTTTGCATCAAATGCATCAAATTGTTTTCTTCTTCTTTGTGGTATATTTCATTATTTCCATGTGCCAACATGCAGTTTGTAATGACAGAGATTTTGTGTTTTAAATCTGTAGCCTGCAGTCTTTTAAACTCATCTTAAGTGAATGCCAAAAAAAAAATCAAATTTGAAATAGATCTTTTTTATCATATGATGCAAAGATAGCAGAATGATTAATTTAAAAAAATATATAGCAGCCTATATATTCCATGTGCAAAATTAGTCCGACCCACTGGAGGTCTCATTTGAACCAGTCCGTCCCAGACCCAATTTGAGTTTGACACCCCTGATTTAGAGCATCAAGCTAAGGCTTCATTCAGTGGAAACCTGCACTTAGCAAATCAGGCCCACAGTCTTTAATTGCAGTAAACAGTCTTTTACTTGCAAGAAGATAATTTTCAAGAACAGGCAAGCAAATCCAAAAAGGGAATAGGCAAACAATGCTGGTATGCTTGACACAAAAACAAAGACGAACTGCACAGCAGGAAGGGCAGACAGACTTCTGTACTAAGGTGAGGGAGAGACAATGAGTTGATACAAAAATATCCAAAAGGCACGCACATCCGAAAAAGTTGAAGTACTGGGTGCTGGACAAAAGACATCCAAAGACAGAAAAATAGTCCACATACCAGAAGCTGCTCCAATTAGAATTTAATGGGAAAATCATCACATGTAACGTTTCAGGCCCTCGCCCTTCATCAGATTGTCTGCATGGTGTTCTTGAAAAACAAAGAGAGACACAAGGAAAAGAAATGACAAAATAAAACAAGGAAATACTAAAGACAAAACTAGGAAACACTAATACACAAGAAGGAAACCTAAACTCTGAAATACACAAAATAGAAAACTAAAGAAGACCAAATCATGACAGAGAGAGGTTGTGGCTTGGATTATTACTTAAAGAGTAAACACACCAAATCAGCTGATCACCATAGCAGGGAGATGGTGGAAGTGGTAGTGAGGGAGTGGCTAAGTTAAATGAATACAATTGAATGATTTTGTGAGAGAATATGTCTTCCTGCTCGAACTTACGCTGAGCTCCATTTTAGAATGTATTTTAAAACCTTTATCTGATATATCTTAAGTTTTATACACTGAATAACAATATATGAACTGATTTTCACACGTTGTCATTTCTGCCTGATTTCAGTGTGTGATCTGTGTGGTTCTGCTTTTGGTTGAAAATAGGAATGACTGGAACATGACAAATGACTGAGGTTTGAGGAGACAGAGGAGTTCCTGTTTTGGCTGAATATAACAACAATGCAAACCTCATGCATGAGACTAGATGACAAGGTCTACTGAGCAGGTTTGTTCCTTGTGATTTATTTGTATCTTTTAGATACTTTTGGTTTTTCAAGAAAAATTAGGCCATATCGCTAAACATAAAATGCTATTTATCTCTGCTGTGATCAGTTCATTTCCACCTTTTATCAATGATGTGTTAGCATTTCAGAATAGAGTTTTCTCTGAATATCTTCTTCTCTATCTAGAATGCTACTTTCATGGATTGTAATACCAAAGAGACTCCGGGACATTGGTTATCTAACTCTGGATGTTTTCCTAACTGGTAAAAGAGATGGTTTTCAAAGAACTCTTATCCTACTCCTTACCTGCAAATCCTCCAGTCTCCTGCTCAGCTCGCTACTCCTGCTTTACCTCCTCTTTATTCTGAATTATGAGCTAGCAGTGGCTGGAGGGATTACTGGCTGTTTTGGGATAATACTGACAGTTGCCCTCTTCCTATCAAAAAGAGTAAGATGCTTTGGGACTCTATTTGTGATCTCTGTTTTCATGAAGAAGAGTCGGAACCTGCTTCTGACTGCTGGGACCAGTTTGGTTGTTCTTAGAAACATACGCAACACCTTGGAGAACCTCACAGACCTGGTCAGGAGTATGATATGCAACTTGAGAGCCAAGAAAGAAGCGATTGTTGCTCCATTCAGTAACTATGTAAAGGTGTTAAAATGGGTTGGAAACATGCTCAAGGGGGTTACAGATTTGGGGGTTATCAACCTTGACTCCCAGCTCACAGTTTCGCCCAGACTGGAATCAAAACATTTCAGGGAGAAACTCATTGAGGCAGAGCAGAAGCTAAATGTAACCGTGAAGTATGTACAATCCTTTGTAAATACAGTATCATCTGTGAGTGATAGGATGTTTCCTGCCATGAGCTTCCTTGTGCTAACAGTGTTTATAGTGCTGCATATAAAACATTTTTGTAATGACATGAAATTCAAAAACAAGTTCATCAGCAGCAAATTTGTTAGTTTTGACGAGAAGCAGAAGGCAGAAGGAAAGCCCCATGTTCTCCCCCTCACGCCAGAAGAAGAGAAGCTGTACACCCCTGTCCACTCAGCCCGCCCCACCACCAAAGATGGGAGAGCAATGCTAAAATTTGGCATTCCAGTTGTCCACCATTTCGTTGCCTGGGTCCTATTTATAACTGTGGATGGCTTATTGTACTGTTTTGTTGATATTGTTACAACAAAGTTATCTCAACTGGAACCATTCCATGTACCATTGTTAATGAAAATCAAAGTAAGTGTTTTTTTGTTTTTTTGTCTGCATTTACAGTTTTGTTATTGGCTCACAGGCACTTACAATTTTTTTCCCTGCTAGGGGATTGCAACTTTAATAGGTATACCATTTGTTGAGGAAAACCATCAAGAAGACTTTTCCTACTCCGTGACCCTGTTTGAGAAAGAGTGTCTCCCTAAACCCAAGCTGCTGCTCTATAACTCTGTAGTCCCTTTGGCTGCCATCCTGCTTACGCTGCTCATTATGGCTCTGATGGCTGCTAAAGTGGCCCAGATCAGACTGATCGTCTGTGAGCGATTCTTCTCCACCGCTGCAGGGAAGAGAGTTGAATACCTGCACACCAAAATCCTGACAAAGCGGTTAAAAAAGAGAAGGGAAAATAACTGCTATTTCACATCTATCTTTTTTAAGGTATGCATATTAATAGTTTGTAAACCTGTTTGTTAAGAAAATAAGGGTGATATTTAATTTCCTTTTTCTTCTTTTCTTTTCAGCCACATTTTTGGTGCCCTTTGCTCTTCAGGCCCAAAGAGAATATACAAGGTATCGTGTAAGTCTCTATGCTCCATGATTTTCTATCTATCTATCTATCTATCTATCTATCTATCTATCTATCTATCTATCTATCTATCTATCTATCTATCTATCTATCTATCTATCTATCTATCTATCTATCTATCTATCTATCTATCTATCTATCTATCTATCTATCTATCTATCTATCTATCTATCTATCTATCTATCTATCTATCTATCTATCTATCTATCTATCTATCTATACAAAACGATAAGAAAGTCTCCCGGTGAGGGCACTACTTTAATCCCAACATTTACTTCTTGGTCAACATTTGACCATTTCAGTTTCATCACACAAATGCAGTTACATTTTATGAACTAAACAAAGATAAGCCTTTATCTAAGATGTCCTTTCTGTCTAAGCTACTTGAATTTCTAATCAATTGTACTCTTCATGTCTGCCTGGAGGAATGTAATGTTCTTCAGGTTTTTTAATTGTTGATAGCAAATTTAGTTTTCACTGAAGATCTGCCAAAATATTTTTGATACTGTTGTATCTAATATCAATAAATTGTATTTAAGTTGTTTTATTGTTATCACGGTGGCTGTGGATAAGTGGGGCACAGCTGCGGCTTAGTGGTAGAGTCGGTCGTCTCTCCACCGGAAGGTTGTTGGGGGCAGGCAATATCTCACCGGGGTGTAGGCTACATCTTAGTTTGTTAACTTGATGCTAATACAAAAGGGAAATTATCAACAACTGGCCAACATTATTAGCATTAGGATTGTGGTAATTTTAATTTAAGAAACAATCTGCTATCTATCTTAAGTTAAGAAATGCTTAGTTAATTTCTTAGTTAGCTCGTGAACACTAGGGAAGTGAATGGAAGACTGTAATAAAGTTATTGGGTTTGGCTGCTACTGTACTGTAGGTTCCACCAAAATGTAACATTTAGTGTAAGTTATTTGAGGAGTAATTTTATCATCTTGATTGTATAAGAAACAGAGGGCTTAGCCATACCAGCCCATTCATTCTAACCTTCCCTGGGTATTCACAACATGTCCTACATAGCCTTTATTGATAGGACAGCAGAAGACAGGAAACATGGAGAGAAGAAAGTAAGGTAGACCTGCGTCAAAGAGCCAAGGCCAATGATAAACCTGAGGCTGATGTTTCAAGGACAGTAGCCCCTGGTAGACAGGGTGATGATCTACTAATTGAGCTAAACCGGCGTCCTGCCATCACTCTATTATACAGTGTAAAATCCACAGCTTACAGTCTGCTTTGGATTACATCCAAACCTTTTATTTTGTTGCTGTATGTATTTTCCACAAGCACAGTGCATTGATATTCACAGTCAAATGAGTGCTTATGATGGAAATCTAATAGACACACAATAGAAACAGATTTTTCCCCTTCAAACAGAAAAACATTGAACATCCTACTATACTATCAATGCTGGACTGTGAACATATCCTGAGTACAAATTCAACAAGACAACACCAATCCACACAAATTGATATATTTAAAAGTAGCTTGAACCACGTTTGGACTACAGAGAACTGGTTTATGTTATGTACAAGTTTGAATCTCACAAATTTTATAAACTGAAAGAAAAAAACAGAGGGACTTCAAAGAGTTACTTTCTGACATTGTTTATTTTATTTTATTTTTTTATTTACCGGATGTCTGTGTTTCTGTGATTGGATACTTTTAAGCTTTGTGGAATATTTCACTAATAAATGTGTGGTGCACCACTGTTGTTCCAAATACTTGTCTCTAACTGTACAATTTGTATTAATAATGTTCCAATAGTTCTTTGAGTTATGTCATATTACACAACAGCTCAATCTGCCAATTAATATTTATGGTAACCAGGGAGAATGGCTCATAGTGAGAATACTTAAACATTGATAAAAGCCAACACATTACATCCCATAAATCTGAATGTTTAAATTCTATTCAATTTAGCTTCACTGAACACTCACACAGACATTATATTACATAAAATGCGTTATATAAGATGACAGGCGAAAGTACTCTTTGATGAATCTATGACACAGGGTGCCACTGTAATGCCACCTTAACAAATGTATTATGACAAGACATTAAATCCCATAAGGCTTTTCATTATCAGAAAAAAATACTTGCATGTTTAATTTTCTCTGTATTTCTAATTAAAGTTGCAATTATGGATTCCTGATTGTAGCCAAAAGAGCACTAAACAGATTATAATAACCCTAAATAAAGGTAGGCTTCTTTGTTTTACCTCAGTGTAATGCTTCTTTGCAGAGCATAAAACAGTGAGATTGTCTTACATAATCTCAGACTGATGTCCTTATGTACAGTGAGAAGCACCGTCCTCTTTCCACTTACGCATTGTCACTGTTTAATGACATATCACAGGTGTGAGACCGTGGTAACACTTGTGGAATGTTTTTTCTTACTTCAAAATGCTTTTCATTTGATTAGATTGGCAGTGAAGAACAATGACAACATTTTATTCAAATCAGCCTAAAAGTAATTAAATATATTACTATGACAGCATCCTGGTGTCATTATTATATGTATAAGAAATCCCATCTCTGCAACAGAATCCCAAAAAGAGAACATAATCATTGACAAAGCTGCTTTGTGTGTAACAGCCCCACTGTGACAACTGTGAGTTTATTGGTTATCAAGAGTGCCTGTTGTTTCTATGAGTATTGCATGATCAATTACAGTATGTGCCCCCAAATATAAGTATACCATATTGCAGCAGGTTGACCAACTTTTCTGTGCTCATCTCAGGCTGCAATCTAAGAGCTATTTGCATATTTTCAAATAGTTGCCTATGGGTTCATATAAAGCATATGCACAAGTGGCCTAAAAAAAAACCTAAGAGCTACTCCCGTTTTTTTTATGGTTTTGGCCTTGACTTGATTTACTCCATTGCAGACATAAATTAAACTATTGTTTCAAGGCTGAGGTTGAGACCTTCAAGTCTAGAAATTCAGTCCTCATTATACCAGTCCTATTAATCCCACCAGGGGAAATTTGTGTTTACACTTTGTTTAATGAACATGCTACACACATAGGCCGAAATACACACATGCACAAACAGGATCCTATGGACATACATTAATGGAGAGGTTTCAGAGTGAGGGGGCTGCCCACAGCGAGCGCTCCTGAGCTGGTGGGGGGTTCGGTGCCTTACTCAAGGGCACCTCGGCAGTGCTCAGGAAGTGGACTGGCACCTCTCCAGCTACCAGACCAATTTCAGGACTTGGTCTGTGTCTGTGACCCTCCGGTTCCCAACCCAAGTCCCTACAGACTGAGCTACTGCCGCCCCCGTAGTCTAATGGACTCAAGTGAGGAACATCCAACAATATTTGGATAAACACAGTATTGACTGTATAAACCCCCAACGCCAGCCCCACATCATCCCTTCCACTGTCGGCAGCAAGAGGAAGGAAGCGGTACAGCTCAAGGATGAGTAGGCCTTCTGTGACTCACACACTGCCACTGACCCGTGTGGCAACCTGATAAGCTCACATTATGTCTCAACTGGCCCTGTGGCATAATAACACGACAGCATGCCAGCCCAATAGGAAGCTGCCACATGATGCTCAGTGACAGCCACAGACCTTTTAACCATGGCGAGGAATGAATGCAGTCCATATATGGGCATAGATGGAGTGAACATGATAATTAGAAATCCTGCTGAATATGCAAATACAGAGTCAATCTGGGTCACCAAAATAAATCTTAATACCTCTACGCATGTCAGTGCATTTTAATTAAATATGTCATCAAAGGGAAAAATGCTTCTGGGTGAGAAATACCAATCCTGTTACCAATAGCAACAAACATCCAGCAAAAAAGAATGAAAATAATAAAAAAAACATCCAGTAACGAGAAATCCTTAACTAACTTCTTAATTATTTTATGATAAAATAAACACAACAATATGCAGAATACAAAAGTGTAATTAGACCATCTTTTCTAGTGGCATTACATTTTTAACCATGAAATCATAAATAAATCCTTTTTCATTCTTTACTGTGATTTATTGGATTGCATAATGTATTTCAGATCAAATAACTCCAGAACAGCTCCCCCGGTGGGTTCTACTCACCAGGGTGCTGAGAAGAACTGATCTAGTGATCTAAACAGTTATAAAAAGAGAGATATCTGACGTTCAGTGTTAACCTAAAGATGATAACTACAACCTTTCATGCAAACAGTTATTCAAATAATGAAACAATGAGACACCCAAACTGTTAACGGAGAGTACTCCGTTTTTTTGCATTCTTTATTTTTTTGTGATTGAAAGTATCTATATTCTTTGTCAGTCATTCAAATAGAAATGACTTTGCCTTCATAGGGTTTTCTGCTCACAGCTGTAGGTTTCCCGACCTGCAAGGCAAATATAAAGCAAAAATAAAAATAAATGACCTTTGTTTGTGGACAGCGTCTCATCAAAATATGGTTGATGTAAATATTACTTTATTATGGGAATATCCCTCTCCTAAATAATAATGTTGGCAGTCTTTGTCCTCTCTGATTCTTAAATCATGATCAAGAATGGATAAACCACAAGTCTGTTTTGATCTCCAAAACCTCTTGAGGGAAATAAGTGGCTTTAAGATACAGTACTATCCCCCTTCATGTAGACTACACCAGATATCCCTGACTTTGTCCATCTGTAACTTGGTGCTTAAAAGAGAGTCTTTATTGTTTTGAGACACATTCTGCAACCCCCCCCCCCCCCCCCCCCCCCTTCTTCATTACTTTATTTCCTCCTATCTGTAGGTCCCTGAGGAGGTTCTTTGTGGAGCTATAATGGATCCCTAATATGAAGCTTCCCAATATTAAAGATACAAAGAGGTATGGTAAGACGCTTAACATCACCTAATTCAGAATCATCATTCATGGACCACAAGTAGCACTGCCAATGCCACACAAGATATACAAAGTACAAGACATAAAAAATACATAAATGAATAAATAAACCAGGATGTAGATGGCAGACATGATCTACTGACTGAGCTAAACCGGTGCCCTGCCATTACTCTTGCTGTAGTTTACAAACACAACACATTATGTTAAACTGAACTAAACATCTGCTTGCTGTCGGCTTTGGTCTTCAGACCTTTTACTACCTATTTTAATGCTGTATGTATTCCCCACAAGCACAGAGCTTTGATGTGATATTTGCAGCCTGGTAGGGCCATGCCCCCTAAATGAATTGCTTCATCATGACATTCTGAACTAGGGAGGTACAGTGCCCTCTGTTCAAAGATAACAGACATGTCCACTCCAGTGGATCAGCCGGCCAAACATCCCAGCGGAGCTAAGTCTGGGCTCAGAATATAGGTCTGACCGGCCCCGCTCCTCTAGCCATGGGAGGTTGAGTACAGCAGTGGCCAGATATACTGTATCCCCCTAAGTAGACAGAGAGAAACGCTGTTCCATAATACAGATGAGCTTTTACCCTCTGGTCAGCCTCTAGCAGTCGCAGAGAAGGGAGACAAAGAGAAGAAATCAAGTCACATCAAAAAGATGATACATTGGGAGTATCTAGACCTGCCCCTCCTTCTGAGTGCCCATCTTTACTGATTTCCAGAGGTATGTTAGGGGATGGCATGAGAATCCCTAACAGGTCACCTAACCCTTCCAGGAAGGCAGGATGTTTGCTACCACTAGGAACCATAAGAGTTACTGTGTCTCTGTTCGGAGAGAGGCGAGTAGCATTTAGGAACAGTCAGGCACAGTTTTGTGGGGGAGATTGGCCAGCTTGGGACTGCAACTTTGTCTCTTGGGGCTGATGGTAACGTTGGTTCAGATAGTTCTGTTGGTCCTACTTTACATAGGCCCAATAAAGAGGTGCCTCCTTAGCCTGGTACAGCACCAGGAGCAGCTACTGTCCAATATTTACAGCAGTCCAGCTGCTTGTCCGGTCTAATACTTCAAATTGATTCATTGTCTTTTTTGTTTTTACCTCTTTTTAAGAATGGATTGTTGGCAGTAAAAATGCTTGAAAGTATATGTTGTGCAACAAATAGCAAAAAAAAGTGTTGATTTAATACACTGAGCTGAATGGTCACATTGTGTTGTGTTGGCTGTTATTTACTGCTTATAAAACTTAAGGGGATGACTGACCTGCTCTCTTTGCCTGATTCTTTTGTATACAAATTCAGCAAAGGGTTTTCTGTGGATGAATCTGCCATGCCCTGCTGACACCTTTAACTGCCCATTTTCATAGACCACTTTTCCTCTGGAGATGGTGATGACAGGGACCCCGTGGCACTCCATCCCCTCAAAGATGTTGTAGTCCACAGCCTGGTGGTGAGTCTTGGCTGATATCTTCCTAACAAAGCACAAAGACACAGCTGCAGGTTTATAAGGAGCTATTGAAAACTAATTTTAAACTGAATTTGGTAATCACATGCAGTCCTTGTGATAAGTGATATAATCACTGCTTGTTTCCTGAACACCCAGCTAAAAATGAAAACCATAGACCTTTTGTGAGACCTAAAAGCATTGCATTCTAATCTGAAACGGATTGACTCAGGCCAATATGTTCTCAAACACAGCAAGTTACAGCAGCACACTTTGCAGCAACAACCAATATGACATTAATATTTAATATTCCTGTAATCCAGTATTCAGTCCAATATTCATTTTCTGTTTGCTCTTTGTTTTTTGTCTCCACTGACTGGTGGGAAATATTGACCAGTATACTGAACAATCGGCTAGATTCTAATTGTTTCTGTCTGCTATTTGGTGTTGGGCAAGTAGTGTAAAAAAAGTTGTTGTAACGTATTTCTTGGCAAACAGCTAGCAGCTGACTGTGCTGCTATTTTGTTTTAGCTTTAGTAAAAAGATGTTAAACAACGCAAAAACAATAAGCTGAAAGACACAGAAAACTGGTGCAATTTCAAAGTCTGGATATATAAATAGATATTTGATTTCTCCGTAGATGACTACAGGCAACCCCTGTCACACACAACTTGTCATTTCATCCAGTTAAATCAAATGATTTAGAGAAACTTCAAGTTAAGTACCTGAACTTCAACTATGGCATGTTGCGTTATAACTTGATGCAATTCCCAGCATATTCTTGTTAAAGTGGTTGAATGGCGTACTGGAAAATGTAGAAACTCTCTAAAAGCCAAAGCCAATTACAACCCCATGAACTAAAAAGCTCAGCACACTACATATTGGTAATATCGGACAGAAAATCCCATCTGATTAATAAGATGAATTCAGCAGGGAACAGTTAAATAAGTCTAGCTCATGAAACTCATTGAATGTGTTTTTTCTTTTCTATGAGCCTCTTTTCTCGATTCACACATGCACATTTCCTGTTGGTTGTAAAGCCAGACACCAAGCCAAAGCAAACATATGATCTTTCCTTATTATTCAAGTAGCCTAATTGTGAGACACAAGGCATTTGACTTAGCTTCCTCTTCGGTTATGCAACTGATTGTGTCCCCTGGTGCCGGATGTTATGAAGCGACACTTGTACCAAGGGCAATTAATTACGCGGTTTCACAGATGAATTAACCTCTGCAGCAATAAAACACGAGGCGCTCTCATGCTTGAATGGAATTATAAAGTCAGCCAGAATGCACACAAGATAGATGATAGAAGACACAATCAGTGAAACAAACAGGTGATGTCTGAGGATGACAGGCCTGAGAGGACAACAATTCTGTAAAGTCTACTACTGTTAGAAATGTGATGGTAATAGTGTCCACACATGCTCTTTCAATGTTACAAGTGAATTCATTTACAGCAAATTACACTGGGGTGTAACATGCTCTCTTCCTCAGCACATCAGCAGTTAGTGACTGCCCTTAGGGGCTCAGCCCAGATTCTCCAGCAAACAGAGCAGTGCAACTCTAAGTTACATAAGCCTGAGTGTGCTACAGAACACATATACAGGAATGCAAACTGTCCTCTCTGCATCTGTGCATGTGCTCCACATGAGAGCATACTGTCCTCCGATACACTGTATATCTGGGATTTTGTTAGAGTAACTGATAAACATCAGTAACAAATCAGTTCTTATAAACAGCCTTCTGATATTTTAAACTGCTCACTTAAAATAGCCTTAATACTCTGTGTTCTCTACCATGAAAATTGGTTTATCTCCCACGTGAAATATTCGTCATCTTTAAGATCCTCACCATGACCCACCAGCATCATCCCACTGCTGTTGTGAGCGTCTAGCTTATGTAAGTGTGTTAAAATTATTCCTTAAAAATAACCAAACAAGGAAAAATAATCATTCCAACAGTCTTTAAAAATAACTGATAATTGTGCTTCATATGTTAATTGTGCTGTGCCTTAATTGCAGCTGTAGATAAGTAATGACATCCCTGGACTACTGGAGAGCACAGACGTAGTCAGCTTACGTGTTTTGGAAGTACGTGTGTGTTTAGCTGTTTGCAAAAGATTTTTCAGTTGCCTCTATACTTGCCTGTCTTTTTGCTGAACTTTACGTTGTAAACCTTTTTTTATTCCACTGAATGTTTAACATTCTGAAGACATGCTTCCATGTTTGCCCAGTGTTATAGCAAAGTTTAACATTATACTGAGGAACATTGAAAGAGTAGAAACGGTACACACAGTGTCCGAGAGCTTCCTTTTTTTTTACCTTTTTAAAGCTTTCTCCTCACCTGGTCATTTTTGGGTCCCATATAACAACATCGGCATCTGAATTCTTGGCGATACGTCCTTTCTGTGGGTAGAAGTTGAAGATTTTTGCTGCGTTGCTGCTTGTGACAGCTACAAATCGATTCTCATCCATTTTGCCACTGTGCTGGTAGAAGGAAACACAAAAGGCAGCCGGTTTGAGTAAAGGGCATCAACTGATGATGCCTAATTGCAGAATAAGCAAGCCAAAGGCCAGTGCTTTACTGTGCAGCACGCAACTCATTTCCTACAAAAAATCTTCTAAATGTTAAGTGTAAGCCCTGTTGCATCTGGAAAATGTTTCCAATGACATGAAACGCCTGCTTTCCTCAGCTTTCCCAATTTCATGCCTTCTCTGTTTGCATTGCATGAAAACAGAGTATTTTATTTAAAAGTTATGAAAAGACAGGGCACCGGTAGCCTTGCAGTTAGTGTGTGTGCCCCATGTACAGAGGCTTTAGTCCTCCAAGCGGGCGGCCCTGGTTCGAATCCGACCTGTGTCCTTTCCTGCATGTCGTTCACTACTCTCTTTCTCTCCCCAATTTCTGACTATCAACTGTCCTGTCTCTCCCATAAAGGCATGAAAAGCCCCAAAATAAACCTTTAAAAAATTATGAAAAGACTAGAATAATTATACTTGATAAATGTAATCATTTTTAGCCCGACAGTAAACTTGATGATAAAATTGTGTGTGTTCATGGCCAATTACTTATTTTTTTAAGTACACTAGACCCTGTTTTCTAAATGTGTGGTTATTTTGTCATTTTTCCTGAATTAGGCATGCTTTTATATAACCCACTACCACATCTCTGCAATCTATCTAATTACATGGATAACAACAAGAAGCTTTTTGTAAGATGCGAATATCTGTGTTTCAGACTTTAGTGTAAGTGTTGAAGAATATCATGTAAAGTGTGTTCATATCATAAGGACTTACAACTCCTTTCTCCCAGATAACAGACATCCTGTCCTCCACTCCGTTCACTCCATTCGGGATCTTAGTAAAGTCGTCTTTGCCAAGAGCCTTCTGGCACAAGGAGAAGGTGCAGTTGTCTGTCCCCGTCACACTGAGATCGTCACTAGCACATTTAATGAAAAAAAAACGTGTAAATATCAGACACCATCGGGAATATGCAGGGAAAATACAGTGCAAGCATGTGCTTTTAGTCAAAAGTTTCCTTTATTCAGATGTTTTTAAAAATGTATTTACATTTTAAAGTGTCTTCTTTTATTTTTAATTAGGGGACATTATGTTCTATGACTATTACTGCAACAAGGTTATTTGTCTATGATACTTGCCACTTGCTGTGTAGAGTACAAACACAAATAAAAAGACCAGTCAGAATTATTGAGCATGAAATGATATTCTGTACAACATCTGCTTCAGCATCTTTTCCTCTCCCCCAGTCTTTGCTTACATTAACTTATTGCTGAGAGAAATAATGTTGTCTGCAATTTCATTATATACTTATAATGACTTAGCAGACAAAATGTATTTTATATTTAAGGAAAAGTAAATAATTAGCGGATATCATTTTTTTGGCATTACTGGTTGCTAAACTTTTGTTTCTACCTACTTGGCCAGTAGGTCCATGAGGTACCCTGGGGTGCTGGGGTCAGGTCTGAGGGGAGGACCCATCACAAAGCTAGCAGCATGGGCCCACTCTTTGTGCCAGTAGTGAGTTCCGTCAGTACCTAAGCCAGCTGCAATGGGCTCCCCAAACACCACACGCCCTAAGGAGGGAGAAAATCCCACTGAGAAAATGAAATTGTTCATAATTCCTCTCTTAAACCTTTCAGCAAGTTCCTTACCAAAGTTTGTGAGACAGGAAAGATAACTTCAGTAGCTTATTAAAGTCTGGGCCCCCCTTCTAAAAGCTTTTGGAAGCTTATCCTTTTCATGTGTCCTTGTTTAATGGTGGTTGTATTTGTTGGATTAATATGTGTGTTTTGACATATGAAATGAACAAATCAATCAATCAAAAGTAACCTTTATAGAGTTTTAGAGGCTTTTCTACCATGACTGAAAAAAACTTGTGAAGACACTGAATGGTTAAACGTTTAAAAGCATTAAAAGAAATACAAATTCATTTGATTATGACTAAAAAGACATGCAGGGCCATTTTGCTCATCTTTGCTCTATTTCTACAGCAGGTGGCAGCACCTGCACAGTGCACACTCACCATCTCTGCGTGCATTAGACACCACCTTTGCAGCAGATTTGCTCATGACATGGACAATATACAACGGGCAGTTGACAGCGTTGGCGATAGTGATGGCTCTCTGGGTGGCCTCTGCCTCCACCTCCTCTGGACGACACAGCTCATGGCCCTCAGGCCCTGTGATGCCCATAGACAGCATCTTCTTAGCCCCCTGATAAGTCCCAGCAGGGGTATGGAGAATAACAAAGTAAAGGTTAAACATCAACAACACCACGTACATTTTTTTCTTTAAAAAAGTCAATCACAGACAAAGAATAAACAGCATGACTATGTTCTAGAAAGGAACACTATTTTTGTTTTGTCTCGCACTATTTCCACTGCTAACCTTCAAGACATTGCACACATTGACAACACTTTAATGTGCTCCCCAGCTCAACAAACACACATTTAACTTTTTGGTTTGTGATGCTCTCTAGTGGTGAATTACTGTCATGACATTTGTAAGAAATCTATGATCTGGAAAATACAACGACATTTCTGTGAAATAATGATCTTGTTTTGTTTTGTCAAAATAGATAATACAGAACCATAGCAATACTTCTCAATGAAACTGGTTTGACGTAATAAATCTTTGAAAAAATAAGTCAGAAATACGCCTCATTGTAAGTCTCCAACTCTATAGGTTAAATGTTTTCAACAGTCGATGTCAAGCAGGGTAAAGGCAGTTAGCAGTAAATCATCACATTTGTTGGATAAATATTAACTTTCATTGCAACCACAGACAGTCTAGATGAACCTTGTACCACCTGGAATATGCAGGGGAAACACTGTTTGAGGATGTGCTTTTAGTAAAAATGTTCTCATATTCTGATGCTTATTAAATGAAATTTAAAAGCCACTTTTTCTATTGTTACGATGGAACACTATGTTATATGACTATTACTGCAGCAATGTTTATTCTTCTATGACACTTGCCATTTATGGTGGTTAAACATTAACCCATAACTGTTTCTGTCTGGACTGTGGTGTGTTCACACGTGTAGATTATTTACCATAAGCCATTCTGGAAAAGAGGAGTGCAGCATGCATGTTTCTTGTGTTGGGGGGCAAAAAGGACTGATCTTGTTAAGGTTTAAGTTTTGTTGTTGGCCAAATCTGTAGTTAAATCTAAATTATTCACCAAAATATTAACAATACTGCTTGAGCTCGAAAAGGCAGAACATACACTTGCACAAAAGCAGCAACAACAACAAGAAAAAATGTGGATGAATATGAAAAAATGTTGAGTAGCAAGAGATTTGGTTGTGCTGCCTCACACATTGTTTGCTCCATAGACAGATGTCCTGATAATAAGACTGAAAACCCCAAATGCTAATAACAATGAAAATGGAAAGAAAGAATAACTGGGTGGCTATTCAATACAATCAACTTCTTCTAATAACACTTGGTTCCATTGATTCATCCATTGTTAACAAGCAGGTTATCACATTAGCACACACTAACCTCTGCAATAAGGTCTCCATTCTCAGCATGCACCTGAGCTATTGCTCCAATATCTTTACACTGGGAGAAGGCAGTATATAGCTCAGAGTCCTCCAGCATGAACACATCTTTGTAGGCCATAAACATTTTGAAGGAATTGACTCCCTTCTCTTCAGTCAGTGTCTGCATCTCTTTTTTGACCTGGAGAAATATACGATTTAGAGACACAAATGGAGGAATAATTCTGAATTATAACCTGCATTTTTATATATACCTCTAATACAAAAAAGGGAAATAAGTGGTTTCAACACCATAAAAAATGACTTGACAGTAGTGTTCTTATTTGGTGTTTTTTCCCCTTCTGTTTCTGTCTGTAACTCCTTTCTTTGGAGCAATTGATCTAAAGAAAAAAGTTCTTATCTAACACAATGTAAGGTTGTTATCTAACACAATGTACATATTGTTTTGTTAGTTGTTTTGTTATTATTATTAACAATTTGCTCATTCACCTCGTCACTCCACCACGTGACAGCAACGTGTAAGGAGTAATCGCAGCAAACTTTGGGGTCAGCTGTTTGGCGCCAGCAGTCATAGGCCTCCAGTAGAGACTTGCCCCTTTGGGGGATGACAAAGTCCAGGATCATTGTGGTCCCTCCTGCTACAGCAGCCTGTTGAAACGCACATTAAAAAACAGATGCAACAATTGCTTCATTCTGTGGGCTTTTTACATTCTGTAGTGGCTAAAGTCTGAGAAAGTGTTTCAAATCTCATTTACATTAAACCATCAAATGTATCTGACATGATACAACTTTCAATAAATCATACAGACATTGCTACGGTATTAAAGATTTGCTGCAGCTTTAGACTTCATAAAATGTATCAAATATGGCACAATGACAAAGGTCAAATGATATAAAACAGGATGTTAAGTGTCAAGATGTTTAACCAAAGTATTCTTATTTTGGTCTATGTTGCTTCACTGCTCAACATATTGCAGCAACCTGTAGCACCAACCAGCAGGTTGTTACCTAAAAAACCTGTATACTTCAGGGTTGGGTGGTTATAGTCCTCTGGCCTGTATGTGAATGTGCACTGTATGCTTTTGCCTTGTCATTTAATCAGCAGCACGAATGTTGGGTAGTTTTTGATAGCTGTTTATTTATGAGAATTACTTTGAGTAAGTTGCTTCATGTTACCCTGACACCTCAATTATAAAAAAGTTTTAATTGACATGCTTCTATTAAAGCTGACACAGGCTGCACACGAGGACAACTTACTAAAGGATGTAAAGTAATAGGCTATATTCGGATAAGGAAAATATATGTGTGCGCCTTACAGTTAATGTGTGTAAATCCTGTATACAAAATACTTTTTAACATTAGATAACAATTTCGAACACCTATGATACACAAATTGAATTTCAATCAATTATTGTCATACAGGTGATTGATGCCATGGCATTGACACTACATTAATAGGCCTACAGAGTCAGGTTAAGACATGCTATATTAAAAAATAAACCCTATATTTTTCATTTGCATCATGAATTGATGTTCATGGCCATGTTTCACAAATTATAAATTAGGAACCATTGGCTACCGTTACTGAAATCAGCGTTGTTGCTCAATAAATTATTTCATTGCTTTTACTTCTGATTCTTTAGTCAAACAGACCTAAAATATCAGTAAGAAAGAAACATTTACATAAATGCTTAGTAGGTAATTAACATTCAGTTAGGTTAAAATGAAGCCTAAATAAAGTGCCTTAATGTGAAGGCAAGAACTCTCAACTTCCGTCACTACGCTTTTTTTTTTTTACTTAACTTGACACTCTTAAAGAGATAGGGAAACATCCTTTCTCTAGCTTGTGCTTTGTAGCCCACATATAAAAAAAAAAACTCTACCTTGGTGCCGATATGAAAGTCGTCCACAGCCTTGGTGCCCATAAACGCCAACTCCATGTGTGTGTGCGTGTCGATACCGCCTGGAATCACCAGTTTATCGGTGGCATCAATGACACGCACTCCCGCTGGGATCTGAAGATTCCGTCCAACTTCTATTATTTTCCCATTTTCAATGTAGACGTCGCTAATCACGGAGCAGTCTTCATTCACAACTTTACCTCCTTTGATTAAAATCCCGCTGGGCTCTGCCATCCCCGCTGTGTAGCCTACCACTGAAAGAGTTTGTAAAAAAGGAAAAGAGCCCGAGTTTGCTCACACTGAACAGAAGGGACGCTCAGTGAGTGCTGTGCCTGCACTTAAACCCTGCAAAACAGTCAACTCCAAAGTGCATTTGAGATATGAATGTAACCTAAACAGAGTTTATTCCACCCCTGTCTCCCAGGGTAGCAGTGTCATATGTCAGACTCCTCCCTGTTGAATACTTTTCAATGGGTTCTAAATGAGCTCATCTGCCCTCGTAACACTGATTTGCAGCATCTTGGCAGCTGCATCACGTATTTTCTGGACAGTTTCCACTTTGCTGGTGTTTTTTTTTTTTTTTTTTTTTTTTGCCAAACATCTCTTTATAAAATTGTATAAAAGTGCCATCCACCACCACATATGTCCATACATATCCCAGACTTACTCGATAGAGGGCAGCAAATCAGCAGTTTTCTTACATTAATCCAACTATTCCAAAACCCTCTGTGCGTATTTTGTAAACCGTGTTCCCGTCGAGAAGGCTACTGATACAGAGTACACAGCTGGCTAAACATCAGCTGAAGCCCTTAACAATTACCTGCAGCTCCATATATGGCTCCAGCTTTCTTTTGTTACTATTTTGTTATATATTTTGAAGGACATATTGTTATGGATCTTGCAAACACTGAGAAGATAAAGGTATTTTGCTATAAAGGTATTTACATTTTGTTAATCACAGGGCATCTCTAGCATACTGGTCGGTTTCTACATAAGATTAAAAAGAATCTTTTTTCTACATCAGTTTTTTTGTTTTTTTGCAAATGAGCACAACAAAAAAGTTAAGTAAATAATGTCTTACTGTCCTATTATTAAAGCGATAATTAGGGATGTAACGATACAAATCTCACCATACAATTCCCATTACTGGGCTCACAATGTTTTCTACTTTTGGAAGGGTTGTTGTAACCCAGTTTATTAGAACAAGCTTTATAGAATAGATTGCCTCATAGAACTGTTATTTGGGAGGATTTAATTTAGCCTTTTCACTAACAGGTTACTTTATTTCCTGTTTTGATAACGAACTTGCTTTTAAGGACATACTGCATGTACTTCTGCTAGATCCCAAAGTTTCAGGAGTAAATTAAAACAGTCAAGAAGAATGATCAGTGTTCTATACTGTTACGACCTGGCTCGTGTGGGAAAAGGGAAACAACATAAAACCAGTTGTTTTTGGTAAATTAAAGTTAATTATTACAAAAGAAGCAAATTGTGATACACAACAAAAGGTGAGGCAAACTTAAAGGGCCACCGAGTGCTGCTCAAACCAAAAACATAGTATAACAGAAGGACTCTAATTGTTTTACATGCTAAGTCTAAATGAAAATAAAACTTAACTACACTAACCAAATCGAACAACAACTGAACAGCACCCCTAAACCTAATGTTTCTAACCAAATACAAAACCTAATGTGTGTGTGTGTGTGTGTGTGTGTGTGTGTGTGTGTGTGTGTGTGTGTGTGTGTGTGTGTGTGTGTGTGTGTGTGTGTGTGTGTGTGTGTGTGTGTGTGTGTGTGTGCGTGCGTGCGTGTGTGCGTGCGTGTGTGTGTGTGTGTGTGTGTGTGTGTGTGTGTGTGTGTGTGTGTGTCTACAAAAAAACTAATACCTGACACAGTTGAACACGAGAGCCTCAGAACACAGGTCTTCACACACACTCACATTAGGTTTTGTATTTGGTTAGAAACATTAGGTTTTGGGGTGCTGTTCAGTTGTTGTTCAATGTGGTTAGTGTAGTTAGGTTTTATTTTAAAGACAATAAGTTCTGTAAAGAACATTAACAAACATAGACAAAGACAACGGGAGGCACAGTGGCGAGCTTAAAACAAACAGAGCTGCGCCCCGACTGCTGGCTGACCAAACTTCTTAAAAGGTGTGGCTGCAGGGCTGTCATCTGATTGGTTAATTGCCTACTGCAGCCGTGTTCCAATCAAGCTTTTCCAGCAGGCAGCACAGGTGAACAAAATCACGCCTGGAGGATACATTCACACACTCTCAAACACAAACAATCCAAAACAGAGGTCAGTCACAACACAGGAGAGGGGGTGTGGCTGGGGCAATAACATATACAGATTAAACAATAAAGTTAAGTCATCCATTACAAATATTGCTAGGTCAAGAACATAAGAGGTGATTTGTAACTGGATAAGGCTAGGTCACTCCAACTTAAACAGTATACACTTAAAATAATTGGGAAGCATTCAATTGGTTTATGTTAACATTGTAATGTTGAGGAGATTTTAATACATGCCATCATAGAATGCACTTTATATGAACAACAACAAAGACAGCACATTAGGGGGAACTGAGGAAGACTGGAGATCAATAAATTACTATAAAATCTTGAATGAACCTGTTGAGTAGGGTCAGCAGAAAAGTTTTCTTTGAGTTCATTAAACAGACTGGAATAGTGGATAGATATATTCCTCTATCCACTGTCAGATATGAAATAGAAACATTGAAATGACTAGACACTAGGGATGTCCCCTGGGATATGCAATGTGGCTTTTCCTGTACAGCTAACACATGTTGGCCCTTTGTCTCTGTAACATTTTAAATGAAGGTCACAATATTCACCATGAACTAGTTGCTTATTAGCATTCTAATTAGTAGCATATATGCTGCTTATGTCATTATTAAATTCTTATTCTACATGACCACCGTACATAGCTAATAGGCCATTTACTAAGACTTTGCACTCAGTACCCTCCTAATGACTGTTTATTGATGGTAAGTTAGGATGTTGTTGAGCATGAGTTATGCTCTTAATATGCTTAGCTTAGTATGGCCCTTACTGTATAAGGTAAAAGTAACCAAAAGCAAGTTCAGATCATAATTCATGTTCAACAACTTCCTAACCTACTATCAATCAGCAGTAATTAGGAGTGTATTTAGGGCAAACTTTAAGTTAATGGCCTATTAGCAATAGACTATGGTCATGTAGAATAAGGTACTATTAAGTGCTTAATAAGGACTAATAATCAGCCAGTATGCTGATTATTATCATGCTAATGAGCAACTATTTAATGGTGAATACTGTGACCTTATATAAAGTGTTACCCATGTCTTTTATTGAGAGGGCCTGAAACTATATTACCATGTTACAGAACTTTTCTCACATCTTCAGCTTAATTGAGATCTTAAGAGATGTTTCTGAATACCTAAGGCCCCTATCACCAGGTTATGGATCTAAACTCAAACATTAGTTCCTTTTCCTAGGCAAGGAAGCTGAATGATCCAAAATGTAATTGTGGGCTTAGGAATTGTTTATATTTACTATTTAAAAAAAAATCCCCAAATACAGCAGGCTTCTGATAATGTGATGATATCCCCGGAGCATGAAACTGCCTCTCTTTCATGAAGAGTTGTTAGCCACTGGGAGAGATTAGCATTTTACTGCAGTGGATTGGTTGTCTGCTCTGCATCAGTCCAGACAACTTTTCTCATCCATTAGTGTATTAGGAAAACAAGACACATTGGAGAGACAAAGATGCATGCGCTGGTGAGATAAGCGCACGCACAGGGCTTAGGAACACCTAACCTTCACAGTTGCAATAAACAATAACATGTGACTTAAGAGGATTTACATAAGATGAGAGGAGTAATCAGAGGGAGTGAAAAACCAATGAGGCAGCAATGGCATCTCCTCAAAAGTCTCTGTGTTGCTGAATGAGGAAAGTTGCCATTCTGCTGGATTTAGAGGAAGGCTGTTGTTATCTTTTTTTTTTCCTCCAGCACTACAAACCAACACAGATGTCACTTTCTTTTTCGACTGCATTCACATTCTGTGAGTGTTAACATGGTAAAACTCTGGCATTAGAAGGGCACAGCATGCACAAAAAAGTGACATAAGATCATGCTCAGGAAGATCCGTGCTCTCTGCTCAGGCAGAAAGAAGCCTGTTTATTGTGTTTACGCTAAACTTCAAACATCTTTCTGAAGCTTAAATGTGGGTTAGAGATATGAAAAGGAAAAAGTCAGCTTATAAATCTGTCATTTTGGCAGTTCTATAGCTGTTTTATAATGTTTCATTTGGTAAACCAGAGGAGAGATTTTCAGTAAATGAAAAAATTCCTTGGTTCTCTTTTTTTAAATCTCTTATCTTATCTGATTTTTTAAAATCTATTAAAGTGACGTGCTGAAAAAGGAAATCAAAGTAGAGCTACTTATAACAGCATTACTGTGTTTTTGCCTATGCAAACTCTCTTAACTCACTCCAACTGGTTATACAATCAATAAGAACTCACTCAGCTAAGCTCACTTAATTTTTCCTGCCAGCCTCCACTCCTCATCTCATCACTAACTTCCTGACAGCAAGAAGGCAGAAGGTGAGGCTGGGAAAAAAAAAAAATTCAGCTTACTTTCAATTAGCACAGGTGCTCCTGTCCCTTCACACTGCATGCCTATGCTGTACCAAGCACCCCTCTATAAGACTCCATTCAATGTACTTCCTGTTCCAGCAGAATAAGTTGAACATGCCATAGAATGGCTGATACATTTCTATACTAAGTATCTGTGTTCCGTTAGTTATATGTTAATCAAGATCTTGTTTAAACCAGTGTTAAATTGACTTTAAGATCGCCCTGCTCATCCTCCTGGTCTTGTACATTTTCCCAGTAAGCAAACTGGCAAGAAATTTCAGAACAGAGCCCTCCCACCGATGTTTGTTTGATCTTCTGTATCATGCATTATACGAGACTTTACTGCATAAGGGGCACAGCACAATGATAAATAATTCCTTCATTTAGCAAATATGCTGCTTAATTTTCTGTATAAGTTATAAGTTCTTACTATAGAAATGTTACTCTATACATGCATCAAATCTAACAACCGTACACATGTCACAAAATATACACATATACTGTATATAGGTTTACGTGTGAAGTCAGTTGAACCCATCTAAATTTGGACAGTAATTTCAAAATTGTCTTTGAATCATCATCAATTCTTGAAGTCCTTGTGCACATAGTTACTAAACGGCCTAAAAACAATCTGACCTGATTACTGGCATTGCATTGTCTACATTTAATTTATGTGTTTCTAAACCGTTCTATGTATCTCTATGTATGTATGTATGTTGTAATGCATTGCTTTTAATGTAATGTATGTGCATTATGAGTCATACAATAACCCAATTCTTGCCTTTGTTCTGTTTTTGTTTTTATGTAATTTTTATATACTGTATATATAGATATACTGTATAATCAGGGCACAAACTAAATGTTCAAAACTGCATTACCACTAGTTGTAGCCCAGATGGCAGTGTTCCCCTCAGGTTGAAATGGAAACGTGACCTGCTGTTCTGACTGCTAAATTATTTTTATTTAAAAAAAGAGATGAAATTACAGGAATGCAATATGTTTGTATTGGAAAACAATAATTCAAAAATAATGACATTTTTATAATAGCATATAGTTGCATATGTTAAAAAATGAGGACACTGCAAATATAGGGTGAAGATGTTTTTAGAATAAAATTAAAAAAAATCCGTAGATATGTATGTCAGATGTAACCTTGTGTGTAAAATTGTGAGTGATTTAAACAATTGAATAGATTATGTACATTGTGAATGAAAAATTAGAAACGTTATTTGAACTGAATGATGTTTTCATTGTAATTTTCCATCTTAAACTGGAAAATAAATATCCACGTAACAACACTTCGAAAAAGACAAGTGATGTAAGATTCCCTGACACTTGGCCAATGAAGACACTGGGAAGACTGCAGCTACTTCAAAACATTTGTCAGTCATATTGTTGCAGCTCAAGCATCACAAGGCAGCTGTTAAGCAGACTCTAAAAATGTTAAGCTTCCAACAATGGGAGGCAGAAAATGTGAAGGGAAACAATTAAATTACGCCTTGCATGAAGTTTGCTTTTCATTTTGTGAGGCAAATTTAGAGCCATGGTTAATCATTATGCTGTTGAACACGATTTGCAAAAATATTCAAGAGCTTTATGTGCCTCAGTGCCCTTTCTGTATTGAAAAATAATGGGCCTCTATCCAATTAAAAACTGCATTAAATCTCTAAAGTATTACATGCACTTTACTGGTATCTCTCTGATTATGCTTTTCTGCATGTGCAGATGCTGAAAGCACACTGAGAAAGGCAGCTTTGACTGGCTGCTCCTTTTTAAATCTAGTGTAAGTTCAGATAAATATTGATACAGAAGGTT
This sequence comes from Tautogolabrus adspersus, assembly GCA_020745685.1. Taxonomy (NCBI): domain Eukaryota; kingdom Metazoa; phylum Chordata; class Actinopteri; order Labriformes; family Labridae; genus Tautogolabrus; species Tautogolabrus adspersus. The sequence continues at coordinate 23,852,382 of CM036542.1, forward strand.
CATGCAAATGCATTTCAACAAAATTGTATATTATTTAATCATATATATTTTTTAAAAGTCTGGGACAATATCTGAAGAAGGGGATATGTTAACATTTAAAATTCATACTTTTTTTCAAGAAAATGTGTTTCAGTGTGTCTTTCAACATTTTGCTATGTTCCAGTATTCAAATGTAGGTTTTTTTATAACTGTTTTTTTACAAAAATATTTTACAAAATCAATTAGGTGATGCCGAATGTTTCAACATCTTGACATGTGATGGGTAAACGAAATACAAGAAGATACTTTTGTATTCTTTACAGCACTTATGTTTGGATTCTAGCATTGATAGGCAGTGATTCATTGTTCTGCAACGGAGGCACCAGTCCAACGTGTGAATGGATGATTTATGTGACCATCTGCTATGTTTTGATCATAATTTGATTATCTCTTTTTGTGTGATGACTTTCCATGTCAAGACCCATTTCGTTACACAAACGCAAACACGCACCGAAACACACTGTACACGTACACATCGCTCACATGTACACCCACACACTTGCGCAACCGAACTTCGGAATAATTGAGCTGCCTCTCGATCACTGCCTCAAACTCACAGTCCACATTCACCCCCTCATTCTTTTAAAAACTTACCAAATTATGATTACAAGTAACAAGCAGGATAGTTCCACAACCGACTCACTCCCGCTATCTATTTGTGTTAATTAAAAGATTTGCAACTACATGTGTCTGCAGATAATCAAAATGTCTTCTGCAGCAGCACTCCCAGATGCATCGGCACTCCAGAGCTCATTTGCTTGCTGCGATCTCATGTTTGTTTAGAATTAATCAATCTACCCACAATTGAGTTAATTAATTAGTGTTTTAATGCTACTCTTTATAATTGCAGTCAGATGAGTCTGCAGACAAAGCAATCACATTAATGCAAATACAACAGATAATTGTTATCCAAACTTCCTTTGCAGTGGAGGAGAGCTCGTTCTGTACTGTAGCGCGGCCCTGGTCGCCGGAAAAAGCGCTAGATGGCACCATTGAGCAGAGTTTCTCTTTGCTCTCCTCTCGTCACTTTCTGGATATTGTTCAATTAACTGTCCTATACTGTCCTCATTGGGGTGATGTACATATGCATTAAGGGATAGATGACACGAGGTTCCTGTGATACCCTCGCTTGTAGATGAGCGTCTATAAAGTGTTGCAGCGATGAAATAAAAGGTCACTGGTTCCAACAAGTGCAACATACAGTACATCCTGTTAAAAAGTGATATTTGCATGTATCTAGTGTAAATCAAAGGGAACATTTTCTGTGTGTCGCTTTGCTCCCCTGATAATGTGTAATTTGGTTTTTCACAAGAGGTATCAGCAGCTTGACCTTAGGTTTCTTTCACTAAATGTCAGGGACTGTGTTCTTTTCAGGAACATTTTCCACAAAGGTTGTCTAGTGTTTAAAGCCTCTTTTACCCATTCTCATTACATCTATGTAAGAATACATTTTTAATAGCGATTACTTTATTTAGTCAAGTCAGGGTTTATCTCAGTAAGGACAAGAAAGAGTACAATAATTTGTTAAATAATGCATGCTCTCAATGTTAAATTTAGGAAATATTCAAAAGAAAAGAGGAAGTTAGCTACAGTGCTTTGCTTGCATTGTTACTTCTTAAAGCTTTCAATCATTCCATTTTTATTCACAGCATCTTCATCCTCATTATCATCACCATCATTAACCGCAGCTCTTTTTTGGATTGCATGAAGAGTTCAGTGTTGTTTACCCACTTCCTGGTGTTTTTCAGGAATATGCTTGTATCATTCGACAGCCTCTCAGCTAGAGCCATTATTCCCTCATCTCTTTATTTTATCGCCTCTGATGATCTGCTCAGATAGATATGACAGCTGAATAAATATGCAAACGTAGTGTGCAGCTCCACACTTCACCACAGAATTTCTATTATGCCCTCAGATTTAGAGACGAACAGTATATTGAGATAACAATGGGACTCTTTGGGGATTTGGATGAATGAGGGGTTTTCTCTATCTTCTGATAAACTATGGATATCAGTTGAAAAAATCAAGACACTTCTCACTCATTCGTTTAGACTAATTAAAAATCTCTTTTCACAAATCTTCTGTTCAGAAGAGATACTTGAGTATTACAGGATAAAAAGGGGATTCATAAAATCATACTGTCATTAATTAACTTGCTTAACAGTGTCATGTCTCAGACGTTACCAGCTCTGCAGTGTCCTTTAACATCTATTTTATTTGTATCAATGATGAAGTAATAATTTCTAAAATATTTATCTGTAAAATTTGGGAGTTTAACATGAAAAAAAAGGTTATGAATTGTATTACAAATAAAATAAACTCAGGTATGAATTTGTAGCTTCTTACTGTATATACTGTAAGCACCATTAAATGTGAAAGATATTAATTAATTAATTAATTAATGTATTTTTTGTCCTAATTCTGCCCCACCAAGACAAAGCATTTATTAAAATACAAAGTACAACAAAGATGAACAAAAACAAATTGACTTGTAAAAACAATCTTCAAAATCACAGCACCGACTGGTCTGGACTCGTGGGCATATGTTGCCTTTTTATAGAATACTGGTGACTATCTCAGCTTTAATACTTTGGGCTTCCGCCTGGCCCCCAGCTCCCAGCATGCTTTGAAACATGTAAGACTCTTTCAATCAGTTTTTGAGCATGGCATCGATATTGGCTACATTTGCGGCAGAGGAGGCGCTTTGGCAGCTGTGTTTGAAAAGAAATGCCATGGGAGGGGTCGGCTTGACCCAGCTTTAATGCAAAACTGAAAAGGAGAGGAAACAAAAACGCTACTATATTTAACCAAATCTGCAGCTTACTCAGAAACACATGATAATGATATCCTCTTTACACTCCTTGCTGCAGAATTACAGCCCTCACGGCAGCAGGGGCCAAGATTCAAGACTAAAGAGAAGACGCAGTTATTACAGCACAATTATTTTGTTGTGACTGTTTCTGGCCCCTTTCACCTTTTTCGGTCAAAAGAGCAACACTACATAATGAGCAATTAATGAAGCAATGCTATGACTTTTCTTTAGAAAAGGTTGCAGTACCCTCAGATCCTAAATAGGCACTTGTAAATGTGATTATTTTCTTGTTGGGTTAGTCTTTTTAAAGGATTTTTTAATCTGCACCACAGTTATGTTATGTTACTGAAGCACTGGCACAACGAAGAGAAATCAAGTTTGACTTGATTTGTCTTAGTTTATGTATCAGCCATTAAACTGCTCCCTCAAAAGGTACAGTAACTTTACTGAGTGTCCACATGCAGCTGCTTCTTTCTTGAATATTCTCTAAAAATAGATACCTCTTCCTTGACAGGTTTCTTGTTGTTTTTGCTCAATTTTAATTAGCGATTAGTTGGAATAATTCTCAAATTGCTTCTTTTTTCCTCTGTGGAGAATGGTCTGTTATTTTAATTAAGCAGAGGTCAGAATTATTAACACAGCAGGAGTGTGTTGAGTGAAGCTGCGGAAATCAGCCACTACTCTACAGATCGAGCATTGTAATACAGCGTGCACTTTCCCTCCCTTCCATTTATTACAAACTGTGAAAAAGGGAGGAGAGGAGACCTGGTAGGCAAAGGAGGACTTGTTTTATTTTATGCTGTACATTCATTACTTTTTTGATAACTTAGAGTCGATGTTGTCCCCCCCCCCTCCCCCCCCCCCCCCCTTCCCCCCCATAAAATGGGTGATGATGATCCTGTTCAAACTAGACCCCTGATGGGAGCATCCGTTGGGTTTGGGAGCTGGGATGTGGAACAGAATGAAAAGTTAAAGCATTGAGAGAAAAAAAGAGAAATAATGGTTGGTTAGAAAAGGAAAAAGAAAAAGAAAGTGGGCTCTGTTTGCAGGAAAAGATGGGATAATTAGAGGAGAGGAATCAAGAGTGTATCATGCTGCTCACGAAGAAGATAGCTGATCAGACTATAAATCAAAATGTCTGTAATATCTCAGTTCAGATCTTTTGACAGTATATTGCTTGTTTTCCCCAAACAACATGGCAGCTGGCTCCACATCAAGTGGATAGATGTACAGTATATAACGATTTCAATTTCTGCCTCCTAGATGGAGAAATTTAAAAACCGAAATGTTAGGGAGCCAGTCTTTCCAGACTGTCCATTAAAAACCTTCTGATGCTTCAAAAGACCTTTTCTTCTCTGCAACATTCCGGACTTCGAATCCCGTTAG